>CAUYUJ010016671.1:526666-599166 GCA_963575745.1 Prorocentrum cordatum | reverse complement strand
CGAACACTCTGCACGGGTTGTCTTTTCCTTTCCCTTTGCCCTTCTCACTATTCTTCACGGCCCTTACTTGACTCTCGGCTGCGCGGCGCCCCCCCCGACGCGGCGCTGCTGGAATTGGCGTCTGCGGAGTCGGCTTGCTTAGTGGTCCGTTGGTACCCAAGAGACTTTCCTGCCTTGAGATGAGCTTCTGCGCACATGTCTCGCTTTATCTTCTCAGCATCCGCCAAGCCTCGACGCCGTCTATAGCACCCGCGCTGTGGGCCCTGAAATTTGCAAGGACCTCGCGAGTGAGCATGACGCACCAACTTGACATTCTCGCGACGTCTTGAATTGGCTTCTCGCGCGCGGTTGTCCTTCATTGGATTTGCCAAATTTACTCGACGGAGCCGAAGAGCGAGGCCGATCCTTCCCTTTTTGACATTTGTTCCCTAATTTCTCGCCCCTGCCTCCCCAATCATTCTCCCCGCCAGCCGGTTTGTTGGCACCGCCCGCCACCAGCTGAGCCAGAGCAGCTGGCGCCTCGGGCATCTTGTGGTTGCAAGGGCAACCCTGTCCCGCCTCGGGGCACTTCTTTCCTTTTTTGACGTATCTGCAGGTCGTCTCGCCTTCGGCACGTCCGGTCGCTGTCGCGTCAGTGGGCAAGCCGAACCGGTGCGCTGCCGCAGCCATCGCGGAAGCTCGTCGCCCACCCCCGCCACCCTCATTCATCCAGCCGCTGAGGCGAGCCTGTATATTTCTAGAGTTGAAGGTCGACTCGCGTTCGGAAGTTGCCCACTTCCTACAATCCCGCATCATGAGCAACTCAACCTGCCACAGGAACCATTGGTAGGAACGCATTCCTGTTCCGGGAGGGTCCGTCGATATCTGGCACCACTGCATGGGCCCGTCTAGCCTCGGAACTTGTTTGACCTGTTCACAAAAAAGCACATGGATTGAGGCCTTCATTTTGTCTGAAAGTTCTCATGCGCCGAAGAATTCCTGATGGCGCTCCATCCGTTCATTCTGCAAATAACCCAGGTCCTGATTGGGCTTCCGGCGACCGATAATGATCATTAAGAGACCGCGGCGTATCCAGCGCTGGCCATTTTCGGATGTGACCGAACACCAGACACATATGGCACGGATCATCTCGCGACCCGTGAGAAGGCTTCCTCGGTCTGATACTGTCTGGAGGCTGTCCATAGGACATCTGGGCCCATGCCTTCCATGATCCTCATGTGTGCTGCCTTGACATCATGCCAAGACCCAGCCACCGCCCTTACACAGTGTTGTTCCCAGTCTCGTAGTGTCTGGAGGCTTGGGATGTCTATAAGGTTAAGCTCCTCACTATTCCCAAAAGCTCTCCAATTGGGTTCCGTTGGGTTGGCAAAGCATGGCTGCGGCGCGGAACTGTTGGGACCGTGTGGCCCTCCGCCGCCGTCTCCGCCTGGGCCCCCCCCATCGCCGGGCCTCGCGCGGCGGCTTGGGTTCCCCTGTCTCATCGAACTGCATCGCCGCAATCATCCCGGTGCTGGGCGCTGTGCTCTGGCCACCCCTCTGATCATCATCGCTGCCTCCATGTCCGCCCCCGCCCACACCAGATACGGCTGCGCCGCCGGCGAGGGGAGTGTGACCAGGTGGGTCGCAGTGGTCGGGAGGCCCTGAGAACTTGGCGTTGAAAGGGGCGATATCAAGGTTCGATCCTTGAAGCATTTTCCTGGAATGAACCGTCATATGGGTCCAAGGGCTTCCCCCGACCGGCCCTGGAACGAATCGTGAGTTCGAGAAAGTAAGCCTGGATGCGCATTGCGCCATTAACGGAGGCATTCGGTCAAGTCCGACCCCATTGATTTGAACGACGGCATGCCCATGGCAGTGGCCAAGCTGCTAGCTTGTTGTTCCAACCCAGCGCCCTGCTGTAATGCGCGTTCTACTGTCTTCCGCAACAAGTCCCGATCTACTTTGGCAGCAGCTACTTCTCGTCCGATGGCGGCCAATGCTGCCGCGTGATCTTCTCTCTCTTGCATTTGCAGCTGGCGCCTTTTCAAGGATCGCTCCCGATGTCTCTGGGTGTCTCGGCGCCGTCTCATTTGCCTGGCTTTTCTTGCGGCGGATGTCTTCAAGTATGCTCAACTGTTCTGCCTTTAGCACGGGATTGTCTTGTTCCCTGGACCCCTTGCTCCTGGCGCGTGATGTGCGCTTCCTGGTACCTCCGCCCAGGTGCCCCCTACGTGTGGGTTTTGCACACCCACGCAAATCCCGATGATAATCTTAGATATGACATGGCTCATCCGGCATGCCCGCCCGAGTTCGCGTCGGCTCGGCCGCCCTCACTCGGACGGGGCGAGCAGCAGTCGGGCTCGGAGGAGGCTTAGCGCACGCCGGCTGGACCGGCGTGGAGTTGGCCCTCTCCTGCGATCCATCGCCTCCCGGCTGAGCCGCAAGTGTAAACTTGATCTCTGGCGCAACCGCCGCGCCAGGTTGCCTGGCTGTCTGGGCCTTCTCCAGGGGCTCTCTTGCAGTCTTGCGTTGCCCTAGGTCAGATTTCAGCCTTTAATTTCTTCGCTCGCGGCACGAATGATGAGTGCGCCCTTGTTAATCTGCTCATCTGCACACCCTTTTGCGTGGTTCCAGGCCTCGGCCATCTTTCTTTGGTCGTCGTGCCTCATGGCCTGGGCCCCCCGATCCTGCCCCCGGAGTGCGCGCGCCGCTTCTAGCTGCATCTTTTCGGCCTCGAGCCTGGCAGCGTCGCGCTGGTTACGGAACTCCTGGTTTTCTCGCGCTGCGGGCTCTCGCGCCATTCTCTTTCCCCCCCGTCTGGCTGCGTGAGCTATTATTTGAAATTCAACGCGCTCATTGTCGGCCTGCAGCTGGGACGACGGACTCATTTATTCGGCCGCTCCCTGAATCCTCCGCCTCTGTTCCTCTTCTTGTGCGAGACGCCGCTGAGTCGCGTCCGCAGACCCTGCTATTTCCGCTTTCGCTTGCTGCATGCGTTTCTGCGCATCTTCTGCAATGGCAGCCTTTTCCCTTTCGAAGCTATCCGCCATTGCCCTCTTCTCTGCCTCGGACTCAGCGAGCTTGCGGCTGGCTTCTTCGGCGATCGTCGCCCGCATGTGCCTGAAGCAGAATCCGTTGCATATGCGCACTTGCTGCCCTCGGCTGACCTTTGTGCGGCTTCTGCTTCATGTCCCACTCTCGAATGTTGATGTGACGGCAGTTATGTTTTGCAAGGCAATGCATTCTTCACAGAGCCACGATAAGCTACATTGTGGAGACACTTTCGAACACTGTAAACATACGAGTCGGCCACGCGAACCTTCCCCCCGGTGAGCGCACTTTCCCCGGGCAACGATTCTCCGCCTGAGGCGGGCATCTTGGGCCCGCGTTTCAGCAACTGTCGTAGATAGAAAAACTGCTGGTGGTCTTATTCGACGACGGGCGAGGTGACTCAAGGGCGTCAAAGTCACTGGAGCTGGAACGTCCGGCACTCGGAGCCTTTTCCCGGTCCCTGCTGGATGTCGGCGCATGCTGCTCCCGCATAATTGACCCCTTGTTCCTTAGAGTGTCATGTTGCCTCTTCATTTGCTCGTCCATTTCGTCTTGCAGAATCAGCTCACCAAGCTCTGGATCATTGTCGTGGCCAACCCTCGGTGGCATGGAACTTTGTCGATTGAAACCATTCGACAATTGTGGGATATTAAGATCGTCAGTATCGCTCTTGGTCTTCTTTGTCTTCGGGAGTGGAGTCACACCGGTCGGTTCTCTCGCATGCCGAGCTGGGCGCGAGGCGTCGGGCGAGTTCTCCATCGGCTGAGCGGAGGCACTCCCCCTTCCACGGCCAGCCCCCCCGCTTCCGGAGCATCTTTCTTCCTCGAGATCGTCCTCCGAATCGAGGATGGCCCTCCGAAGGCCCTCAGCCGGCGCGCAATCGATTGCCTCGATATCAGGCCGGTCTACGCCTGAGGCGAGCCCGTCTGGGCCAGGCGACGTCTGAAATTGGGTAGATTCTTCGCTCTTGTCGATTGATTGCGAGCTCTCTTGCTCTGACTGTCCATCGCTCTCTTCTTCGCCCTGTCCATTCATTACAAATTGTGTGATTTGATCCTCGTCGCGATGCTCTCCACCAGCTAAGCTGGTGGGGGCATTTTCGAGCGGGCTCTGCTCCTTATGACAGAGCGTTGCCCGCAGCGGTCAGAAATCGAGTCGCTACCCTGCTACCCTGCTACTCTGCTGTGCTACCCTGCTACTTTGATGCCGTGTTGCGGCCTCGCTGCCGAGCGATGTAGCAAGGCGACAGGGTAGTGGGGTGGCAGGGCAGCGGGGTAGCAGGGTTGCGCGGTAGCAGGGTAGCAGGGCAGCGGGGGGGCAGGGCAGCACGGTAGCAGGGCAGCAGGGGGGAGGAGCGGCAGGGGGAGAAGAAGAAGGAGGATGGCGGAGGCGGAGGGGGGGGGGGGCGTCTGGAAAGGGAAGGGCACGCGGAGTATAGCAGGAGGCGGAGGAGTAAAAGGACGGAGGAGGAGGCGGAAGAAACGGGAAGGGGGGGGGGGGGGGGGGGGGGCGGGGGGGGGGAACAGAGGAGGAGGAGGAAGGGGGCGACGAGGAGGAGCCCCAATGACTCGGAGGAGGAGGACGTGCGGGGGGGGGAGGGGCGGCCCAATATGGCCCCAAGATGGCATCAAGAGGCGACGCGATGGGGTTCCATATAGAACGACATTTATAGCCCCATTGTAAGGCCGTGCCGCGCGAAGCGTCTTGGCCCGCTCACCGAAGAACAGCAGGCAACCAGTGAATGCAGAGATGGGTCGGGATGGTTCGCGGCGCTCTTCGCTCTCGAGAACTTCGGTGGTAAGGGCTTCCTTCGTTGCCGCTCGCCCTTGAGAGCCTTGATATTGAGAGCCTTGTTTGTCACCGTTCGCTCCTTGGGGCCTTGATGGCACCAGCTCGTTTACGTCGCAAGTCGCTCGTGGCGAGCCTCGGCGCGCATTGGTTGCCTGCGGGCGTCGGCTTCGCGGGCGAAAATGTCTCAAGCGAAACGGGCTGGAACAGCTCTCGCGCGGCATCTCGCGGCCCAGAAATGGGGGGGGCGCCTCGGGCGAAACGCGCCAGACCACCTCGCGAACAGCAGCCCGGGCCCCAGAGTTGAGGGGGTGTCTCAGGCGGGGCGCGCCGGAGGATCTCGCGCGCGGCATATCGGAACCGAGAATTGCGAGGATGCCTCAGGCGAAGCGGGCCGGAACAGGCTTGCGCGGCATCTCGGAGCCCACAATTGGAAGGATGCCGCGCGGATAGGAGCACGTCGCAAACGTCTCGGACCACCTGTTTCCCCGCACCTAGTCGCGGCGACGCTGCCCCCAGTCGCGGCGACCCTGCCCCGGCCACGGCGACCCTGCTCCCAGTTCTACTACCCTGCTACCCTGCTGCCATCCTCGGTTGGGGGGAGGAGGAGAAGGAGGAGGAGGAGGAGGGGGAGGAGGAGGAGGGGGGAGAAGAGGGCGAGGAGGGCGAGGAGGAGCGCCAGGACAAGGAGGAAATGGAGGAGGCCGAGGATGAGGATGAGGAGCGTTGATAGCGGAGACGGCGCCCTTCATCCCCCCCTTCTCCGTCTCCTCCGAATCCTCCTCATCGCCCCCCACTTGTCCTTCTCTTTCTTCTCCTCGCCCTCCTCTTCCATCTCATCCGCATTCTCCCCGCGCGCTTCTGTCCGTTATCATGTCGCGGATGTCAGAATTGCGAGGGTGTCTCAGGCGGAACGTGCCAGACGACCTCGCGCGCGGCATCTCGGAGCCCAGAAATGCGAGGACGTCTCAGGCGAAGCGGGCCGGAACAGCACTCGCGCGGCATCTCGGAACCCAGGAGTTGGGAGGGCGCCAAACGGCTCGGATCACGTCGCGAACAGCATCTCGGAGCCCAGAGTTGGGAGGATGTCTCTGGCGAAACGGCCCAGACTACCCGCCGCCGCCGTCGTTATCGTCGTCGTCGTCGTCGTCGTGCTCATCGTTGTCGCCGCCGCCGTCGTCGCGGTCGTCGTCGGCGTCGTCGTCGTCGGTTTTCGGGCCATAGCTCGGGCCTCTGGCGGCCGCTCGGGACCGCTCGGGCGCCCAGGGATCGCCCTCGCCGAAAAGCAGCTGCCAGAAAACATCCTGGAGAAAAAGAACCTCCACGAACCGACCGCAGCCTCCGAAGACCCCGAGCCCCGACCCTCGACGACGACGACGACGACGACGACGACGACGACGACGACGCCCCCCACCGAGGAGGCGGACGCGGCGAGCCCAGCGCCAGCCTGTCGTCGCCGTCGCCGTCGCCGTCGTCGTTGCCGTCCGGCCGAACCGCGGGGGTGGCGCGCGCTGGGCCACGGCTGGGCCACGGGGGGGCGGCGCCGCGGAGGCGGGCGGGCGCCTTCCGCCCGGCCCCCCTCCGACGCGCACGCACGCGCACACGCGAGCGCACGCGCGCGCGCGCACGCACGCGCACACGCACGCGCGCGCGCACACGCGCGCACACGCGCGCACTCGCACGCACGCGCGCGCTCAGACATGCATGCGCGTGGCCTCGCACCGAAACGCAACAGGCAACCAGTGAATACGGAGATGGCCCGAGATGGTTCGCGGCACTCTTCGCTCTCGAGATTTTGCGGTGGTAGGAGCGTCCTTCGTTGCTGCTCGCCCTTAAGAGCCTTGATATTGAAGGCCTTGTTTGTCGCCGCTCGCTCTTTGGAGCCTTGATCGCACCAGCTCGCTTGCGTCGCAGGTCGCTTGTAGCGAACCTCGGCGTGCACTGGCTGCCTGCGGGCGTCGGCCCGCAGCCGCCGCCGCCGCCGCCAAGGCCGCCGCCGCCGTCGTCGTCTTCGTCGCCGCGGCTGGGCGCGGTTCGAGAAATTGGTAAAAGGGGGCGTTTTATCATGTGTTGTCCATGCCCGTTCATTTTTGTCCATCGAGAATGTAGTTCCCGCTGCAGCGCTTGCTTTTTTTCGGCCTTCCGCACGTTCTGGCATCGCGCCACGACGCGAACCCGCGAGCAATCTCGGCGCATCACGCCACGGCGCTAACGTGCAAACGGTCTCGCGGCAGCACGCCGCGGCGTTCAGATTCGAACAATCACATCACGGGCTAAAAAATATGCCCTGACGGCAGCGAAGAAACCTCGCAGCCTCGTTCCAAGCTGCCTCAACTCGGTCTAGCATCTGCCGGACATGTTCCGTCATGGCGTCGTGGCAGCGCTGGCGGACTGACCGAGCACATTGGAACTCCAAGCGCCGACGCGCGTGACGCAACGTGGGCAATGGCTCTTCCTGGGTCGGCTGCGTCTCAGGCGGCGTTGCCACTAGGGCATCTGATGCGCCCACATCCACGGGCGCCAGCGCCACCTCCGCATGATCGACCGCTGCTCCTTGTAGCGCGTCCACGGGCAACGGAGAGGCCTCCGCATCATCGAACGCTGCCCCTTGCGGCAACGCAGCTGCGGGTTCGATCGCCCCGCGCCTCTGCGCCGGCCCAGCGCGGAGGGGCGCGCGCTCTCCGGATGCGGTCTGAGCTCTGACCGGGGATGAAGAAAAAGCCCGGGCCGCGGCGGCCACCCCTGGCCGGAGCAGCTGCTACGCCCGATTCTCCAACTCGCAGCAGCCATCCATCCTGGCGAAAAAGCGGGCTGCTTGCGCCATTTTGAGCTTCTGCCAATGCGACAGCGGAAGCAGCCTTGCAATCGCGGTCGACAAAGCCCGACCCTGACCCCAACGGCTGCGCGCAGTGTCCGCCCTCGCCGTGCATACTGATGTTCTCTTCGCTTTAATCTTGGGGGCCAGGGCCAGGCGTCTCCTGATGCATCGCGCAAGCAGGCGGAGCGTCCCATGCTGCTCGGCAGCGCGGGCACGTGCTTCCCGTCGCTATGGGGTGTGAAGGAGTGCCCCCGGCGACAACATCAGGAAATACGCTGCCTTCCTGCGTTTTTCGGGGGCATTCGTCACAGAGCTTGCGCTGGCAGCACGGCGTCATGACATAGCGAACTCCATATCCTCCGTAGCAAATGCTGCGCGCTTGCGCTTCAGAAGCGGACTGCGCCGCGCGGAATCGACCTTCATGGGCACGGGCCCCCTCATCAAGAGACGCGGCGGCCATGCGCACCGCAAAGCTGGTTTCTACTCGACCGGGGCACGACAGGTGTTACTCGAACCACATGACGATAACGCCAGCGACGACGACGACGACCACGATGATGACGAATAGACCCCAACAGGGTGCCCAAAATCGCCCCTGGAGAATCCAATAGCGACCCATGAGCGCCCCAACGTGGCTCGCAGAGGCGACGTGATGGGGTTCCAGGGGGGGCGAAAATTATAGCCCCATTGTAGATCAGGCCGCGTCGCGCGAAGCGCCCTGGCCCCCCATCGAAAAAAACAACAGGCAACCAGTGAAAACAGGGATGGCCAGAGATGGTTCGCGGCACCCTTCGCTCTCGAGAGCTTTGGTGGTAACAGTTCCCTTCGTTACCGCTCGCCGTTGAAAGCCTTGATGTTGTGAGCCTTGTTTGTCACCGTTCGCTCCTTGGGGCCTTGATCGCACCAGCTCGCTTACGTCGCAGGTCGCTCGTCGCGAGCCTCGACGCGCAGTGGTTGCCTGCGGGCGTCGGCCCTGTGGGCGACGATGTCTCAGGCGAAACGGGCTGGTTCAGCTCTCGCGCAGCATCTCGCGGCCAAGAGCTGGGAGAATGTCTCAGGCGAAACGCGGCAGACCGCCTCGCGAACAGCATCTCGGACCCCAGAGTTGCGAGGACGTCTCAAGCGAGGCGGGCCGAACGACCTCGCGCGCGGCATCTCGCGAAGCGGGCCAGAACAGCTCTCGCGCGGCATTTCGGGGCCCAGAGTTGGGAGGATGCCAAAAGGCTCGGACCACGTCGCGAACAGCATTTCGGAACCAAGAAATGGAGGGATCTCTCTGGCGAAACGGCCCGGACTACCCGCCGCCGCCGTCGTTATCGTCGTCGTCGTGCTCATCGTTGTCGCCGCCGCCGTCGTCGTGGTCGTCGTTTTCGTCGTGGTCGTCGTTGGCGTCGTCGTCGTCGTCGGCTCTCGGGCCATAGCTCGGGCCTGCGGCGGCCGCTCGGGGCGATTCGGGCGCCCAGGGAACGCCCTCTGCGAAAAGAAGCCACCAGAAAACATCCCGGGAAAAAGGAACCTCCACGAATCGACGATAGCCTCCGAAGGACGCAAACCCCGACCCTCGACGACGACGACGACGACGACGACGACGACGACGACGACGACGACGACGACGCCCCCACCGAGGAGGCGGACGCGGCGAGCTCAACGCCAGCTTGTCGTCGCCGTCGCCGTCGCCGTCGCCGTCGTCGTTGCCGTCTGGCCAAAACACGGGGTGGCGCATGCTGGTCCACGGCTGGGCCGGGGGGGCAGCGCTGCGGAGGCGGGCGGGTGACTTCCGCCTGACCCCCCTCCTACGCACACATACGCGCGCACGCGCGCACACGCACGCACGCACGCACGCGCGCACGCACGCACGCGCGCGCGCACACACGCACGCACGCACGCACGCACGCACGCACGCACGCACGCACGCACGCACGCACGCACGCACGCACGCACGCACGCACGCAGGCACGCAGGCACGCAGGCACGCAGGCACGCAGGCACGCTGGCACGCACGCACGCACACGCACACGCAGCACTCGGCTCGGCGCGCACAGGTTGCCTGCGGGCGTCGGCTTCGTGGACGGAGGCCCCTCCACGGAGCGACAGCCTCGCCGCCGCCGCCGCCGCCGCCACCGCCGCCGCCGCCGCCGTCGTCGTCGTCGTCGCCACGGCTGGACGCGGCTCGAGAAACTGGTGCGTTCGGACCCCAGGTCTCCAATCGCGGCGACTCTGTCTCCTCCCCCCTTCCTCCTCCCCCCCCCTTTCCTCCCCCCCCCCCCCCCCTCCCTTTGGAACCTGTCCCCTGTCACGGCGACGGTGTCTCCCTCTCTCCTCCTCCTCCTCCTCCCCTCCTCCCCTCTGCTCCTCCTCTCCCCTCTTCCTCCTCCTCCTCCTCCTCCTCCTCCTCCCCCCCCCCCCCTCCCCCCCCCCTCCCCCGCCCTCCTCCCCCCCGTCTCCCCTCAGGTGCCCCTCCCCAGCTCCCTCCCCCCAGCTCCCTCTCTCCAGCGCTCTCCCTCCAGCTCTTTCCCTCCGCCCTCTCCTGCTCGGCCCGGCGTTCCCTTTTTTTTCCGATCTTCGTCGCCCAGCGGTCGGCGCCAATCGGCGCACTCCTTCGACGTAGGGCCCCCGGAGCCCGGGTAGCCCCGAAGAGCGAAGCGCGAGGCTAATCACGGAGGGCACGCGAAGCGTTGCTCGAATTCTGGGCGCAAGGGCGAACCATGCAAAAAGAGAATCGCTTCGACGCCTCCTCCTCCTCCTCCTCCACCTCCTCCTCCTCCTCCCTCTCCGAATCCGACCCCCCCCCCCTCTGGCTATATGTGCATGTCCGGCTACGTCGCGCAGCATCGCGCCACGGTCTCATTTTCGCAGCAGCGCGCCACGGAGACAAGATGGACAGCGCCGCGCAGCATCACGCCACGGCCCCACTCTCGCAGCATCACGCCACGGACCTAAGATGGACAGCGTCGCGCAGCATCGCGCCATAGTCTCATTCTCGCAGCATCACACCACGGAGCAAATTTGGACGCCCTCACAGCTCCTGGCCATTTTTCCTGCGCCTGACCCAGCACAGCCGCGCCAACGAACTCGGCACGATGCAATGATTTGTGCCCGGAGCTTTCGAGTTGTGGACCTGCAAGTACATGGGAGCGCCGTACTTCTTGCGTTGAGCCCAACGAACATTCGGGAAAGCAGCGCGCAAAGCGGGGACAGACGCAGGGCAATTGACTGGCCACCGGCTCAACGCGACACCCGGCGTCAGGCGTGCGTTGCACGTGCAATCCAGAGTACACTTCATCGCGTAGCCTGAGAAAAACCCCTCTGTGGTTTTGGCAATGGACGCCATGACGCCGTCATAGAAAGCAGCGAACGCAACTCGGGACGACACAGGGTCATCGCTGCCCATTGCGTCCTGGAAGACTTTGGCTTGTATTCTGTCGATGCCCCTCCAGACGCACTTCAGAACTATCGTGTCGCGGGGTGCTTGTTTGGCGGGCGTGTCCGAAGTTTTGATCGACTTCCAGGGGCCAGTTTTCTCCAATCTGTATTTACGCAGACTAGCAAAGTAAAACATGCCACCTGGGACTGGAGGATCAGCGCACCGCTCAGCCAGAGCCTGTTCCACTTTCGCCCAGGCTGGCCGGGAAGCGAACGGAGGCACAAGCTGGCGTAACGCATTCCAGGTCTGAATATTGGAATAGATGCGGGATGCAACATTATCCCAGTGCGACCCTACCTAGGAGTTGGAGCCCCTAGGAAAGCAACAGTAATAGTAACAGTAAAGCTAAGATACTGCTAAGAAAAAAAAACTAAGCTAAAGCTAAGATAAGGCTAAGCTAAAGCTAAGCTGAAGCTGAGCTAGACAACTAAGCTAGAAATCTAAAGCTAAGTTAAAGCTGAGCTAAAGCGAAGCTAAAGCTAAGCTAGCGCTGAGCTGAAGCTAAGCTGAAGCTAAGCTTAAGCTAAGCTACAGCTAAGCTTAAGCTAAGCAGCAGCTAAGCTAAAGCTAAACTAAAGTTAATATGAGGCTCAGCTGAAGCTAAGCTAATGCTCAGGTGAAGCTAAGCCAAAGCTAAGCTAAAGCTAAGCTAAAGCTGAGCTAAAGCTAAAGCTGAGCTACAGCTAAGCTGCAGCTAAGCTAAAGCTAAAGCTAAAGCTGAGCTACAACAGTGCTACAAGTCAGCTAAAACTCAGCTAAAGCTAAGCGAAAGCTAAGCTCAAGCTAAGCTCAAACTAACCTAAAGCTAAGCTGAAGCTAGAGCTAAAGCTAAAGCGAAAGCGAAAGCGAAAGCTAAAGCTCAAGCTCCCAGGGGACTGGAGGTACCACGGGGCGGATCCTGGGGGAACCGCTCGAGGCGGGGAGCGCTGCCCGGCCCCTTCAAGCAAACACAGTCATAACCCTTCTAGACGGGGCCTAGGTAGGGAACAAATGAAAAAATGTCAGCGAAGCTTGCCTAAACGTCCGCCACATCCTTTACATAAACATGCACGTCCTGTGTATCAACTACGGTTAGCATTTTTTTTGTTTTCTTTCTGCGCTGCGTTGATGATGCTCGTCAAAGCTGGTTTGTGCAACAATGCATCCCAATCCGAAGCGCACGTGCAATAGCGCCGTTCACGTCCAGAGCATTGTTGGCGCTTGGTCCTGCGATTGGTTCGCTTGTTTTTTTCTGTACGCCCGCAGGCGTTTTCCTTAGAGCGGTCATGCATTCGCGCGTGCATCGGCGGCGCTCAGCTTCTGCATCGCTGTTGAAAAAGCGGCTTGGGGTTGCAGGCGTGCCTTTCACCATGTCACAACGGAAGAGAGGGAAGAGGTCGCGACCCCGGAAGCCAGGAGGGAACGGGACGTCCTCACAAGAAACTTGAGCCTGGCATGCCGCAAGAAGGCACGCGTCCTCCGTCCTGCCTCCGTCTCTTGCCCTCCGTCCCCAATCCTCTGTTTTCCTCCGCCCTCTCCCCTCCGTCTTCCGCGTTTCCCCGCTCGCCCCTGGTAGCCTGGATGTTAGGGGCATTTCTTTGTCACCGCTGGCACTTGGGAGCTTTGGTCATATCAGCTAGCGTACATGAAAGGTCGCTGTGTTCACTGGTTGCCCGCGGTTCTTCGTGGAATCGCCCCTCGGGAAAACCGCAGGCGATCAGTGAACGCAGAGATGGGCCGGGATGGTTCACGGGCACAACGACTCTGTCCCCAGTCACGGCGAGCCTGCTTGCAGGCACGGCGACCGCTACCCTGCTACACTGCTACCCTGCTACCCTGCTACCCCGTTACCCCGCTACCCCGATACCCCGCTACCCCGCTACCCTGCTAGCCTGCTGCCCTGATCCCCCGCTACCCGGGGACCCTGCTACCCCGCTACCATGCTACCCTGCTACCCCGCTACCCCGCTACCCTGCTACCCTGCTACCCTGCTACCTTGCTCGGCATTGCAGCCGCAGCGAGGTAGCAGGGTAGCAGGGTAGCGGGGTGGCAGGGTAGCGGATCGATTCTGCAGAACCGCCCACGGCAACACGATGTTTTATGAGTCGAGTTGACTGATCTCTTCGGGCCTGAGTGCGCTGATACGACTTCAGATACCTTCCGACGGAAGCAGTGGCTGAGCCACGCCCTCCGCCTGACGTTTGAACTCTTGCCTTCATCTGGGAAGTCCCCCTTGTGTCAGATCAACCACAGATTCCAACGCTTGCCTTCTGGGCAGATTGAAAGAAAGAGGCTGCCCCCTAGAGGCGCCTTTCTTGGCAATGCGTTCGGGGCAGTATTGTCGCTCTACTTCCTCGAGCGCTCCTTCCTGTGATCCAATGTTCCGCGAATCCAACAGCTGAGCCGTCGTTTCGGCTGGTAACCAGCGTGTTGCCTGGATAGTGATAGTGCCTGCGTTCTGTTCCAAAACTGTTTCAAGACCAGGGCCCTCCGCCGAAGCCATGGCAAGGCAGGAGTGTTCAGTTGAGCTGACTCTAGAAGTATGTGTGAAGTGAGGAGGCCGACAGGCCGGCCGACGCGCGCGCGGGCCGGCTCGCTCTTTTTCCGATACTCTTAAGCCAAACAGCTGCAGTCGGATGAAATACACGGCAATGCAAAGAAGTGAGGGCAAAGGCAGCAGGATGGTGGTACAGATGCTCTGCGTGCGGCGCCACAGCTGAGAAAAATCACGTCCGCGCAGCCTGACCCAGTGCAAACCCAGGCCACCAGGGTAAACGGCCAGTGAACTGTCGAGCCAGTCCTTGGCCCCGTCAGCGCGTGCGGTCGCGATGTGGACGCGACCCATAAAATCCGTTTCATGTCCAAATTCTGCCTGTATTCCTCCCGCGTTGGCGGCAGGACTGCGACGCAAGACCCGCGCCGCCTCGCAGTTCCCTGGCGCAGGCCTCACACGCAACGGCAACGAAGGCCTTGCCAATATCGACAAAGGCCCCCGCACCTGCGATCCCACTCCATACGTCCGCGCAGCTTCCCACGGCGTGGTCCTTGAAGAACAAGCTGCGCGCGCTCCGCTGGTGCTGAAGTTTATGTTCGCACGCCTTCTCCCACCCTGGTGCGCAATGAGCAGCGCTGAGCAGTCCTCCGCCTCTTCCTCCTCCTCCTCGTCATAATCATCATCGTCAGCATCAACAGCACCATCATCAACATCATCACCACCTTCACCTTCATCATCAGCATCATCAGCATCCGCATCATCATCATCATCATCATCAGCATCATCACCATCATCATCAGCATCATCATCATCATCAGCCTCATCATCATCCACCTATTGTTCCTCTCTCCTCTTGCCTCCTCCTTCCTCCTCCTTCCTCCTCCTGCTCCTGATCCGATTCATCATGCATCCTCTTGTGTTGGGTACAATGCTTACCCAGCCTTTTATTTCAGTGCAGTCTCCTCCTCATCCCTGATCAGGGCAACTTGTCCGGGCATCGTTTCTGGACGGGCTGGTGGGATTGTTCCGTCGCGGCTGCAAGCGGAAGCACACTCGGCGTCCCTGCTGGTGGGATTATTTCTGTCGCAACCACAGGCAAAGGCGCCAGCGGCGAGTCGAGTCGGCCCGGGTTACGAGCGGAGCTAGTTGCCGGCGCGCGCGCAGGAATCAACAGGACCTACCGCCGGGGGAAGCAGCTGCGCCGAGGGCCGTGCTGCAACCGCCAAGGCTGAGAAACAGCGTCGAGGTGGGCTGGTGGAATTACTTGTTACTTTTGGGAGGAAGGCCACGCGGCCTCAGTAGGTCGATCGATAGCTGGTGGGATTATGCGAAGCGTCTAGAATTGTTGCGGAGGGGGGAGGGGGAGGGTGAGGGGCGGCTCCTTTTTTCAAAACTCCTCCGATGATTCCAGAGGGCCGTCGTTGCGGTCACGCCGACGAGACAGAGAGAGAGCGAGGGAGAAATGGAAGGAAAATTACAACGCACCGCAAAATTGAGCGCTCATTGGCGCCCTGCCAGTGCCACGGCAAATTCGGCAGGCCCACGTCGCGATGACATGGGTGCTGGCTCCTGGCACACCGTGCGGATGCTTCAACCTGGATGGAGGAACGAACAACTACATGCATATAATTTGTTGGTGGTCCACGCGGGTTTCTTGGATCGGCGCGGAGCGCGCGGAGCGGGGGGGCCAGCGCCGATGCAAGGAATCCACGCGGACCGCCAACAGCTTACATGTATGCAGCTTGTTGTCCTTCGACTCAAGCGATCGCCCCCTTCCGAAAGCGCAGGTCGTTCCATCTCGGCCGACACTGGTCGAGTGACCCTGGGTAAGGGTGACCTTTGGTGCGCGGCTTTGTGAGGGCCGCGGGGGGACCAACCACAAGCGCGCAAAACGCCACTGTCGCACCGCACTCGGCGATCGGGAGGTCCCAGTGGACCCGCAACAGAAAGGTCACTCCGGCGAAAGGCCACTCTTACAGTCAACCCGTATCATAAAGGACGCACGATAAGGATGCAAGGGCCTCGGAAGGCCGTTTCGAAGCTCTTCGACTGGGGCGCGGCCACCAAGAGTGGCCACGGATGGGCCGCGGAGCCAAGGATGCAAGAGGGTAGTACCCTTGGGAAAATTGCCCCCCAATCCTTACTGTGCGGGTTGGCTGCACGTCTGGTGGCTCTGGGCAACCCGCGGCGTTCCGTCTTCAAAACGCCCGCGCGAGGCGACGCCGGCGCGTCGACGCGGCGCCAGCCTGCCGTGCCGGCGTTGGAAAACAGGCGCGGCGGGCAGAGATGGCCGCGGGCCCCGGAGAGAGGGCCCGCCGCCCCTGTGCCGGTCGCACAACCTTGACGGGCGCGGGCGGGGAGGGGAAGTGCCGAAGGCTGGCCCACGAGGGCTGTCCCCTGCCCGCTTTACCTCCTCCTCCTGCGCCAAGAAGGACGAGCTGACCAGGGTGATGGAGGGGCAGATGCACGGGCTGCAGAAGATGCGCGGCTGAGCAGCGAGACTGCCCTGACCATCGTGATCGTGCAGACGGATGGAGAAGCTGCGCAGATTGGCGGCAGCTGGCAGCGTCCGTGCACGGCAGCTGCTGGATACGCCTCAGCGGAAGAGAGGGCGGCGTTCGGGGGAGGCTGCGCCTAGCGGAGGCAGGCTGACCCCACCATCGGCATGAGGTGAGAGTTCCCCCGTGCCGACGCGGCACCGCTTCGGCGTCATCGCTGGCGCCAGGCGGCCGCCGCAGGCCCGCTCCGACGGCATCAAGTGCCAGAAAGCGGGGCCACTCCACATCGTTTGCAAGGGGGCGGGAGAGTGATGCTGATGTGAGGCGTGCTGGCCCGCGGAGGCGAGGGAGACATGCCCCCTAAGCGCATATCATATCATATCATTTCATATCATATCAGATCATATCATATCATATCATAGCATATCGTATCATAGCATATCATAGCATCCTCCTTTTCTTCCACCTCCTGGTTCCTGGCGCCTGATGGCTGCAGGGATCCTGGATCGCAGCCAACCTCCTCCTGCTCCTCCCCCATCGTCCTCCTCCTCCTCCTCTGCATTATTCGGCGCTTCTGGCCCTTCAGGTTCCTCAGGAACCCCCATGGACATGATGGGGCCACTTGGGGCTCCGCCACCCCAAGGACCAATAGGGAGGAGTATAATGATGGAGGATCGAGCGGGACGGGGCCCAGGCCAAGATACGACAATAACAACAACAGCAACAACAACAACAGCAGCAGCAACAACAACACCAACAACACCAACAACAACAACAACAGCAGCAGCAGCAGCAGCAACAACAACAACAACAACACCACCAACACCAACAACAACAACAACAACAATAACAATCACTTTACCCGAACGCTCAGTGTTCTCACCAGTGCCAGGGTTTTCATGCGACGCCAGCCAATACCCCCACTTTGTGGGGGGGCAGTGCAAGCTCTACCAAATATCCACACGACTCTTCGCCACCACCCACACCCAGCTTCCCGCCCTATGACGTTCGGACACTTCACTTCGTGGCCTGCGGACGACCGTGGCTACTACACTGGCGTGGAGTACACACCCACAGAAGTTGTTAGGACAGCGCGCGCGGGTAGAAATTTTGAAAAGTCGTGCAGGTGTTTTTCGAGGACCTACGGTGCGATTCGTGTGATTTTATGATGCGCGGTGCTAAAATTCTTAAGAAGCCCAATGGTTTTTGGAGATTTCGGCGTGCGCGCGCGAAGAAAAAACGAATGTGTCCCGCATGGTATTATTTGACAGGGATGATGGCCCTGGCAGGTGCGCAACCGTTGTCGCAGAAGTTCGAAAAAGTTGCTCGCAAAAGCCCGTTTGACAGAAATGTTTAAAAAGTGTTGGGTTTCCTACGAATCCGCAAGAGCGCGCGGGATGAGATTTTGACATTTTTTTGTTGAAAAACCATTGGTTTTTTGATGTTTTTATGTTAAAATCGCTCCGAACACTAAGCTTTTGGAAGGATTTCGTCTTGCGCGCGCGAATGTCCACTTTACCTTATTTTTTGCAAGGGATTCTTGAAATTTGATTATATTAGAACAAGAAATGTCATTTTATAGTGTTTTTTGCAAGGGAAAGCGGGGGGGAACAAAACAACCGGATCTTGATCACATCGAATTACCTGAGGCTTCCTCACGAAAATGATGAAAATGTAGCTGCGGCCTAGGCGGCGCAGGGGGGCCGTGCACCAGGGGTCCCAACAATAATTATTCTTTAGAATTAATAATGTTCAACAGCAGCAGCAGCAGCAGCAGCAGAAGCAGCAGCAGCAGCAGCAGCAGCAACAACAACAACAACAGCAACAACAACAACAACAACAACAACACCAACAACAACAACAACACCAACAACAACAACAACAACAACAATAACAACCACACACACACACACACAAAAAACGTTGAGCTCTAGATGCGCAGGTCCTCCTCATCGTCGCCAATGGTGTGCATCCCTCCTGCCTCCGCCTCCTCCTCCTCCTCCTCCTCTTCGTCGTCGTCACCATCGCCAATATCACCATCCTTCTCTGCCTCCCACGCCCTCCTCCTCCGCCTCCTCCTCCTCCTTTTCCTTGTCCTCCTCCTCCTCATCCTTCTCCTCCTCCTCCCCCCCCTCCTCACCATCCTCCTGCAGCTCCTCTCCTCCATCCGAAACGCGTTTGCTTCAAGCCAAACGGGATCCCAACACAGCGTAATCCCACCAGCCTTTTTTCGGCGCGCGTCAGCGAGGTTCGTCGCCCGCGTTCTCCTTCAGGGAGGGGTCTGAGGTCTAGACGGAGGCCCGCGAGCCGGCATAGCGTCCAGGATGGCCGAAAACGGTTCCGAAAGGGTCTCGGATAGCCCAACATGGCCTTGAAGATGGCCCAGCCTAGCCCTCCACCATACCCCCGAGGAGCCCAGATACCGCCCCAGCGCGGCTCCAAGTAGCCTCAGGGAGAACGCCCACAAGAGTCCCCTTTCGCGTCCGACGAACCTCTGGGGCCCTTAAAATCGCCCCCAGATCGCCCGAGAGAGCCCCAGGAAAGGCCCACAAGAGACCCAAGACGGCCCCGAAAGCGTCCCACAGGGGCCCAGGAGAAGGGTTTTCCCAGCTCCAGAGGGGCAGCCCTCACAGAATGGCCCCCGAAGCCCCCGAGACAAATCCAGGAGGGCCCCGAAAGCTTCCAAAATGCCTTCCAGATGATCCCCAGAGGGCCCCAGAGGAGCCCACCAGGCTCCCAAAATGGCCTCAGAGCCCGAATGATCTTCCAAGAGAATTCAACGCGAAGGCGTTTGTGGTTGACCCCTGGGTCTGCTCAGGCTGCTCACGAGATTCGATTTGACGGCTGCCCCCGCCCCCACGTGTTCCTCGGCTTGTTCCTACACTGCCATGGTCGACGCAGCTCGCCTCGGCATCGCTGCTGGATCGGACTGGCGAAATGTCGACGCGAGAAATGTTTTGGCGCCACGGCGGCCGGCGCCCTCGGACGATGATATCATTGAGGAGTTTCACATTCATGGCCGGATGCATCAACTCTCATGTAAGAGCCCCGTTATGCTTCAGCAAACAACCCGCGTCGCGATCCAGAGGCGAGACGTCGCAGAGCCTGGCGGCGACATGAGTGTTTTCAGTGCGGAGTTCGCCACCACATCACATCACATCTCTCGAAGATTGCACCATCACCCCACCCGAGAGGTGGACCTATCGCCCTCGACCCTTGCTGGTGCCGATCACGATGCGGCGTCCAGAGACCAGCTTACGCTTCGTGATCTCGAGCAACTGCAGTTCAGACCGCAAGCTCGCCATGCTGCTGCGCGCGCGACATGGCTGGGCACGCGCAGGCACCGCGCGAAGCACGGCCACCATCGCGAACCTGTCTGCGACCAACATATGATGCATGCTGACGTGCCTTCGAGCCTGGCCGCAGACCTTCGTGGACACAATACCCATGGCTTTGCATCTCCTAATGTCTGCGTTCGGCCTCCTGCCGCTGTACGACGCGCCGCTTGCCCCGCTGGCCCCATCACCTCCGTCCCCGCCTGTCCGTAACGTTGCGCAGTTTCCTGGCTTGTGTTCCAGGTCCACCTGAAGCTGCCAGGCGAAGGCCGCCGATGGCCTCTAATGGGCTCCGATGCACTCCGAAGGCGCGCGACGACGACCTCGGCGGTCTGCCGCCACACCTCTGCCAGCTGCTTTGCCGAAGCCCCTCCTGCCTGACCCCTGCCGCACCTCCAGCCCGCGGCCGCGACTCCGCTGCGCCGCCGCGACTGCCGCGACACCAGCGCCGCAAGCCTCGTCTTGCCGACTGGCCGACCGGCGCCCCGCGCCCCAGCTCGCGCGCTTCCTGCATCCGCTGACGGCGCGGGCCTTTTCTCGACGACGGCGCCGACGACGCGCCCGCCGGCGCCGCGCGCTTCTCTCGCCGACTGGCGCCCCGCCCTGCAGCTGAGGCGCCCGCTGCCTCATCTGACGGCGCGGGCGCCCCCGGCGGCAGCGGCGATGGCCCAGCATCGACGACGACAACGACGACCGCGACGACAACCAGACAGCGACGACCAGGACGACGAACGCCCAGCAGAACACAGCAACCGACAACCTGACCCAGAGCCCGCCTCTTCCTCAGGACGCGCGACCAGCTCAAGGTCTGTCTTCCGCCCCTTCATGACATCGCCCGCGCCGCGACCGACACCTAACCCCACGACCCAAGCCACCGCTACGACGGCTTACAATGCCTCTGCCCCTCCAGAGCATTGGGGGGATGAATTAAATTTTCAATTTTCGGGTGGATCTGGATCGAGCTTCCACTGTTTCGATCTAGGTATCGCGCTATCTATCCGTCGAGTTCATGACCTATCGCAGCACATGCACCGATCGCACAGCTAATGTATACATCGACCTGTGTGGCGAGATCAAGATCACCACTGGGGGCCTCCAAGACGGCCCAAGAGGTCCTCCAGGAGGACCCGAAAAAAATCATTGATTTCCCAGAAAGGGCTTGAAGGATTGTGGCGTTTGTTCTTTCTCTGCGTTCCGACGGCTCAAGACGGCCCAAGAGGCCCCAAAAATCGCCCCAAGATCGCCCACGAGGCGTCCAAGATGGCCGCATGGCGGCCCAAGAGGCCCCCAAGACGGCGACCTCCACGACCTCCAATATGCTCTCCAAGACGGCCCTGAAGCGCCACAAGACAGGCCCAAGTCAGCTCAGAGAGGCCCCCAAGACGGCTTCCGACGATATCAGACGGGTCGGGAACGCCCTAAAACGGCCAAACAAGGCCCCCAAGAAGCCCCCAAAGGCCCCCCAGAGGTCTGAGCCCCCGCTGCGCCAGCACTGCGGCGCCGAAATCCCCCCGCGTCCTTCGGCGCCTTCTCCAGCTCGGCGGCGCGCCGCGCCCTGTTGCGCTGCGCGCTGGTGGCGCTGGCGCGCCGCAGCCGAGCCTGCGCCGCCTCGATCGTCCTCTTCCCGCCGGCCAGCGATGCCCCAACTGGCCGATCCGCGCCGCGCTCGATGAGGACGTGGATCCTGCCAATTGATCATGTCCGCGCACTTCCTCAAGAGCCCGCCGAAGCCCCCGGGGGTCGGACCTCCGCGGCGGCAGCTCGCCTGGGCGCTGCGTCGCAGCCGCCGAAGGGCGGGGCTGAGCGCGGCGGGGCCCGGCCCCTCGATCTCGTCGAACTCCTTCGCCTTGCTCCGCAGCCCCGCCTCCTCCGGGCACAGCAAGAGGCTCCGTGTGTCCACTCGCTTTCCCGGCTGCGGCGGCTCCAGCGACGGTCTGCGCAGCTGCAGGAGGTCGCTCGGCAAGCGAGGGGCAGCGCCCCACGCCGGGCTCAGCGCCTCCGCGAACGCCTGCTCGCGGCCCAGCGCCACCAGCCCGGTCTAGCAATGCGCCACCTCGCGGCAGAGCGGCATCCTCGTCCTCGCGGGCGCAAGCACGCGGAACCCCTTCAGCGCCGCCTGGCTGCCGGCCAGGTCCGCTGACCCGGCCGTCTCGGGGTGGCAGCGGCGCGCCGCGGCGATCGCCCTGGGCCCCGCCACGGCAGGGTGCCCGTCGGAAAACGTCTCGCCCAGGAGCTCGCTGATCGCGCCGTCGATCTACTCCCCCGCTTGCGCGGGAACCCCGCCGGTTGGCGAACGGCTGGTACGAGGTCGCGCAGTTCGCGTTGGACGAGCTTCGAATCTCGCGGGCCTGGAGGCACGTTGACGATGTCCCGGCTGGCTGTGCCAACTGGGTCTGCGCTGCCACTTTCGACCGTTCCTCTGCTAATCTCGCTCTCCTCCCCGCCGCCTTCTCCCTCGCCAGAGGAGGTAGAGGCGCCGTCCGAGTCTGCCTGCTGGCCGGGGCCCCCGCGGTGGATCCCGAAGCCGCCGGCCTCGGGGGCGGGCGCGAGGGCGTCGCCGAGGCCCGCGACCCCGGCTCTGCGCGGCGGCCAGCCCCCTTCAGAGGGGAGGGCCTCCGCGGCGGCACGCCGTAGCGCTTCGTCCTCGCGGTCGGCCTGCGGGCGCCGAAGGATTCAGGGCCCTCTCGGGCGTCTCGAGCCCGAGCTCCAGGAATTCTTGACGGGGCGTCAGTAGGATTGCGCACGGACGGAATCCATTCCGCGACGACGTCGAGGCTCGCGAAGATGGCGATCGAGGAGAGATAGGGCGTGAGCGGGCACCGACAAGCGCCCCCTCCAAGCAGCAAGCACCAGTCCCGAGTCGTCCGAGAGCAGCAGCAAGAGACGACTATGTTTTTTTTCTCGAGGCGCACTGGTAGTGCCCGCCGAGCTTCTTCTGAAGCTTGCGAGCAGATGCCGCGAGGTGCCCATGCGGGCTTGCGCCGCCAGCAGCCAGCATTAAGTTGTGCTTGGCGACTTGCGCGCCAGGTGCTGTCGCCCAGCAGGCGCGCGCTTCGAGTGGGAAAAAGTATCACGAGACTGCCCCGCGTGGGGCAATGAAGTGGCGCCGGGCGACCTTGGAGACGTCGTGAAGATTCGCTGCGGCCATGTGGTGCTCTTATCGAGCACGTTTGTCCGGCCGCGGCTCACAATCCTAGACATGCGACGTCCTGATTTTTGTTCAGCACGGGGCCCCCGACGCCCCGACCCATTCCTCCCGGGCCCCCGGTCCTGGGGAAGCAGCAAGCGACGACCATGGTTGGCAGCATCGCGAAAGAAGTGTCGAAACCTCATCAAGCAATCCGATGTCCGCGCCTCGATTGCAACGACAGTTGAAACGTGCTGTCCACTCCGGTTGCGATTACAGCATATCCTCGAATCTCCTAAAACTCTGGCCCCCCCCCCCGCGATGCGACGCGGCGGCTGCGAGGTGCATCGGTGGATGGAGGAGGCTTCTGCTCGGCGGCGACCGAAGGGTTATCCTCGAGCCCCAGTGCCGGCGCCCGGGCTTCCCGAGAAAAAAAATTATAGCCGGAGTGCAGTATCCCCAAACAGGGTTTTTAGACCCACTGCGGTTTCCAAGGTCGATTGCGTGCCCGCCTAGTGCGGGCTGGCATGGCATGTTAACACATGCCTCCTCCTCCTCCTCCTCCTCGTCCACCTCCTCTTCATCCCGAAAGGCATCTCGGAACCCAGTGTTGCGAGGATGTCTCCAGCGTAACGGGCTGGACCACCTCGCGCGCGGCATTTCGGACCCCAGAGTTGCGACGATGTCTCGGGCGAAACGTGCTGCGAGGAAGTCTCAGGCGAAACGGGCCGGACCACCTCGAGCGCGGCGTCTCAGAGCTCCGAGTTGCGGGGGCCTCCTGGTGCCTCCTGGGGCCTCCTGGGGACCTCCTGGGGCTTCCTCCCGGGCCTCCTGTGGCCTCCTGAACTCCACCTGAGGTTTCCTGAAGCATCTTGGGGCTCCCAGGGGGGATATCTAACCTGTGGCCGTTTGGGCCTCTCCAAATACAGGGGGGGGCCACAGGAGCAGGAAAAATCAACGAATCGACACCGGATGTGTATTAACTTGACACGTTCTGATAGAGGGCCTCCTGGGGCCTCCTGGGAGCCTCCTGGGAATCTCCTGCGGACCCCTGGGGCCTGTCCTGGGCGTCCTGCGGCCTCCTGAAGCTCTCTGGGACCTCCCCCTCCTCCTGCCTGCTCCCTCATGCACATCATCCGCCTCCTCCTTCTCCCTTCCATCTCCTCCTCCTCCTCCTCCTCCTCCTCCTCCTCCTCCTCCTCCTCCTCCACCTCCTCTTCATCGCGAACGGCATTTCGGAGCCTAGAGTTGCGAGGATGTCTCCAGCGTAACGGGCTGGACCACCTCGCGCGCGGCATCTCGGACCCCAGAGTTGCGACGATGTCTCGGGCGAAACGTGCTGCGAGGAAGTCTCAGGCGAAACGGGCTGGACCACCTCGAGCGCGGCGTCTCAGAGCTCCGAGTTGCGGGGGCCTCCTGGTGCCTCCTGGGGCCTCCTGGGGACCTCCTGGGGCTTCCTCCCGGGCCTCCTGTGGCCTCGTGAACTCCACCTGGGGTTTCCTGAAGCCTCTTGGGGCTCCCAGGGGGGATATCTAACCTGTGGCCGTTTGGGCCTCTCCAAACGGAGGGGGGGGGGGCACAAGAGCAGGAAAAATCAACGAATCGACACCGGATGTGTATTAACTTGACACGTTCTGATAAGCGGCCTCCTGGGGCCTCCTGGGAGCCTCCTGGGAATCTCCTGGAGACCCCTGGGGCCTGTCCTGGGCGTCCTGCGGCCTCCTGGTGCCTCCTGGGCCTCCTGGGGACCTCCTGGAGCTTCCTCCTGGGCCTCCTGTGGCCTCCTGAACTCCACCTGAGGTTTCCTGAAGCATCTTGGGGCTCCCAGGGGGGATATCTAACCTGTGGCCGCTTGGGCCTCTCCAAATGGAGGGGGGGGCACAAGAGCAGGAAAAATCAACGAATCGACACCGGATGTGTATTAACTTGACACGTTCTGATAGAGGGCCTCCTGGGGCCTCCTGGGAATCTCCTGGGGGCCCCTGGGGCCTGTCCTGGGCGTCCTGCGGCCTCCTGGACCTCTCTGGGGCCTCCTGAGGCTCGCAGGGTCCCATGGAGGATATGTAACATGTGGCCTTCTGGGCCCCCAGGCTGGACCACCTCTTGCGCAGCATCTGAGAGCTCAGAGTTGCGAGAATATCTTGTGCGAAACAGGCCGGACCACCTTGCGCACGGCATCTCAGATCTCAGAGTTGCAAGGATTTCTCAGGCGAGACGGGCCGGACCACCTCGCGCAGGGCATCTCAGAGCTCAGAAGTTCGAGGATGTCTCAGGCGAAACGGGCCGGACCACCTCGCGCGCGGCATCGGGGAAATCAGAGTTTCGAGGATGTCTCAGGCGAAACGGGCCGGACCACCTCGCGCGCGGCATCTTGGAGCTCAGAGCTGCGAGGATGTCTCAGGCGAAACGGCCCGGACCACCTCTCGCGCGGCATCTGGGAGCTCAGAGTTTCGAGGATGTCTCAAGCGAAACGGCCCGGACCACCTCTCGCGCGGCCTCTCAGAGCTCAGATTTAGGAGGATGTCTCAGGCGAAACGCTCAATCCTGGACAACTCAGAAACGAGAGTTGTGAGGATGTCTCAGGCGAAAAGGGCCGGACCACCACATTTGTTTGAGGATGTCTCTGCTTAGCTTTCCCTCGGCCGGAATTAGCTTCTATCACAACAGCACCCCGTTCAGCAAGCTGTTTGGGGAAAAACACGAGTCTTGAATCTCCATCTCTCGCTCAGCTGCGCGGCGCGGGCAACGGGCGCGGCGCTCACCTCGCGGCCCGCCCCGCCGCGCTGAAGCCGCCATAGTCGATCGCAGCGCGCAGCTCGCCCCCCGACGCGCCCGGCGCCGCCGCGGTCGAAGACGCGGGCCGGCGGGGGCCGACGAGCGCCATCGCCGCGATGGCCGCCCCCAAGCGAAGCTCGCGCCGCATGGTAGCCCAAAGGCGCCGGGCCCGCTAGCCGGCCTTCTCGGCGCGCGAGTAGCAGGCGCCAGAGACGGCCCGCAGCGGGCGGCGCAGAACGACCGCCCAAATGCAGCGGCCGATCAGCGCGCGCATCTGCGCCCAGATCCGCGCGCCTGCGCACTGGGGCGCGCGCCTGACCTTCCGAAACCCGCTCCGAGACGAGCGCGCGCGGCCCATCCTCCGCTCGAAGGCGAGCCCGGCGAAGAGCCGCCCCTCGCGCGGCAGCCCCAGGTTCTCTGCCACCAGGTCCACGGCGTGGAAGGCGGCATCAACTGAACAACAATTGCCCTTCACCTACTGGCAGCTCGAGCAAGCCACCGCGGCCCCGTCGACGTAGACCGCCGCCGCGGTCTGACCCGCCAACGACGGATCCGCCCGCTCGTCCTCAACGGCGGGAGTCCAGGTAGCTGGCTCGGCACGCGCATTGAGTTGCCATCGCTCGGCAGGAAAAAATGACCAGTTTCATGGGGAGGACTGCGAGCAAGGGCGAGCACTGGCCGCCGTCGGGCAGCACGAGATCTGGCTAGAGAAAGCGGAAATGGGCGCAAGCGACGGGCCTCGAAACGAGCGCTTCCTGCCTGCCGGGCGGCGCGCTCACGCGGTAAGAGCGCGGCCCGCCCGCGCGGGCCAGGCCCAGCTCCCCGTCGGGCCCCAGCATGAGGCCCTTCCAGCACCCCGCCGCTGGCGAGGCAGAGTGGGCTCGAGGAGCGAAAGGCTGGTTGACGCACCCGGCGTCGAAGATGAACCGCAACTTCCCATCGGACTTGGGGCCAGAAAACACAGCATGGGTAGAGGTTCGAAGGTGGCCGAACTCGATCAGCCAGACCTTGAAAATGCCCGCGACGAACTTTGCGTAGCTGGACTTGCTCTGCATTACTTGGCGTCGCAATGCGGCGCCGCTGCGGAGGTCTCAGGGCACTTCCACAACGACCGCCGCTTCCAGTCGTCCCAATTTAGCAGCGCCTCGCCCTGACAGACGCGGGGGCCATCGCGCTTGGCCCCGGGCGAGGGCAGCGGGGCCAGGTCACGATGGGTGGTGGCGGGCTTTGCGGGCGCGCACAGCTCTCGAAAGGTTGCCGCGCCTGTCGCGCAGGGAGCTCCACTGCTTCGAACTGCAGTCCGCGCGTGCTCGGAGCCAGAAACTTGCCCTGGGGTGGGCGGCCCGAAAGGTCCTGGATCCCCTCGGCCGCGGAGACATCTCAGGGCGCGATGGACTCCCCGCCCCGCTCGTCGACGCGCCGACGTCGGCGGGCCCTAGGCCGCGCCGCGCGGCAGCACGGGATGAGCCGCTCGTCGCCGCCGCAGGGCGCCTCTGGGAGCGGCATGGGCAGCAGCTCCCGAGGCGCAGGCATCTCGATGATCACTTGCTGCTGCGGCCGCCCTCGGGGCCGCCGTCGGGGCCGCCCTTGCCGGCGGCGGCCTGCTGGAGCCGGCGAAGCTCCGCAGCCTGACTCTCCACTTTCTTGCGCGGCACTTCCTGCGTCTCGCCATCGGCGCCAGAGCCCTTCGCCAACTGACGCTCCGGCCTGAAACTCCGCTTCTCCGTTCACCTGGCTCTCGCGGTGCAGATCCGATGATATACGCTCGATGAGCTGGGGCGCAATCGCGACGAGGCCCCTCGTCTCCCCCGCCCCCATGTGCGCATGCTCGCCCTGCGCCGTGTCGTCCGCCCGAATCGGCGCCAGGCGGTCGTGGTACCTCTGCTCCGCCATCTGCGCCCGTCTCGCCATCAACTCACAGCTGGCGAGCTCCCCCTCGTTGGCTCGATCGTAGACCAGCGCGAACTCGAAGGCCCGCATCGCCAGCTCGTGGTCGGCCACCCCCGGGTCCGCGGCGCCGAGCCCCGTCTCATGAAGCCACTCAGTGTACCGAGCCCAGGGGTGGCTGTCTTGCTCGGCGATGAACCGAACGCACCAGCCTGTGGTACGCGGCCCCAGCAAGGCCAGATAGGCCACTGCGACCCAGCAGCCTCGAGCACGGCGTCGCGGTACAGCTTCTTGCTCACGCCATTCTGGTCCTTGACAACCGATCGTCCCACGCCACATGCGTGACGCCATCTTTCGGGTCGAGAGCCGTTAGGACGTACACCCCCGTGCCCATAATCGCGATGGCAGCGCCCCCAGGTCGAGCGCACGCATCAACCACACTGTGAAGGAACTCCTTGTCCTGCTCCTCCTTCCTGTGCCCGCGTAAGACATGCCATCTCAAAGGTTTCACGTCGGGCAACACTTTCTTCCCAGTCTGAATGTTCACCAAGTGGGCATCACTCCAATCGCTGTCGGACCCGGTGACTGCGATGGGCCCTTCTTGAACTGGTGCCGAGCGGGGCTATTCGTCGGAGCTACCATCGTCGCGGCGTCGAACAGCTTGAGGGGGGTGGACTCCCAGGCGGAGCCGTACACCGGTCTCCCGCCGCGGCGACGGCCAGTCCTCCAGAGCACCCGTCCGCCGTTCTCCAGCAACTCCACTCCGCGCAAAACGGGGCTGTCCATCATTATCGGGTATACGTCCAAGTCGGGCGTGAGACAAAACCTCACCTTCCCGTCTCTCTTTTGATCCTCGGCGTCGTTGATATCCATCGTCTCGGCAAGCTCCTCGCGGGCAGCCTGCCCCACGATGGTCCGATTCTGCCAGCCCTCGCCAACCACCCGCTGCACGTTGAGTCGACGGCCAACTTGCATGCCGACAGCCGCCATAGATACAAGCCAATGTCGCACCACAAAAGAATCCCCAGGACCAGGGAATTAGCAGAAACCACGGCAGCCACTGATAGCGTGCTTCCAGCACGGCACAATCTGTCGCTTGCTGAACTAATCCACCCAAGGCACCTGCAACTCTGTTCAGCTCTCGGAAGACGGTGAAAGAAGCTCCGATGTTGGAGAGGAGAACCAGCATGTGCGGGCCGTCGAAAAGAGTTTGAAATACATGCCGGCGGGTAAGCATTGACGGCCGCGGGTGGCTAGGGACACGGATACTTGAAAACGCGACCACGCATATATATATACATATATATACACACAAATTTAAACATATATATATATATATATATATACATATGTATATATACAAAGCACCCCGCAATTGCGGATAAGAGTGAGGGGGCGGGCGCGGGCGACGCGGGAGTCGTCGAGCCGGCGGACCTCGTGGTCCCCACCTTCCCTGACGATGGCGCTCTCCTCCCACTCCTCCTCCTCCTCCTCCTCCTCCTCCTCCTCCTCCTCCTCCTCGACCTCGTCCTCGTCCTCATCGCATCGTCATCCTCCTCCTCCACCTCGTCATCCTCCTCCTCCTCCTCTTCTTCGTCCTCCCTCTCCCCCCTCGTCCTTCCATCATCGTCCTCCCATTGTCGTCCTCCCCCTTCATCGGCCTCCATCATCGTCCTCCCATTGTCGTCCATCATCATCCTCCTCCCCCCCCCTCTTCCCCCTCCTCGTCCTCTTCCTCCCCCTCCTCCCCCTCCTCCCGCTCCTCGTCCTCCTGCTCCTCCTCCTACTCTTTCTCAACATTCTCCTTACATCCTCTCTTCTTCCGCGACCTCCTCGTCCCCTGTTTACTCCTCCTGCCTCCCCTTCCTTTCCCACGATAACGGCAACGCAATCCTTTTTTCCACTTTATGCTCCCCGACTTCTCTGATCATCAAGGCAGCTCGCCAGGGCAAAGTTGTTGGACGGGCTGGTGTGGATGCGCGGGGCTTGAAGAGGTCGTTGCGGGCTCAGACGGCATGCAAAAAATCCGCCGCCGCGCTTGTGCGGCATTGGTTTGTTAAGTGAACGTGGTTTGGGTCGCGGGTGGGTCGCGGGCGCTCCACCTCCACCTGGAAGGAATGCAAAAGCAGCCCGCCGCAGGCGCCGAAAAAAATGGTTTGTACACTGAACGAGGATTGGGTCGCGGGTGGGCCGCGGGTTCTCCACCAGGAACGAATGCAAAAGATGCCCGCCGCAGGCGCCGAACATTTTGGTTTGTACCCGGTCGCGGGTGGGCCGCGGGCTCTCCATCTGAAACGGATGCAGAAGATGCCCGCCGCAGGCGCCGAAACATCTGGTTTGTACCCTGAACGTGATTTGGGTCGCGGGTTGGTCGCGAGTGGGTCGCGGGCCCTCCACCAGGAAGGAATGCAAAAAAAGCTCGCCGCAGGCGCCGAAAATGGCGATTTGTACCCTGAACGTGGTTTGGGTCGAAGGTGGGTCGCGGGGTGGGTCGCGGGGTGGGTCGCGAAAGGGTCGCGGGTGGGTCGCGGTGGGTCGCGGGTGGGTGGGTCGGGTGGGTCGCGGGGTGGGCGGGGTGGGTCGCGGGCGGGTCGCGGGGTGGGCCGCGGGGGGGTCGCGGGGTGGGTCGCGGGTTGGGTCGCGGGGTGGGTCGCGGGGTGGGTCGCGGGGGGGGTCGCGGGGTGGGTCGCGGGTGGGTCGCGGGTGGGTCGCGGGTGGGTCGCGGGGTGGGTCGCGGGGTGGGTCGCGGGTGGGTCGCGGGGCGGGTTGCGGGTGGGACGACGACACCAAACAACAACAACAACAACAACAACAACAACAACAACAACAACAACAACAACAACAACAACAACAACAACAACAAACAACAAACAACAAACAACAAACAACACACAACACACAACACACAACACACAACAACAATAATCCGCACCGCGGAATCCCACTTCAGCCACGCACCCAGGGACGGTGAATGACCGCTCGGCACGCTCACTCTGATATATGTATATGTCTATATTTTATATATATATATATATATATATATATATATATACTAGAACCACGCGCGCGCTGCGCGCGCTTTGGTTCTAGCAAGATGCGGCGACGGTCTAGGGTTCGCAGCATCGGAGAGCAGAAAGACTTCTATCAATCATGATCAATCAGCAAACCGCACCATCCCTCTATGCCCCCACGGATGCACGCCATGAGCCCCAGTCGACCTTAATCCTGCATTCTCCTCTCAGCAAACCCTCTCAATCCCTTTCCTTTCCACACCCTCTTTGGCGGACCAATGGAATCACATTCCACGCGGCAGAGGAGCTGTTGCGGGCGCGGTGGACGAATTCCACTCGGCATGCAACGCGAAAAAGTATGTTCGTTGTCGACGCGGTGGACGTGTTCCACTCGGCGTGCAACCATGAAACATACAGACGGCCGCAGGTCGAAATAGGATTCCGCATGATTCCACTTCAGCTGCCTACATACCCTTTGTTTCATTCCCAGGGGGGCGCCTCGAGAAAACAACTCACACACGTACAGCAGCAGCTCGTGTGTCCACCGGGGGGAGGAGGGGGGGCGGGCCCCAATGCTTAATCAACCCGGTTGAAGCAACCGCTTTAAGCAGCCATGATCTGGTCTTTGGGGAGGAGGGAGCGGGGGCCCGCGCCGATCGGCGAAACAAGACATAAGAAACAGCTACGTACCTCTCAAGACGGCTCAATGGGCCCGATTTCGGCACACCCCTCACGCACTCTGCGCCTATCCAAGGCCTAGACGACCCAGAGCGTCCAAGGCCCACCTCGGCAAACCCAATGGAGCGAAGCTTCCGCGCATTGAGCGGAAGTTCAAGCTCAAGCTAAAAGAGAACCATAAAATTGAGCGAAGCTTCCGCGCGTTGAGCGGAAGTTCAAGCTAAAGCGCATACAGCTGGACTTCAAATAATTTGGATCGAAAATGGAGCGACGCTCGCAGAACATCAAGCTCAAGTTAATGTGAAGGGGAGCCCCAGGTTGCCGTGGGCCTGCAGAAGGTGGGTCTCCTTTCTGCGGTCCAGGCGGCGCCAGAGCACCGCTCCCCTCGGATCCTGCCCAATGCCTGCCCACGAACCCCCAGGCCTGTCCAAGGTCAGCCCGACGGCCTATCCAATGCCTGCCTCAGGCTTACCTGGCGGCCTCTCATGAGCTGATAAATGGTCTACCCAGAACCCAGTGAAAGCCCGCACACGACCTAGCCAAGGCTCATCACAGATTTGTCACGTCCAAGATCTTTACACATTTTACGTCTAGCGAACCACATGCGAGCGCCATAACGAATGTGAACACCCAAATGCGCGCGATCACCGTGCCCGCGCTCGTCTTACAACCGCGACGAAAATCTTTACAACGATGGGCTGTCGTGAAGGGTTCTATGGTGCGCCCACCTTCGTCGTGCAACCACCGCGCAAAATTTGCCAACGCTGGGCCACCCTGAAGGTTTGAACGGTACGCGCCAAAAAAAATCGACAACGAAATAATCGATCCGATGGTTTTCCCAGTACCGCGGCGACTGCCGGGACTGATCCGAGTGTTCTCTTCCTTCGTGGCGGCCCTGAAAAAAAAACACACCCACCTCAAAAAGCCAACGTCTCGCGTGAGATATCCCCGAATGCTGACCGCAAGTGGGCTAATGTCCCACCCCGTGGTCGCTCCCCATTGTGGCGCCCAGCAACGTTTGTTGCGACATCGCGAACACCACGCGGCCCTGAAAAAGACGCGCCTACATCCGTGAAACAAGCGAACCGCTGGAGACAACCCCACAATCTGGGCACGAACCGGTAAGTGTCCTAATTATCCCCTGGCGGCACCCCCTTGTGTTGCCCAAGTGCGAGGCCTGTCACACCGCGATAATTCTGATCGTGATATGGAAAAGGAGGGAGGAGAAGGAGGAGGGAGTGAGTAGACGGAGGCGCGACACGGATAACAAGAATTCGCGACGCAAAACACGGAAATAAACGCCGCAACATATTCCACGAGACGTGCAACTGCCTGCACAATGATCCGTTATCACCGTCGCACCCTTGATCCGCACGCGTTCGACGGAAACTGGCGGCAATCAAACTGGCCCAATCTGCCAGGGCATCGCTCGTGGGGGGAGGGTGGTAAAACCCCTGGAAGACAGTGGCGCGGCAGCAATCGAGGTAGGAAGCGACGGGGAGGGCACAATCCCCCCTGAGCGGTAGGAGCGATCGCTTTGGGAAAGGAGGAAGAGAAAAGAGAGAGGAGGGAGGAGGGAGGAGGGAGGAGGAGGAGGAGGAAGAGGAGGGGGGGAGCCTGAGAGAGGAATACTCGCCGACTCGGCATAGGCATTGCTATGCTAAGCTGAGGACAGGCGACAGGCGGATGGCGAGCCGCGGCCGCGGCAGGCTGGCGGCCAGCGCCCGGGCCTAAAGGAAGTCCGTGACGATGCTGCGTGCGTGTGCGTGTGCGTGTGCGTGTGCGTGTGCGTGTGCGTGTGCGTGTGCGCGTGCGCGCGTGCGCGCGTGCGCGTGTGCGTGTGTGTGTGTGTGTGTGTGTGTGTCTGTGTGTGTGTGTGTGTGTGTGTGCGTGCGTGTGTGTGTGTGTGTGCGTGCGTGTGTGTGTGTGTGTGTGTGTGTGTGCGTGTGCGTGTGCGTGTGCGCGTGCGCGTGCGCGTGTGCGTGTGTGTGTGTGTGCGTGTGTGTGTGTGTGTGCGTGTGTGTGTATGTGTGTGTGTGGAGGGGGCGCCCTCTGTTCCTACGAAACATACGGTCTGTCGGAGGGATTTGTAATTCATGCCACATCATGCCACTGTTGTCCCTCCCTGCACTTGGAAGTCATGGTTTCCTGTTTGCCCTATTCTCTAGACTCTAGGCCCTCTAGGCCTCCCAGATGGGGTCCAAGTAAATGGGTCAGAGGATCGCGCCGCATTGCCGATGCATCGCCGATGCAGCTCGATGCGGAGCCCGACTTGCTTCACGTCGGCATGTCGGCATCGCGGATACAGCGCCGACGCTGGTGCATCGCCGACGCATCGCTGATGCATCGGCGGTGCGGCGCGATCTTACAGGAGGAATGTTTAAAGATAGTCAACGAAATTAGTCTGGGACGACTTTGTGACAAGTTTTCGACAATGTTTGAATATTTTAGGGTATTTGTTGGACTGACTGTTCTAAAATCTTTCGTCCAAACTCGAAGCTCGACTTGCAGGGGGGCCCGGGCTGCGCGGAGCGACCCCCGCGGCTCTGCAGGGGGGGCTTCCAGGGGGGATCGAGTGATGGGCCTGTCTTCCACCACCGCCGCCATAAGTTCGGGGGCCAAGGAGGAGCAGGAGGAGCAGGAGGAGGAGGAGGAGGAGGATGAGGAGGAGGAGGAGAAGAGGAGGAGGAGAGAGTAAGATATGATAGGAAGAGGACCATAGGAAGAGCCGGACTCCAGACAGGGACGCCCTGGGAGGCCCCCCTGGGAGGCCACTGGGCCACTGGGAGGACCCGATGTGATATGTCATTATGTGATGTTTAGCTCGAGCCTCGAACTTCGAACTTCGAATTGTTTGGGTATGTTTATGTTTGTGATTGTGGTTTTTTACATTGCTTGATTCCTTTTCTCGCCCCTGCCACCCCTGGCGGGATCTGTTTGTTTGTCAAAGTGTGTCATGAGTCTGACGCCTGACACAGTCACGGCGCCTCGGCGCCTCTGCGGCGCCACAGCGCCACGGTGTCCGTCCCGACGGCGGCGCGCAAGGCTAAGGCCTCGCGCCTGAAACATAAAACGAGCTCAGAACTCTGGGCCTCTGGGGCCTGGCTGGCGCGGCCCGCGGCCCGCGGCTGGCGGCCACTGGCGGCTGGCGGCTGGCGGGCCGGGCCTACGGGCCTAGTCCAGCATGGCGAGGGTGTCCGCGGCCATCTCCCATCTCAGCGCGGGCCTAATCCAGCATGGCGAGGGTGTCCACGGCCGTGCCCAGCAACGGGCGCTGCGAACCGACGGAGATGAGGAAACGCTGGATCTCCTCGAGGACCTGGGACTGAGATTTCTGGATGACCACCGTCCGAACGCCAGCGAAGTCGGTGGGCCCGATCTTCTCGTAGAAGACGAACGCTGCAGGCATGTAGACTATGTCCTTGGGCCCGACCGTGGCCACGTAGATCGCTTGCCCCGAGGCAGCCTTGTAGCGCTTCCAATCATCGTGCGTCGCAGCCTTCATCCACTCATACACGTGCTTTGGCTTCATCTCATCCCTCGTCGTCGACCCAACGAGCTCGCCGCGCACGAAATGGAGGAGGGGCAGCATGGGAGTGCAAATCAATTGGCGACTACCGCCCAGACCGATTCGCAAGCTCGAAAGGTACCCGGTCTCGGCGCTGCAGGTGCCCTTGTCCTTCACAATCCCGAAGATGGCGACCTTGAAGTTCGCGCTGTTCTCGTTGTCAACAGCGGCCTTGACGAAGTCTGTCTCGAAGATCTTCTCCGCGATGTCGTTCACGATCTCCGCGACGTCGGACGAGGCAAGGTTCTGCCCGCGGCCGAGGGTGTGTCTGCTAGGGTTGGTCTTGAATATCTGCCCGAAGCTTGTGCCAGCTTGGTTCATCACGCCGTTTCCGAGGGCGGAGTCTCCGCTGTCCAAGGTGAAGATGTGGGGCTTCGACCAAGTCTGAACTTTTGTATTCGGCTCGCGCTGCGCGCTCAAGGTGGTCGACTCGATCGCGATGGCCTCAAAATGGATGAACTCCCAGATCAGCTGCTTCCCCGTCGTATCGGCCTTGCGCCGCTTGGCTGCGGACTGCCCCTTGTCCCTCTTCTCCTGTGCCTGAGCAGGATTAGACTGCTACCCATATCGGTCAAGTCTGACCCTAGACTCAGGCGCCTTGGGGCCGCAGGAGGAGGGAGGAGGGAGGAGGGAGGGGGGCCTTGGGCACCTGGGATTCCGCCCCTGCCTGCCCCCAGCCCCCCAACATCCCACAAGGCCGCAAGGCCTCGGCGGCCTCGGAGTCTCGGAGCCTCGGAGTCCGAGCCTCGGAATCTAGGAGCAGACTTGAGCCATATGGGTAGCCCTCTGGGGCCGACGGCCGACCCATAGCAGCGTCCAAGATGGCCCAAGATGGCTCCAGGCTCCAGGAGGAGGACCTCACAGAGCGCAAGATGGCCTCCAAGATGGTCCCAGGGCTCAACCTGAACAATGTTTTCTGTTCACGTTTTGTTTTCGTTTAAAAACGAAGTTTGAGCGAAAACGCCGGCCGGCGTCGCGCGGGCCCTTCTGGAACAAAACAGCGGGTCAACAAAACAGCGGCCCCTGAGCAGCCGAAAACGAAACGCACAACGGAACGGCGGCGCGGCCCGCGGCCCGCGGCCGCGGGCCCCGGGCCACCAACAAAACGGAAAAATCTAAACGAGCGAGCGCCAAGGACGACGAGTCAAGTGAAGGTTTAAGCAGCGAGCAGCGAGCAGCGAGAGCGCGAGTAACAATTTAGGCGGATACCTAGATAAAGATTTAATCCGCGAGGCAGCGAGTGACGATTTAGGATTTAGGTGGAGATCCCAGCTCCCAGCTCCCAGCGCACAACCCCCCAGCACACACTCGCACAGCACGACCCCCAGCACAACCCCCCTCCGCACAACCCGCCTCCGCAAAATCCCCCAGCACACACCCCCAGCACTACCCCCCAACACAAACCTCCAGCGCAATCACCCAGCACAAACCCCAAGCACAACCCCCCCCCCCCCAGCACAACTCTTCAGCACAAACCCCCAGCACAACCCCCCCCCTCCCAGCACGACCCCCCAGCACAACCCCCCAGAACAACCCTTGGCACAACCCCCTGGCACAACCCCCAGGCACAGCCCCCCCAAGCACAACCCCCCAGCACAACCTCCCAGCACAAGCCCCCAGCACAATCCCCCAGCACAACCCCCCAGCACAACCCTCCAGCACAACCCCCCCCGGCACAACCTGCCAGCACAACCCCTAGAGAGGGCCAATTTGGGGTCTGGAGGTTGTGCTGGAGGTTGTGCTGGAGGTTGTGCTGGAGGTTGTGTTGGAGGTTGTGCTGGAGGTAGTGCTGGAGGTTGTGCTGGAGGTTGTGCTGGAGGTTGTGCTGGAGGTCGTGCTGGAGGGTGTGCTGGAGGTTGTGCTGGAGGTTGTGCTGGAGGTTGTGATGGAAGTTGTGCTGGAGGTTGTGCTGGAGGTTGTGCGGGAGGTTGTGCTGGAGGTTGTGCTGGAGGTTGTGCTGGAGGTTGTGCTGGAGGTTGTGTTGGAGGTTGTGCTGGAGGTTGCGCTGGCGGTTGCGCTGGCGGTTGCGCTGGAGGTTGTGCTGGAGGTTGTGCAGGAGGTTTTGCGGGAGGTTGTGCTAGAGGTTGTGCTGGAGGTTGTGCTGGAGGTTGTGCTGGAGGTTGTGCTGGAGGCTGTGCTGGAGGTTGTGATGGAGGTTGTGATGGAGGTTGTGCTGGAGGTTGTGCTGGAGGTTGCGCTGGAGGCTGTGCTGGAGGCTGTGCTGGAAGTTGTGCTGGAGGTTGTGCTGGAGGTTGTGTTGGATGTTGTGTTGGAGGTTGTGCTGGAGCTTGTGATTGTACAGGAGGTTGTGCTGGAGGTTGTGCTGGTGGTTGTGCTGGCGGTTGTGCTGGAGGTTGTGCTGGAGGTTGTGCTGGAGGTTGTGCTGGAGGTTGTGCTGGAGGTTGTGCTGGAGGTTGTGCTGGAGGTTGTGCTGCTGGAGGTTGTGCTTGTGCTGGAGGTTGTGCTGGAGGTTGTGCTGGAGGTTGTGCTGGAGGTTGTGTTGTGCTGGAGGTTGTGCTGGAGGTTGTGCTGGATGGAGGTTGTGCTGGAGGTTGTGCTGGAGGTTGTGCTGGAGGTTGTGCTGGAGGTTGTGTTGGAGGTTGTGCTGGAGGTAGTGCTGGAGGTTGCGCTGGAGGTTGTGCTGGAAGTTGTGCTGGAGGTTGTGCTGGAGGTTGTGCTGGTGGTTGTGCTGGAAGTTGTGATGGAGGTTGTGCTGGTGGTTGTGCGGGAGGTTGTGCCGGAGGTCGTGCTGGAGTTTGAGCTGGAGGTTGTGCGGGAGGTTGTGCTGGAGGTTGTGCTGGAGGTTGTGCTGGAGGTTGTGCTGGAGGTTGTGCTGGAGGGTGTGCTGGACGTTGTGCCGGAGGTTGTGCTGGAGGTTGTGCTGGGGGGTTGTGCTGGGGAGGATTGTTCTGGGGAGGGTTGTGCTGGGGGGCCGTGCTCTTGGTTTCTCTGGGCTGCTCTGGGGGGTTGTGCTGGGGGGTTGTGCTGGGGGTTTGTGCTGAGGGGGGCTGGTGCTTCGGGATTGCGCAGGGCGGTGGTGCTGGGGGGGTGTCCCCCCAGCAAAACAAAACGCCAACAAAACAAGCGGCGCCTGCCCACGAGAAAACAGAACGCCCAACAGAACGCGCGGCACGCGCCTGTGCCAGAACACAACGACCAGCCCGGTGGCCAAAACGCATGGGCGCGACGGCCAGCGTTCAGAGCATGTGAAAACGTGCTATGAAACGCGTTCACAACGAAAAACAAAAAAACGGAAACAGATGGGAAAAACTTGGAAAACACCGTTTAGGAGTCCAAGATAGCGGTAGATGGGTCAAGATAGCCTCCGACACATGTCCAAGAGGCCTCAAGACAACCCCACGACGGTTTCAAGTGCTGTCCGAGGCTTCCGAGGACCCCCCCAAGAGGCCAACATCTTTCAAAAACCACCGGGGCACCAATGTTTTTTGCTGTCTCGCTTTTTCGCCTCCGATGTGCTCTTGAGGCCTCAAGATGGCCCCAGGACGGTCCAAGATAGCCCCAAGAGGGGCCCCAAAGGGCCCCAAGACGGCCCCACTAGCGCCCGAGAACGCTCCAAGAGCGGGCCAAGAAGGCCCCAGGACGGCACTTTTGAGCCTCCGATGGGGGGGGGCGAATTAGGGCCCCCCTCTTTTTTTAGCGAAAGGGTCCAAGACGGCCCCAAGAGGCCCCTCAGGCTTCCCAAAAGAGCCCCAGTAAGGCCACCAGACCCCCCCCCCAAAGAGCCCCAAGAGCGCCCCAAGACGCCCCAAAAAGAGCTCCAAGATGGCTCCAAGAAGGCCCTAAGAGGACCTCAAGAGAGCCCTAAGAAGGAGCTCCAGGAGGGCCCCAAGAGGGCCCCAAGAGAACCCCAAGAGAGCCCCAAGATGGCTCCAAGTTTCGAAACGCACGCGAGCTTAATATACAAATCAGTGCAACAGCCATTACGAGTCATCGAAACACCCTTCACCCCTCATCGAAGCACCATCGTAGTTTGCACCGATTCCCATCTTAAACTTCAGTGCGGGAAGCTATGCTATCGTTTCTGGATGGGCTGGCTGGGATACGCGAAGCGTCAATTTTTTTTGCTTCGTTGGGCCCCTGGACCTCTTGCTCTTTCAACTTGACGGCGTCGGAGATAGCCTGAGTCAGCCTCTTGGTCGCAGTGTTCGACATGCTGAGGAGGTCCCTGTTGGCGTCCTTGAAGATCTGCCATTGCTTTTTAACAGTCTGGATGTCAGCAGGCGACTTCGCTTCCCTGAGCTGGCCGGGGATCTGCTTGAAGTCGGACAGCAAGATGAGGCCCCTGCACAGGCGGCAAGGCGGATTGGATCCAAGTTCCAAGCTGTCCATCGTGCGGCTGCCCCCCGAAGAGGAGGAGAAGGAGGCGATGTACCTTTTCAAAGCTTTGTTGTGGTCGCCCCCGAAGGAGGCAAGGACAGTCTGCTCGACCGTCGTGGGGGCCGCGTCTGGCTTAGGCTTGCCAATCTTCTTCTCCTTCTCGCTGCTCCTCGGGTCGCCCTCCATGCTGAGCTTGACGGGGGTCGCCGCCGCCGCGGCCGCCGCTGTGGCACTGGCGGCCTCCTCCTGGTCCTGAGCCTCGGCCTCATCGTCCTCCTTCATGTCGGCGACCCCGACCTGGGTGACCTCGGTGGTGCCCTGGCCCCTGTCGTCCTTCTTCTCGTCGTCGTCGTCCTCGTCCTCGTCCTCCTTCGTGTTGTCGTCGTCCTTCTTGTTGGCTTCCGCTGCGTCCACGTGCTTCTGCGGAGTGGCCTCCTCCTTCCCCTGATCGACTTCTCCGGCAGCCTCGGCGGCCTCGCCCTCGACGGCGTCGGCGTGGTGTTCGAAGCGCATGGGGCCCATCACCAGCTTGACAGCGATGCGCCGAGACTCGACCAATTTGGCGTCAAGCTCGACGTGGGACCTGTTCGCCTCGGTCACCTCACCCAGGGCATTCCCCATCTTGGTAAGGCAAGTGCGGAAAGCGTCCACTTCCTTCTTGTACCAAACATTGTGGGTCTCGAAGGCGTCGCCAATCTTGCTGGCGCGGTCGAACCGCTGTTTCTGCGTCGCTCCGGAGGCGCGGCCGCCGCCTGGGCCTGAGGCAGCTGCAGCAGACCCATCCTTCTGCTCATGGCCATCTTGTTCCTCATCGCCAGCGGCCGCCTCGTCGTCCATGGCGTCGTCGGCAATGTCTCTCTCCACATCGTCAATGAACTCCCTGATGTCCCCGAGGGCTGCGGCGGCTTTCGCGTCTGGGTTGAAGGCGCCCCCTGCTTCGCAACCACCGGACACAGCAGCAGCAGCATTGGCTGCAACCGTGCTCCTAGCCGCGCCCATCAAGTCCTCGTCCTTGGTGAGAAACTTGGAGTTGCTTCTCAGGACCTGGCTTTGCAGCTTGGCCATATCCTCCCCGCTGCAATCCTTGATGTCTTTGCCCGCTGCCTGGGCGACCTGCGAATGGATCTGGCCAGAGCGGAAGGCCACGAGGTCTTTGACTTTGACGGCTACTCTCCCGGGGGCCTTGGGGTTACGCCCAAGTGTGTCTTTCAAAATACCTGGCTGAATTTGCATCTGCTTGAACTGGCTCGAGGCAGTGAGCGCGTCGACGCCGCCGTTCTTCTTCTTGCCAGCGAACTCGATGTACATGATCTCGTCCATCATCTCGAAGATCCCGTCCTTCAGGATGCTCTCCTCTTGCCTCAACTCCTCGAAGTACTTGGCGATGGGGAACGCTGGGCGCTTCTTGCCGGCTTGCGTGGGCACTGGGCACCTGATGTGGTAATTCTGGCACACCCTGTACAGCTTATCCATGTCTTTCTGGACCTCATCCCACCATTTCTTCTGCCCTTGCGCAATGGCCGAGTTGTTTATGTTCCTGATCGCTGGCGCATCCATCTCGTAGAAAAAAGAGCCGGGCTTGAACTTCTCCACGGGGGGGGGTCTTCTTGCAGCCGCCACGCCACTTCATGCCGTTCTTGATCCTGTTGTATTTGCCGGAGCCACCACGCTGTTCCTTATCTTTATCCACGTCAGCGCCGTCCTCGTCCTGCCCCGCCTCAGATGCCTGTCCGAGCCCCGCTTTCGCGCTCCCCTTGGCCTTGGCCTTGGCCTTGGCGCGGCCCCGGCCTCTGCCACTGCCGCGGCTGCCGCGACTGCCGGCTGGCTTCTCAGGATCCTCCGCGGGACTTTGGCAGCCCTCGCTAGACTCTGCACCAGACATCGCGCCCCTCAGCATGTCCTCGTCGTCCATTGCCGCGTGGCACTCGTCGTCAAACTTTTGAACGACTCGGGGACGCACCCACGCTTCATGCCAAAAAGGCTCGGACCCGAAAAGGCAGAGGGAGGGGGGGGGGGGGGGTGAGTCAGCAGGAGAGGAATGGAGAGAGGGTGGACGAGGAGCTCGACGAGGACTCCAAGGCGCTGCCACTGGTCTCTTGACTCAAGACGGCCCAAAGGCCCAAGGGTCGACAGCACGTCGCCTGAGTCGGCCGCGTTCAAATGACAATATGTTCGCACCCAATCCGCCTCGATCCTCGACTGGCCAGAGCCACCGCGCACACCAGGCCCCAGGATAGGTCTGGGACTCGGGGAACAGATTTTGAAGGAGCCAGGGTATACTAGATACTAGTATACAAGGTTTGGGATTCTGCTGTCGGTTTCTAGCGTAGCCTTAGCCTAGCCTAGCCTAGCGCCTAGCCTAGCTTAGCCCCTAGCCTAGCCTAGCCTTATCATCTGGGCTTCCAAGCGCCCTCGGAGGCCACGGCTTCGCATCCCACCTCTTCGCTCCGCTCTCCTCCCTCCCCTCTCGCACGGCGCTCCCGCGGCGCGCGACGCGCGCCGGGCCTCGTACTTCGACAACAGGGCGGGCCAGTCGAACGGGGCGGCGGGGGCCGCGGCGGGGCGGCGACGACGACGACGACGACGACGACGACGACGGCGTCGGCGACGACGACGACGACGACGCCGCCGAACGGCGACGACTACGAACACGACGACAGGTACAACGACGATGCCGACGATACCGGCGGCGAAGACGACGAATTTAGTCGACGATGCCGACCGACGACGACGCCGTCGAGAATCTAGCACGTGACACGCGACGACGGCGACGACGTTCGGAGGAGGACGACGACGCGACGACGATGAGGCCGACGACGCCATCAGCCCATCACAGCGACGAGCGACGACTGCCTCCAAAGGGCGGACGGGCGGACGGGCGGACTCGATGCGTCACGCACGCCAGGGCCACGAGCCAAGAGCCAAGAGACCTGGTGCACACCAGGGCCACGACAGCCACTGTGCCACTGCCACGAGCCACGAGTCACGAGTCGAGGGCGCGTGAGGCGTGAGGGCCAGGGACCAGAGCCAAAGGCCACGGGCCACGAGCCACAGGGCCACGATGCCACGATCCACGAGGACGAGGACCAGGGACTCCGACCAGGGTGAGCGAGCCTCGGAGCCACCCCCAAAAACCAGTCAAGGCCAAAACAGTCAAGCCCGAAAATCATAGCAACCCTGAAAAATAAATCAGGAATCAGAATCAGGCCCAATGGCCCCCAAGGGCCCCGAACTCCAATTTCCTGACTCGTGTCGTTATCCTCGGTCCTCGGCCCTCGGTCCTCGATAGGTTCGGCCGGTCCTCGAGTGACTCGAGTCCTCGACACTGGACCTGGACACATCGCCCCTTTCCTACTCCTGAGCTCCTGAGAAGACTTCTGGCTGACTCCTAATCCCCAACCGCTCGTCGCTCGTCCGACTATCTCTGTCTCGGAGTCCTACTCCTCATCCTTTGTGTCCTCCTCCTCCTGCTCCTCCTCCTACTCCTCCCCCTACCCCTCCTCTCTTTTCGCCGTCTAATCAAGCGTTTCTTGTTGTCAGATGCTTGGGCCAGCGAAGTCGCCCTCAGGGTCGAGCAACCCCTCAGAGCCTCACAGGTGGCGAGTTGCTGAGAAGAATAGAAAATGGCCTACCTGCGCCACATGCATCGAGTTTGCTATCAGGGACTGCTCATTTTTGTAAGTCATCTGAACCTCGCCCTGGGAACTGCATGGGAGGATGGACACGTCGAACGGAAACTCTGCAGCGAGCCGCTCTGGTACACCGGGCGCGCAGGGGCGCGGGAACCCTTGGGCGAGCCACATCTCATCTGTGGAAAGAAGCCGATTCGAGACCATATCGAACAAACGTGTTTTGCGAAGCAATGCGGGCATCTTGTCGATGTGGATGGCCCCCTTCATGAAGCTGCAAGTCTGGGAGATGTCAGCAATGGCAGCTTCGACAGTCCAGCTAACGCCGTCGACCATCTTGGACTTAGATGCCCTGCTCTGGTAATCCTCCAACCTAGCGTAATCGCCCGAATTGAGGTCGTGGATCTGCAACTTGTCCTCGTTCTGGCGGCAGGGGCCTTGCAAATATATTGCCATGGAAGCGTTGATCGCGTACGTGTAGAACAGCTCGTCGAAGTCAAGGAGGTCGGCATCGCTTGTGCGCTTCTCGGTCTGCAGCCTCCATAAAGAGTACCTCCGAACGCGCGTGGCAGGCACTCCCAGGTCACATGGTGAGAACAACTGCTGGTACATCTTGTAGCCGTAGTAAGGGCCTACCATTGGGCCGGTGCCGTCCGCTACCACCGGGCACTTCAGAATGTGATTAAGTTTCTCCAACTCATGTTTGAATACGTAGGACTTGAAACCAGAAACGCTCTCATTGAAGATGTCGTCGGGCTCGAAGAATCGAGCCATGAAGCAGAATGTGAGCGTGCTCAACGTACTCTCGTGGCACCACGACGGGTACTTGGACATGTTCGAGAACGGGCAGCAAACGGTGCCAGCCGCAAATATCCAACGCCAGCCGTCGAACTCGGAGTTGGCACGCGGCGTGAAGCAACACTGTTTGTCGTGGATGATGCAGTGAGCCGTGGTTTTGAATTCCAACTCCGAAAACTCGCGGGTCAACTCATCGAGGTTCTGATCGCTAAGTTGAGCCTTGACGCCCTTCAGCTTCGCCTTGTCAGCCTTGTCACGTTGTCTCTTTTGCTTGATGAGCTTCATGTTCGCCTGGACCTTGCTCAGATTCTTCTCCTGAATGCCCTCGAGCTTGCGTCTGTCGCGGTCTGGGATGAAGTCCAGGATGTCGGTGAAGAGGTGTTGGGGGCGAGTGTCTGGGCCGTGGCTGAGCAAAACCATTCGCGCGACTGCATCATTATCGCACGCGGCGTAGTACTGGTTCTTACCTGGGGCGACGCCGAGCTCATGAGCCAAGTCGCGCCTGATCTGCCTGTGCGTGTACTCGAAGGTACCCACTCCGCTCATCGATGTAGTGACGACGTGGTTCTCAGTGGCCCACGTCTGAAAATTAGAAAGCATTTGTTTGTGCCCCCTGGAGCTCCCGGAACGCAGAGATCTCACGAGGCTCTTCACACTGGCCGTGCTCACGTTCAGGATGTCCTCTAGAGTACCGCGATTCTGTCTCGGCGCCAGGCCAGGCTCCTCGCCCGCAGAGTTGTCCTCGACATCGGCTGCCAGGCCAGGCCCGTCTGCGACAGGAAGGCAATGGCGGTTGGGGTCGGCGCCCGGCCCGGCGCCCCCCGAAGAACTAACCAACATAGCAGAATCTGAATCTGAATCCGAACCCTCTGGCGAACACTCCATTACTCTATTGGGTAGCTGTGTGACAAAGCTGGCTGGTCTCGAGGACTCGAGGGCAAAAATTGCTGCCGAAGCAGGAAAGTGGACGTGATAGCGTGAGCCTCGTGAATTAGCAAATCGGATTCGATATGCATTGTCACATGTTACATGTTCCCCAAAATGTCAGCATCCTGTTGTAGCATCATCTGGGGCCTAACTAACCACCAGCCACCAGCCCAAACGGCGACGGCGAGCATGCGGCATGGGCATATATCGAATCGGGCGTAGCCACAGCCCCGTATGCAGACTCGCGTTCAGCCAGTTCGTTCTTTTCCTGGTCCTCCTCCTTCGTTTTCTCCTTTTCCTTTTTTCTTTTTCTTTGTTATTGATTTCCTCGTCCTCTTTCTTCGTGGTCGCCTCCTTCTTCTCATCGTTATCGTCCTCGCCCTCGTCCTCTGCGTGCGTTGTGTCTGTCCTCATTGACAGTGGACGGGCCGATCTGGCAACGCTGTGTCTTAATTATTAGTGTTTAAATCCGATGTTGTACTTCTCATTCTGGTCTCATGCCGATCCTCGTCCTTGTCTTCGTCGTCGCCCCCCCCCCCCCCTGTAGGCGAGGGCTCCAAGAAGCCCCAAGAGGGCCCTAACAGGGGCCCAAGAAGAAGGTGAGTAACGCTTTGTTGGGCGCGCGCTCCCTCATGGAAATCAACGATTGTTGCCTCCCCAAGAGGTGCCCAAACGGGCCCCAGGAAAAACCCATGAAGAGGGTGAATTACCGTTCGTTGGGCGCGCGCGTTCCCCCTTGGAAAATCAATGATTACTGCTTGCACAAGAGGGGCTCCAGAAGAGGGTGAGTTGAGTTGCGGTTTGTTGAACGCACCTCCACGGGGCATCCGAAAACTTTGGCGACTCCTCGCGGGGCCGAGCCCCGAGCCGCGAGCGTGGCACGCTGCCGCCGCGCCTCTCCGGCGCCGCCCCGCCGCGCCCACACCTCCAGGAGGAGAACGAGGATGGAGGAGAAGCAAGAGCGGGAAGGGATGGTGCAGGAACGAGGAGAGGAGGTTGGAAGCGTCAGCGCGGGGCGCGTCGCCGAGCAATGCAAACGCGAGGCCAGGGCGCAGGGCGGGGGGCGGGGGCCCGCGGGGTGCGCCAACCTCTCGAGGCCTTGGGCCCCGCAATCCCACGGGCGTCCTCGGCGGCCCTCGGCAGTCAGCACTGACTTGAAATATGCCGCGACGCTCCCTGGCCCAGGGGAATAATGCAAGGGCGCTCCTTGCACATGCCCGCGCGGGGCGATCCGCCGCAGCGCCGCAGGCCGCGAAACGCGCCACAACACTGAGCGGATTGCTTCGTAGAGGCCAAGAGGCCCCAGATAAACCGAAAATGTTGTGTCATTTTGAGTCAACATTCCTCTCGGCTTTTTTTTTGATTTGCGCGCGGGTGATCGTCTGCCGAACACTCCTGCCCGTGGCGCCGAAACGACGAGCGAGGGGCCCCAAGAAGGGCCGAAAGAAGCGAGGGACGGACCAGGACCCGAACAGAACCGAGCGAGGGACCGACCCGAGCAAAAAGGGACAACGAAAAAACAAGGGCCCGAGACACATGATGCTGGCAAGACTGGTGAAACAATTTGAAGCCCGCGTCCTGGCTCCTGGGCTTCCAGCCTCAACCTGCCAGGCAGCACATTATACAACAGACCAGCAAGGCGGCGGAGGGCCCTTTCCTCTCTTCGCGAGCCTGGGCTGGGAGGGGGCAAAAGGAGCACATAAAGGATGAGTGGGCGCAGGCGGTGCGGGTGCCTGCTTCTCAGCGCCTCTGTACCCACTCATCCTAAGCCTAGCCTATGTCCGACTGTCCGACTGTAGGGAGAAAGCATAGACAGAGAGGCTGCACAGAAAACCCCAAGCGGCGGGCGGGCAAGAGTCTTCTCTCTTTGCGAGCCTGGCCAGGGGAGGAATGACAAGAGCACAGAAGGGATAAGTGGGCGCAGGCGGAACGGGTGCCTGCTTCTCAGCGCCTCTGTACCCACTTATCCCAAGCCTATCCTACACTTCGACTGTCCGACTGTCCGACTGTAGAGAGAAGGAAGCACAGACAGAGAGGCGTGCACAGCTATCCCCGCGCGGCGGGCAGGCAAGAGTCTTCTCTTTGCGAGCCTGGCCAGGGGAGGAATGACAAACACACAGACGGGATAAGTGGGCGCAGGCGGAACGGGTGCCTGCTTCTCAGCGCCTCTGTACCCACTTATCCCAAGCCTACCCTACTTCCTGGAGACTGTCCTGTGGCGGCCAGGAAGGGGAGTACTGCAGAACGACACTTCTGGCGGCTGGTGTCGGGGATCCGAGTAGTCCTGCCAGCATCAGACAGACGAGACAGACCAGATATCCCTAGGCGTGCCCGTGCGGCTCGGTGGGCAGCACACACACCAGAACCAATACATCCACCCCGCCTCCGAAATATACACCAGAAATCTACGGGGCCTCTAGAAGCCATGCAGGATCAAACAATGCCTGCAAATTAAAGACATCGTGAGGGGCAGAAAAGGCATATATAACGTTGACATTGTCAACCGCAGTGACCTCACCGACTGGTTGACCAGTGCAGGGGCCACGACCATCACACATGCGTCGAAGCCGTGAGATGGTGCCAGAGGCCCGAGGGGGCCCAATGCATAATTTAGTTAAACCAACTGCTTTCTTGCACGAGTAGCGGCCGCATCGTCGACAAAATATGATATTATTTAGCCGCCTGAGCACGTGCCCACCGCCAGTGGGAGAAGAACACTGTGTACGCAATAAATAGCTCTTGGAAACTGAACTAGCCCAACAATTCAAGCATCGAAACCGACCCGCCGAGGGGTCCCAGAAGTGCTCATGCAATGCCCCAGAGGAGGCACCAGAGAGGACTAGGGATGGGGCCGTGGGGGCGGGGGACTCATCAGAATCCACCACCCAAACCTTTTTGGGCACGTTCTTGAAAATCCATGCTATACAATGCCCGATATACACACCAAGATTGCGCACAAGCAATCCAGAGCGCTTGACACGGTCGTGCAGTACCGTGTCCAGTGTGTGTAGGTCAGCACCTAGGTTAGCAAGTCTGTCCGCTTGCTTATTACCAGCAGAGGTAGAATGGCCACGAACCTTGGTGACCTTAATTAAATGATACCCAATATCTGAAGCCGCACGGTGGACACGGACCCACAAGGATGCGTGAGTGGCCCATCCGTGCGTGGTAGCTTCATACCCCAATGCCCATCCGTCCACAACGTACTGGGCATCAGTGACAAACTCATAGCAGTCAGAGGGGGCAGCATGGGTTAGGTAAAATAAAAACGCATAAAGCTCAGCCCCTGAGACATCCTGGGTGAGAAAGGGATATACGCCATATGCACCAGCATTAAGCCGAAGCCGATCATTGGCGATGGCCTCTCCGAAAACAGTGCGACTACGCGGGGCAAATGAGCATGCGCCCCATCCACAGCGGAGAGTGAGCGGCGAGGGACCATGCTTTCCCGAGCCGTCTCCAAACGCGGGCGACGAGAAGACGGGGCCGTCTGTGGCTCCTTCCCAGACAGGGTCTGGAAAAAGGTGGTGCGAGCAGGGAGCAATAGCGAGGGTCAGGAACCAAGGCAGTGGTCCAGACAGGGTTCTCGCGGTACTGCTCTATGCAACGGGTGAGGGCTGGAGTCGGGCCGAACCAACGACGAAACTCCACAAGCCCATCACGCTCATACAGGGTGTGAAACACGGGGTCAGAGGGGGCGGCCTGGCAAATGGGGCACACAGGTTTAAAGTAAATGCCCCCAGATAAAAAGGCCCGCAAAGCACGTTGCTGGAGGACACCCCATCCTTCAGTCTTTTTAAACAAAAGGGAGAGGAGAGGGGGAAGAAAGGGGGGGCCAGACAGGTGACTGAAGGATGGGTGACGCTCAGAGGCCTGTTTCCAGGACCAGACAGACGCGTCGCGAATCACTAGTGTCACCACCTCACGAGGGGAAGTAGACGAAAGATCAACGTCAATTCCAAGAGAAGTACGCCATATTGTAGGCGAAAACGCAAACCACCCAATTCTACGCATAGTGGCAACCAAAATTTGCCCTGGGCCCTGCAATTCAGTCCACGGGGTATCTGGCGTCACCTTGGCGTAGGCAAACTGGAAAACGTGATCTATCATTCCGACAGGAAGGAGAGAGTCCCATCTAGAGACAGTCCAGAGACGAATAACCTCAGCATGAGCATCGATAGCAGGATCGGTAACACCATGCAACGCCAAATCCATCGCGACAGACCTGCGCTTACCTGTGCCGAGACCAGCGTGGTATATAGCACGGACCTGACGAATCTGGTGAGTAGATAGACCGACGACGTCAATGCCGTACATGACAGTGGGCCGCAAGTTAGTGTTTACAATACCTGCTACCTTTGCACCAGCCTTCTTTACCTTCAATAAGCGACGGGCCTTAAACCTGGCCTTTTTCAATCGGCCAGTAAGAACAGGACGAGAACGACGCCCCTGCCGTAGCTGATAGTCAATCCCGAGGTTTCGACACGAGAACTTGACTGCACCAGCGAGACGAGGAGTTTCAGCTGCAATGCTCTGAGCCAACTGGGGGTCGGTAGCCAAGAGCACGATTTTCTTCTCGGAGAGCGGTAAACATGCCGAGAAGGTAGGCTTGCTCATCAAAAGGTGCGACGCATCGGGACCGATTTTGAGCAACTCCCTCTCCGAGCCTATCCCCAGGACCTGGACGTCGTCGGCGACGGGGCCGAGGTGCATATTTGGATAAGACTGACGAAACGAATCCAACTCGGGCATCAATAAAATACGCATAAACAGGTCGGCAAAAGAGCAACCTGCTACAATAGTCTTGCTAGCTCTGACCCACTCCCCAATAATTCGCCGCAGCGTGACAACACGTGGGGAACGATGCAGAGACGAGAAAACCCTCAAGAGTGCTGGATGAAAACCAAACTCACTAGCACGTCTTATGAGAAGTTTGTGGCGAACCTGCTCAAATGCCTTCTGGGTGTCGAGCAAAAGCGCAAACACAGACAAACCTTTGGCAGATGCTAACTCCGTGAGCACGCCCATGCGCCACACACATGCCTGGCAGGAATGACCGCGCGCACCATACACGTACGGACGAGGGTGCAATCGCGCCCACATAGCACCATGCGTGTGCCTGAAGAACCGAGAGAACGTGCGCACACACGTCGTGAATAGGGCAACCGTACGCTTGCCACCATCAGGCTTCGGGATCAGATTCATGATGAACAAAGCGAGAACGGGGGGAAATCTACCCAATCGCAGAACAGCACGCCAGATACCAAACAGGGCAAGGAGAGACGAGTCGGAGAGCAGCGCGTGGTGACGTGGATGCATAAAGTCCAATCCCACCGACGTACGAGCCTTGTACTTGCGACACATCTGTCTGTACTTGTCCAAGGACGGGTGAGGCAAGGATGCAAGGCAGTCGGGCGGTAACGGCGGAAAATCCAGGGCTCGGCAAGGATCGTCAGGGTGCTCCTGCATGGGCTCCCAGATAGCATGCCAAGCTACTTCTCGCGCCTTGAGATGATGCTGCGGCGTGCCGACTGGGGCGTCTGGGTTCGGGGTGGTCTTGTCAAAGGAAGCCCAATCCATAGATCCCTTGACGAATCGGTGCGCAGCAGAACCCCCGTCCTGGACCGAACGAATGGCCCATGATGTCCAGGATTGGTACCTCTGCGCCGATGCTGCACGTTCCAGAGCAGATGCAGACTCACCCAAGACGCCCCGCAGCCAGTCTATGGAACCCAGATCTAGGGTATCAAGCCTGTTGGCATAATACCTCCACCACGACCAATCGGGGGGAGGACCACCACGCTGCGAAGGGCGATATCGGCGCAGGGCTTGGCAGGCTCTCCGATATGCGGGCCACAGCTGCTTGTCAGCAAGATATAGAAGAGTACCAAGACGGTTAGAGAGATACCTCCAGAGCCTTCCTTCGTATGACGAAAGCACACCACCAGGAAACAGTCTGGAAACCGAGATCTGGATGGTCGAGGAAGGCTCGCCCCACTTGGTGTAATCCTGCGGATCTGGCAACTGGAAAAGGGCAAGCAACTCCTGGGCAGACGTCTTCAGCCAAGAAGAGGTAAGGCGTTCCAAATCTTCCACAGAGTTGACTGCGTCAGGATCAGGAAAGGCATCCCAGGAAGGCGGGCAGTTTGAACACCCCACTGGACGGATAATAGGGATATGTGGCGGCCGCCGAAAAACGGATACCAAATCTGAGTGGAGATTTCCACGAAGGGTAAGAGCGACAGGCTGGTGCTTGGGGATCAGGGGGGTCTCCCAGACCTCACACTTAACTGCTGCCGAGAGCAAGGGGTGAACCACAAAGTAGTCAATCAACGACTGGGCGCCCGCAGACTCATAGGTATGGCGATCTGGCGCGACAATGACCCCACCTATGAGCGTTAAGAAGTCCGTATTCTGCAAGTCCTTGGGGGGCATGTTCCAGTCCCCTGATATGACAAAGGGGGTGGATATGGTCTTCATGACTGCTGCCACCTGCATCAGTAGCTGGGCATTTCGATCCTCGGCGCCTTCCCCCGTATGCAAATATACATTGGCCCGAGGGATACCTGCATCCACGACCCCATGCCATAGCTTCAAGATAAATCTCTCTGGAGGGGGCATGACAACAATCGGATCCAATGCAAGTTCAGAGAAGGACCTGGCATAATGCGAGACAAGGCCCACCCTGAACTCAATCCGCCTTTCTGAGTACTAACTGAGGGGTGGAGGTGCGCATGGAACCCATGCTTGTGAGCACGGTTGACTGCGAACTCAATAGCCTCTTCTGTGCGACAGAGTTCTTGAAAACCAACAGCATCAAACCGATCAGAATAAGCCTCCAGGAAAATATCGGCATTAGACCAGGAGGTAACGTTCACAGAAACGATGACCCAGTCCCGACGCGACTTCTGTCCGAAGGCTGACTTGTCGGGCGGGGTCTGCGATGTGCTAAAGGTCAGACGGGCCCATGGGATTGGAGCCCTCCACCACAGCTGGGGTGTCGGCGGGGCCAGCGGCGGCGGCAGCCGACGGCGAAAACCTTCCTGACTGTCCCGGCTGATCAACTGCAACATCAGGGGCATGAGCAGGACGTTTCGGCGCAGGCGGCAGCGAGGAGGAGGTGCGGGGAGGAGCCCTGGCAACGCGTGTTGGGGAACCTTGCTGGTCGACAGACATCTTGGGTTCCTCAGACTGAGACCGAGACTCTCTGGCACTACCAGCAAGCTTCTTGTCTCTCTGCACTGCCTGGGAAGCTGCGAATACGTGCGCCACGGCAGAGAGATCTGGGGGCGCGAAGCCCTCAGGACCTGGCTCACCCGACGGGAGATCCTGCAACTTAGCCTGCCACATAGCCATATCCTGAGCAACCCGCTCCCGACGAGAGCAGAGGGCGTCCCTTTCGCTCTGAAGGTCCAGGATTTTACGATCGAACTCACGGATCTGGCTAGAGATATTGTCAAACTTCTTACTGGCCCAGTGGTGACGCTGCTTGTAGAACGCACGCTTCTGGGGGACGGTAAGCATGTCGGACTTTTGTGCTCGGAGATGCTGCAACTCGTCCTGGAGACTCGAAACCTGATCGAGAACATACCTGGTCGGCGGAAGCAGGCGGAGGGAATCCAGCTGGCCCAACAGGGCCTTGATAATCTGGTCAATCTGCGCAACCGAGAGCTCATTGCCATTGGTGTCGACCCAGCCGCCATCAACGTCGTCGTCGACATAGTCAGCCCAGAAACCACGATCGCTGCCAATACCGTCGTCGCCAGAGTCAGATCCAAACCTATCCTGCACTTCATCATCCAATGGAGCCTGAAGACGTTCATCCAAAGACCGAACTGGGGGAGTGGCAGAACCATCAACATCATGACGATCATGGAAACGAGCACGGGGAGGGGACACGACAGGCTCATTGCGCCTGCCTTTGCTCCTTCCCCTTCTTTCCTTGGACCTGTCCTCTGGAGCGGCCAGGAAAGGGAGTACTGCAAAACTTACACTTCTGGCGGGGGTTGGTGTCGGGGATCCACGAAGTCTTGCCAGCATCGCGACAGACGAGACAGACGAGATATCCCATGGCGCGCCCCGCGCAAGGTGTGGGCGGCACACGCGCCGAAATCGTCCGAGCCTGCCGCGCGGCTGCGGGCCTTCGGGGGGGCCTTCGCGGGACTACGGGTGCATTTTTTCGTCCTGTGCAGAGTGGCCCAGGGTCCTGGGCCCAACATGTTGCTGTCATTAATTCGGGAAAAAAACGTGCCCACTGAAGTGGGGTCCTACAGGCAGGCGCCGCGAATAAAGGCGGCGACGGGCGACGGGCGAACCTCGTGCGATTCCGGGTTCCGAGCTATGCAATATTGAACCAAGCCTGCAAATCTTGAGACCACTCAGCTGTGCGCTTCCAGATCCCCGTTTGGGGATCCAGGGTAAACTTGATCATCGGCCTAATGAAGATCTTGCGCCCGCGGTAGTCGAAACCCTCGAAGTTCGGCGATCCGCCAGCGCCGCCGCCACCGCCAGTCTCGAACAGTAATGAGGCCTTCAAATAAATGGCGCCCTTGTCGGGGCGAAGGCCCGCCTTGCTGTCGAAATAGATCTTGAGGGTGCCATGCCCGAACTCCCACGACCCGTGCAGAGACGTGATGCTGCTGCCGCACTGCCACTGAACAGAACCGTTCTGGTCATCTAAATAGAGGACTGCCCTCTGAAATTGACGCGGGACATCCTCGTTGAAATATGCGTCAGCAGTCACTGTCCTCGGAAGGGTTGCCGGGGCCAGCGCCATGGATGGAAGGCGCTGAAGCGTCGGGGGCCCGGGGGAGGCACGATTGCAAAATGCTTGGGCCGTAAAACTGGCTCCTGTTGGTTGCGCCATAGCCATAGATTGCGCACTCGGCCGCCGAAAATACAACTGGCTCCTCTTGTTTGCGCCGTAAGTTGCGCACTCGGCCGCCTGGAATACAACTGGCTCCTATTGGTTGCGCCATGTGTTGCGTCGCCAGCCGCCGAATATAAAATGTGTCCCTAACTTTTTACGCTTACATTTGCACATGTTCCTACACTTACACCTGCACGCACATGCTTGGGGTGTAAGCTTTGGCCATATGGGATCTATAATCTGGACATGTTTGGGATTTTCGCAGATGAATTCTCTGCGATTCCACTTTCGTCGCTCATGGGGCTCGCACGCGCGCGCGCACGCGCACGCGCGCGCGCAGCGCATCCCCCGCGCCGCCACCGCCACCGCCACCGCCCACCCTTTCAACCACCTCGCCGCGCTGACCCTTGCCACCGTCGCCGACAAGCGCCAGAGAGGGGCCTGGAGGCCCGAAGCATTTGACCTTGCGCTTAATGCCGAAGGCTTAAAGCCTAACGCCGGGCGCCTACTGAGGCCCAAAGGCCCAGGCTGCCTCGAGCCAAGGGGCCTCAGGCTGCCTAGGGCTAAGGCACGCAGCCTAAGGCTTGAGGTTTACAGCCTAGGGCTGTGGGCCTAGGGCCTAAGCTCTGGAGCCTACCGAGAGGCCTAGGTCCAGGGCCCTCTGGGGCCTACCGAGAGGGCTGTGGGCCTAGGTTCAGGGCCCACCGGGAGGCCTAGCGCCCCTTTCATAACCGAAAATCATTGAAAAACTTTCAAAACACATGAAATTCCACAGAAAATTACATTTTTCTATAGAAATACAATAAAAATTATCGAACACAGCAACAAACTTTCTGAACAAATGAAGAAAACACACACAAAAAAACAGAAACATATAAAAAACTTAGAAACTTTATATATATATATATATATATATATATATATATATATTAACACTCAAACAATAAATAAATATATAAAAAACAAATATAATTTCGCTGCAAAAAATCAGTTTTTTTATATATAAGAAAAAAAAAAACGTTCGCGACCATCGTCGGCGGCCCCAACCAGCGATTCGCGACGATCAGCAGGGTTTGTATTGAAATCCTCCTTTTTTGTATTGAATTCCTTGTTTTTTGTAATGAAATCCTTTTTTTGTGTATTGAAATCTTGTTTTTTTTTGAATTCAAATTTTTGGTATTGAAATCTTTGTTTTTTTGTATTTTCAAAAAAAAAAAAAAATGAAAAATCTATATCTTTTTTTAATTTTTTATTTTAATCAGCGAATTTCGCTCGAAAGTGCGCCAGAATCCACAAAAAATGCGGAAATCCACCAAGAATGTAGAACATCCATTGAAAATTCACATTTTTTCTTTTTGCAAAATCATAAAAAAAATCCTTTGGGAAATCGAGAAAACAATGGAAACGCGCCCAAAAACCTTGAAATTTATCAAAAAAGGCGACGCCAACCAGACTTTCGCGACCGACGACGAGCGACCAACCGCCACCCTCGGCGGCACCGCGCACACCTACCAGCAAATCGCGCGGGCGGGCGTGCAAGTAAGAAAAAAAGAAAACTGCGTGCGGGCGCCGTCCTGCGCCGCTGTCCGCGGCGGCCCTGCCGCTGTTGGCCAGGCCCGCGGCCTGGCAGGCCGCGCCGCTCGCGGGGGCCAGAAGGCTGCGGTCGCAGCCGAGGTAAGAGGAGGGGAAGAACGCGCGAGGAGCGCGGAAGCAACATGATTCACCGCGCCGCACCTGGCAACCAACAAACCAAACCTTGACGCGCGACGCCCACCAATAATCGACGACCGGCGACACCCCTCCCCCGACGCACCCTTCGCAACAAACGACCAAGGACCAACGACCAACCGCACCCAGACACCCCAAACGACCAACTACCAACGACCCTCGAACGCGACGCCCCCAAACTGCAAGCAAAACGCGCGGGCGGGCGTGTAAGTAAGAAAAAAGGGAGGGGGAACAAACAAAAAAAAAAACTGCGCGCGGGCGCCGTCCTGCGCCGCCGCGGCTGCCCAAGGCGGCCCGGCCGCCATCCGCCATTGCCCAGCCTCGCGGCCCAGCACGCCTTGTTGCTCGCGAGAGCCAAAGGGCTGCGAGCGTGCCTGAAGAAGTGGGAAGAGGGGAACGCGTGCGGAGTGTGCAGAAACAACGTGCGATCTTACATACCATTTTTCCGTTTTGTTATCGTCGGCGGCGAGGCAGAAACAATCCGCCCCATCGCTCTTCACCACGCATAAAACACATAAGCAATTTCATTTGGTTCAAGTTTGATAATTGTTTAACATCAGGGGAAATTTGAAGCTGCAAATGCTGTTGTTAGTGGGCGGGTCACGGGCGGCGAGCTGGGCGGGGGCGAGAGGCAACCATTGCACGGCCACGTTTCATTTCGCATTGCGGAGATTGTTTCGCCAAAGTTGCGATTGGGTATACATCTAGATCTGGAGCTGCATGGGGGCCGGGCTCTGTTGAGCCCCCAAGGGGATTGCCGTTGCGGGTGCCCACCGCTGCCCCCGAAGCCTGAAACCATCGGCCCCTTCGGCGTTCGGATACCGCCCATTTCGGCGTGCCCCTCGCGCGGATCGAGGGGTCTGGCAATTGGCCTCAGGCCTCGGATACGGGGGCCCCTGGGAAGTGCGGGGCGTGGGGACGCCCGCCCATGCTGTTGCAGCGACCACTGGATTGCGCCGAGGATCCGAGGCGTGCGCGGCGGAGGCAAAATGGAGAGAGAGAGAGAGAGAGAGAGAGAGAGAGAGAGAGAGAGAGAGAGAGAGAGAGAGAGAGAGAGAGAGAGAGAGAGAGAGAGAGAGAGAGAGAGAGAGAGAGAGAGAAGAGAGAGAGAGAGAGAGAGAGAGAGAGGAGAGAGAGAGAGAGAGAGAGAGAGAGAGAGAGAGAGAGAGAGAGGAGAGAGCGAGAGAGCGAGGAGCGAGGAACGAGGCATAGAGAGGAGAGACTCGAGAGGAGAGTCTGAGGCGAGAAGAGAGATAAAGACAGAGAGAGATTGATGAGGGAGGGAGGGAGGAGGAGGGAGGGAGAGAGAGAGAGAAGAGAGAGAGAGAGAGAGAGAGTGAGAGAGAGAGAGAAGAAGAGAGAGAGAGAGAGAGAGAGAGAGAAGAGAGAGAGAGAAAAAAAAAAAAAAAAACAACAACAAAAAAAAAAGCGAGGGAGTCTGAGTTCTGAGGTGCTGAGTGCTGAGGTGAGAAAAAGAGAGCGAGTGTGAGTGAGAGATAGAGTGAGCGATTAGAGATTGTCAGCGGCCAGCCGCCCTCCAACCCTCCCCCCACCCCTCCCACCCCCCTCCCCCCCTTCCCCCCTCCCCTCCCCCCTCACCCCCCCCTCCCCCCTCGACCTCGATCGACCAAGAAGAATAACGAGAGAATCGAGACTAGTCGATCTGACCTGTCAGTCACTGCTGGTGCTCGAGCCCGAGCTCGAGCTCGAGCTGCTCGAGCTGGCACCGGGGTCTGATGAGTCTGATGATGGCCCCGATGTCCGTCTGGGTTTTGGCTTGCCTTTGGCTTTGCCCTTACCCTTAGGCTTTGGCTTGGCCTTAGGCTTGGCGCCCGCGGCCTCGGCCGCTGCAGCTAGCCTTGGCTCGGAGCGACGAGGCGCTCACGCCCGCAAAACTGTCAGCGTGCTCCTGTCCAAACTCGGCGAGGTCTAGCTCGTAATCTGTCTGCGCGACGCCTGGATTGGGAGCAACAAAGCGGCAGCTGGGTTCTAGGGCAGAAAACGGAGGAGGTGCTCCCAGCAAGACTAGTGACATGTGGCCCCTCTGCCGCGTGAAGTCCTTAGCGCGGGAGCACCACCAAATCATCATTTGGATTGCTTCGGCCGCTGCCTTATCCAAGGCGGCCGTGATGCGAAAGAAACGTTTGCATGCGTGCTTTTTTGCCTTCTTGTGAAATGGGCATGCGGCGGAAAAGCCACCATGCGCGGCATCAAAGCTTGGTGGGGTGCAGTGGATTTGAAATGGCCCCCGCGGATTGGGATTGCGCCAGGGGCCCAACAAGTCCAAATATACCCATGTTACCCGTTCATGTGGGTCATGTGGCACTGCAGGCGGTGGCGCAAAAGGTGGCGGCACTGGCAACAGCGGGGCATCCGGCGGCCCCTCGCCCGCTCCGCAGGGGGGCCCTGGCACGGCCGCTGCTCCTACATGGCCAGGCTCGACCGCTGGCGCTGGCTCGACAGGACCAGGCCCAGGGCAAAATACTGGAAAATCTAAATCGCAAGGTTCGCGCTTTCGCCGAAGACGTCCTCGCAATTTACTGAGAAATCGCCGTCTCGCCAAAGATTTCGATGTTCCAGCGCGCGCACGCGGACACACACACAACAAAAAATGGCAACGAACAAAACACAGAACATACAAGCTTGCAACACAACATCAACACACGCGCGCTTCTGCATGAGTGTTAGGCATTATCGGCATGAGTGTTAGTTATTTGTGTGTTGCTTGTGTTTTTATTGTGTTGTTGGTTTGAATGCGTGGTTGTTCAATGCCGCTGGTTGTTTGTTGGTTTGCTCTGTGTGTGTGGTGCGTACTGTGTGTTGTTGTGTGATAGGTTGCATGTTTGGTGATGTGGTTCGTTGTTTTGTGTGTGCCTGTGATTTGCATTGTGTTTGGTGTTGTTGGTGTGTCTCGTTGTTTATGTGTGATGTGGATGGCGATGATATGTTTTTGCTAGTGGCCCACTCCCAGCCACGCGAATCAAACGCTGGTGCTATGCCGGCTCGCGCCAAATGCGCGCTGAAAACACTCGCAACCAAACTCAATCGGCCACGCTAGCGCACTGCAAATCATGCCATTTAGGTCGCTTCTTGAACCCATTCCAGCACGTCACGCAGCACACGTCGAGGAGTTCCCCTTTGTACACGTGCTGCACGAGCTTGTCCTCCTCGGTGCCAATGCAAATATGATCTGGTTCCTGCCACGACGCTGGAACCATCTGCGTGCACTTCGGATGCCCGAGCAGCTGGCACCTGAGCGACGTCTTACCTTCCTGACTCGTAACGTTGTTCCAGCACTCTTGACAGTAGATGTCCCCGAATTTCCCAGAGGGGAAGACGTGCCGCACAATCCGAGACTGCTTGTTGCCGCTGCACTGGACCTGGTCCTCGCACAGATGATAGTAGAAGCACTTGGGGTGTTCAGGTCTCTGTCCAGCTGTCGTCGACGGCGCGGGTCCGCTCGACGATGCCGCGTGCAACCGCATGCGTCGCAACGCATCGGCTAGCACATCCGAAGCCAGTCTCTTAGTCGGTACCGATAATGATGATGCCGATGCCTCGTTAGGGTTCCCTCCAGCCATGGCGATGGTCGGCTCCAGACTCTTGGGCATCCGCTTCGGGCGAGCCTTCGGCAACGTCACCGGCACCGTCGCGCTCTTGAACTTGGGGCGAGGAGCGTCGCAATTCCCCTTCGCCTCATCATTGATGCCATCTGCCTCTGATGATACGTCCGCCTCCGCCATCGTTGCCTCGGGCAGGCGGCGGCGCGTCCGCCGGCGGCACGGGTGCCCTGGCTGGCCAGGGGGCTTGACACGAAATGCCAATACCGAGCATCGGTAGGGATAATGGGGGACGTTGATTGAGCAGTTGCTGCGGCGAAGCCAATCAATCGCGGCGTCTGTGCCGCCGCCGCCCCCAGTATGCGCGGCGGCCCCCAACGACGAGTTGATAATTTGGCTCTTCTGAGGGTCGCAAACTGCCGTAGATCCACAAGGCCGACAAGAAACGACACGAGAACGGGCGCAGCCAGTCGTAGACCAGTTCTGGAACCCTTGACATAGCCATGGTATGAGAAACGCTGCGGAGGCTAAGCACAGCAATCCGACACGAACTCTCATCTCCTAGAAATGTATCGGCCGACATATTGAGCCGTCATGCACTAGCCAACAGTGTTTACAATGTCACGCGCCCACAGTCCACGAGGACGAACACCCGGGCGAGCCTAGAAGCCGCCCCAAAAAACAGTCAAGCCCCTCAAGCCTCAAACCAGCCAAGCACCAAAACCCACTCACGCCCCAAAAACCAGTCCAGCCACCAAAACCAGTCAAGCCCCCCAAACCAACCAGCCCGAAGACCGTCGCCGAGAGACTCCCCCCTTCAAGACGCCCAGTGGCCTCCCAACAGACGTGGTGGCGGGATGGGCCGAAGGCCATGATATACATGTCTTTCTCCTGGCACTCTTAGATTTCCAAATCCTCATTTCCCATCCGCGGTAATCGAGTAGTCTGACTAATTCGTGCATCGTCGGGTCAACAAGGGCCATGGCGCCCAAGACTTCTGAGACGTGGAACACTCTGGTTGGCCGCGAAAGAACAACTTCACCCAGGATGGCCTTAGGAGCTGAGGTGATGGGCGTGGAGGGTGGAGGGGCTGAGCTGAGAGCTGAGCTGAGCAATGAGCAAGAAGGTGGAGGGATGGAGGATGGAGGATTAAATATTCAATTAAAGAGAGGAGGACTCCTGGACAGGAGGAGGTTAGGAGTCAGGAGTGAGGACAGCGTGACAGTGTGAGTGAGGAGTCTCAGTCTCAGGTCTCAGGTCTCAGTCTCCCTGCTCCCCCTGCTCCTCAGGCGACTCAGGCTCATCATCTAACTGCCTCCCCTCTCCTCTCTCCACAGGAACTCTCCTCCTCCTACTCCTCCTCCTCCTCCTCCTCGCCTCTCTCCTCTCTCTTTAGTTGATCGTTGAATCGTTGAGTCTCTCCCCTCGCCCCCTCACCCCTCCTCTCCCCCCCCCTGCTCTCCTGCCCTCCTCCCCCTAGGCGCCGCCTCCTTTACGCCGCTCTCCGTAAGAAACATTTGCCAGACCGGATGTGCTGCGCGATGAGCCCTGCGTTGCTGAGGCAGTGGGCCGCAGTCAATTGGTCCTCGCGAGGGCAGAACCCCTCACTTTTATGTTTCCCAGGGTAGGCGCCGCAATCGATCAGAGCGCTCAGGATATCGCTGACGTCGCTGGAGCTGCAACCCACGATTCCATCTACCAGAGTCCACGCTGCCCCGCTCTGGGACCAATGCTTCACATCCTTGTCCAGCGAATCCAATGAAACAACCTGAGAGAAAGAATCCGTGATCATGACTGGGTCGACTTTTTCGCCGAGACCTTCTGGTGTTGCCGTGACGTTCAGCGAATCGGAATCAACGTGCATGTCACAGATGCGCTGGATGGTGAACGCGAGGGTGGATTGCCTGAGCTTGCCGCCAGCGCCGACCGCTGTTGGCGCAACCTTTTTCCTTCCGGCACTCGGGCAAGCCATCTTGAGCACGACCATGTCCCCAACTGCATGTGGCACATCCTGCTCCGGCTCCACGTCTGGCAGCATGTCCCCGCCCTGATCGCACAAAGTGCCGGCTGCCTGCGCAGATGCTCTTGAGCGTTTGGACGCAGGCTCCGGCAAATGGGAACTCAGCGAGGCAAACTCCAAAGATGATCGCGGCAGGCTGTAGAACTTCCCTGGCCTTGCATGTCTGACCAAATGAACATACATAAAACGCTTCCTCAATGAATCTGGAGTCCATGCTATCCGATCTGCTTGCATCAATTTGTCATCTCTGTCCGCGCGCCTGCGCTTTGCTGTCAAGTTATATTTTGCAATCGTGGTCGTGTCTTGGAAGGCCGATACCAAATCCTGCCGGTAGAACACTCGGGCGAGGTGCGGCATGAAACTCGAGGGGGGCAACTTCATGTGTTCCAAAAACATCGGATGTTCGTTAATACCAAATGAGGCTGGCGCCATCTTCGCGCTGCGGACCTGGCTGAAACACTCGATGAGGCCCATCATCCGCACGTGCCCGCGGCTCAGCAAGCGCTCGAGCAAAGGAAGCCGATTGGCTACAGATGCTCGAACAGGGCCTATGTGGTGAATACGCTTCGCCAGCGTCACCCTGGCATGTTTCTCTTCGATTGTAGTTTCCACTGAAGCGTAAAATCGAAAGCATGCAACTTGAAGTTGAAACAAAGTAGACAAGGTGTTGAATGGCGCGCCTTCTGCAAACTTGTTCAGGTCAATCCTGAATGGGGAATCCTCGCGCATGAGCTTCCATGTGATTGGATCGTGGACTACTTGCCTCGGGTCTTTGTTGAATTGTTCGATAGCTTCGTTTGCAATATTACGGGCGCCGGTGGCAATCACTTGTGCAAGCCCTGCTAACATGATTGGCAACTGTCGAATGCATGCTGCTTTCAAGCGCAATTCGAAAATAATGTGACATTTAGCAACGCTGAACTCATTCGTTACGAAAGCCATTTCGTCCCCGGTGCATGCCCGAACTCCTTTGCATGAGACTCGTTGCAGTTCTTGCTCTTGGGAGCTGGCGACGTCCTCGAGCACGCGCCCCAACCAGCCGCCAACAAGTTCGGGTATAACTTTCCCAGCCATTAAGCAAGTAGTATCTCCAGTGAAATGTTCCTGCATCATTTTCTGATGGATGTATTCTGTTTTCATTTTTTCCAGCCAACAATGCCGCGCGGCAAATGCAATCCTCTGATGCCCTAGCCAGCGCGCTGGGAATATTGTCGACCACCACGGCCATATGGCAATATACCAAGAATTTGGGATTCTTCAATGCGTCAGTCATCTTGCTGGGGTTGAACTTGATGAAGCCCTCTTTGACTTCCTGCCTCTCCTGGGCAGCGGCTTGCTCGGCTCTGTGCGCATTGCCGTGGACGTCCTCGCCGCTCATGCACAGCGCCTCGTCCCGCGCTTGGACTAGTGTTGGAAGTGAGCGAAGGAGCTTGGCCAAGAATTTTGCAACCTCGTGCCACCTGGCCTCGTATAAGCGCATGGTGAACTTCTGGAACAAATAATCGCGATTGGCAAAAGAGCGACCACGCAAACATGTCCACCGGAATCCGTCCCTCCTCTCTGGTACATTCAAGAATGCCTCGAAGTTCTTGAGGATATCAAAAAACGTCTTCCACCACTCTAGACTCTCATGGGCCGCCCTCGTCAAGTTGCTCACTATGTGCTGCAAGCCTGGTATGGCGAAGCTGTTGGGCTGAAAAAGCAATGTGCCACTATCATCGGACTCCCGGGCGGTCAGAAAAGCAAAGTCGTCATTGGGTGGCGGCGGTGGTGGCGGTACCCCTGGTAGACAATCTTCCATGTCAGGCCCGAGGCTGCATGTCGATCTCGGGCTACGCTCAATTTCCAACTCAGGCCCGTCCACGTCGCCAACAAACAGAGAACTCGGACTCCTAACATCCATGAGATGTCCTGCACTTGGTGAATCAGCAGCCTTGTCCACATCATCAAGGTCTGGCACTAACGGCTGTGAGGACATCCAGGCTGGAAGCACATCCTCGTAGCTTTTCAGTCGGAAGTGTGGGATGCCGATCTCGGTCCCTAAATCTCCAGTCTGAGACAAGATCGATTCCGAGACTGTGGCCAAAGGAACATTCAAGTCAGTATGCATGCGGTATTTGAAAGCTTCCACCGCCACCTTGTCCTGCAAACTCCGGTGTCCTCGGGGCGGCGGGGCGGGGGGCGGTTGTAAGTAAGTTAGTAAGACTTCAGTCCTCCAGTCTCCTGCTCATCCTTCCTTCTCCCTCCTCCCCTTCCTGGTGAGTACTCTTCCTCCTCCGCCGAGCCGCCCCCCCTTCTACTCCTGCCTTCCTCTGGCCGCCCGGGGCCCTCCCTCCCTCTTCGTGGATCCGCAAGGACCCCGATCCCTGTTTCCTGTCCAAGCAACTGAAGGCTTACGGTAACGGAGGAGGTGTTAAACAATTCAATGCCCAAGTGTCCTGATGCCATTGCCATTGGAGGGAAAATGTATTCACGAATGTTCGCACGTATACTCCGCAGGTAGGGCAGCCATTCGGCCTTCGGCAATATCCCCAGTGCTGCGTAGCCAAGCCTGCCACGATCTCCACTGAACTGGGCAGAGGTACGGAAAAGGGAACGGCGGGCTGGGATTCGGACGTGGACAGCGAGACGCGAGATGCGATACCTGCTTTAACATGTGCGTGGGTCGTTCGACCTTTCAACCTTCAATCTGAACGATCGGCAGCGTTCTTTCCTGGGGGAGGGGAGGCGGCGCGATGGCGGGGGGCGAAGGATGGGGAACGTGCAACGGTTACACGGATCGAGGGCAAAGGTTACCTTTCTGTGTTACCCCTTGGCGCTTCAACTTCAGGCCTGAAAACTAACCTCTTCGGGTGCTGCAGAAAGGGCCCAGCCCGTCTAGGGCCCAGCCCCGCAGTCCCTCGGGGGGGGGGGGGGGGCGATCGACGGTGACGATGGTGAGGATCGATGGTGACGATGGTGACGATCGATGGTGACGATGGTGACGATCGATGGTGACGATGGTGACGATCGATGGTGACGATGGCGACGATCGATGGCGATGGGGATTGATGACGGTATGGCGATTTTCATGTTTTGCCATGATGGGCACCGACGCGACCGAACCTAACGGCGTGCCCCAAAGACCCTACAAACCATGCCCGATATATGCAGCGATGGCAAACATCCTACCCTACCTGACCGTGTGTCAGCCGAAATACAACCTCCCGATTCCGAAGCAAGAGGAGGGGGTGCATGAGAGCGAGGAGGGAATACTACTCCACGCGAATTGCTTTGGCGTGTTCGCAGGCGCGCGAACGCCGAATTACGTGCTGCAGCCGGGATCGGGGATCGGAGGGGAGGAGCAACAGTTTTAACAGACAGTGACAGAGCAGCGAGGGGCTACAGGCTACAGGCTACAGCAGCTAGCTAAGCCGCGGCCGCGGCGCGCCGGCGCCGACGGCGGCCGGGCCCCGCGGGCGACCCATGTGTTGAACGAATTGTGCGCGAAGGCAAGCAGACATGGGGCACCAGTCGATGAGACTGGCAACGTAGCCAGGCTGGCATTCCGCGCACACGAAAGTGCATAGAGACTGAGAGCTCGGGGGCTGAGTCACCTCGCTGAATACACCTGGCAGGAGCGCGCCATCCGCTTTGCGGACTCGACGCGTGCATGCATCGCACTCAACTATCGGGGCCCCAGAGCCGCCGTAGATGCCATCCACGTCGCGGAAGCTGCGAATGGGCCGCAAGAGCACGCAGTCGGCGAACCTCGACTCACCCGTCGATGGGACATCCACGCCGACGAACTTCACCACGCGCCGATCGTCCGGCCGCCGCCGAATGGACATGGACCGCTTGGACTTCAGGCAACTCGCCTGCTGAGGTGGACCGAGGTGGACCAGGCTCAGGTCCGATGGGTACTTCACGAACGGCGGCAGCAAGGTTGGAGGCGGCACCGCGGTCTCGCCGCAACGGCCGCCAATGGGCTCCCGCCGCAGCATGGGCCACACCAGACGCCGCTCCTCGTGGTCGGCCTCGTGCACGGCGGGCGGCTCGTCGGCGAACGTCGCCACTGATGCGGGTGGGCGCGGCTCCTCCTGCAGCCAGCGCCTCCGCTTCTCTAACGAGTCGCCCACCACCTCGCACTCGTCGGGGTTCTCCTTGTAGTCGTCGCATGGCACGTCAGTCGGGTCAGACGGGCTGGACCACTCACACGACGGCGAACGCCAGCAGGGTTCCCATTCTTCGTCGATGTAGGCCGCGTCGTCCACCACATCGTCGTCGCTGGAGCCCGCCACAGTGCCGGAGACGCCGCCGAGGGAGTCCGCGGAGTCCACGATGGAGTCGTCCACAACGTCGCCCCCGCTGGAGTCCGCCACGATGCTGGAGACGCCGAGGGAGTCCGCGCCCACGTCGTCGCCAGCCACGCCGAAGATGGAGGCGTCGTATTTGCTAGAGTCCGTCACGGCGCTGGAGTCGCCGAAGGATCTCGAGCCCGCGTCCACGTCGCCGCCAGCCACGCCGACGAGGATGGAGTAGTCGTCCAAGTCGCTGGCCACAATCTTGGCCACGCCGAGGCTGGAGTCGGTGGTGCGACCAGGCCGCGCTGGCCTCCGGGAGCGCGAGCGCGGCCGCAGGAAGATCTCGAGGCGCGCCGACATGGCGGCGCGGGCAGCGACAGGGGCTCGAGGACGAAAAAACGACATAAACATTGAACTTGCGGAGGCTCGCGCGGATTTCCTGGATCGGCGCTGGGCCCGGCGGCCCCCCCATCGGCGCCTCTGGCGCCGCCCCTGGCGCGCTCCGCGCGCTGGGGAGGGGGGGGCCTACCGCCGATCGAAGAAATCCGTGCGGACCTCCGAAAGTTTACGTTTATGTCGTTATTTCTTCCTCGAAGGGCGGTGCCGCGGTGCTCCTCGCAAGGGGCGATGTATGGCGCCAAAACGGCCACGAAGTGGCTTTGAGCCAAACTGACTACGGAGGACCCAGCTCGTCGCACTTCGCGCGGGGGCCTCTCGTCGCCAGGGCCACGGCCAGACGCGGCTCGGAAAACTGGCGCGCTCGGACCCAGGAAGGGCCCTGGAAGTTCGGGCACCAGGGTGTCGGTCGAAAGAAGTAGGTAGAAACATGAAGTAGGAAGGCGTTTAAAGTAGGTTGGGGTTCGGCACTCCTGTTCGCGATGTGTTTACGGCGTAACTCGTCGATCATTGAAGCTCGAGAGTGGAGAGTGGAGAGTCCCACGACGCCCCGCGATCGCAGCGACGCGAAAATGCGTCGACCTGAGGCCCGTACTATATATACAGAGAGAGAGAGAGAACACTGAATCGTAACAAGGCTTTGGCTTCTCATCCCACCCCCCACCCTCACCTCTCGGTCTCCATCCTTTGCCTACTTGCCCTTTTGACTCTACGCAACTTGTCATGCGTTGCATGTGGTATTGAATTTGTTGTTGCAACTTATTGCAAGTGATTACTTGGCTGGCAGTATTGGCGCATTGGCGCTGGCCTCATGTTAACTGTGATACTGCTGGATACTATTTTTCATATGCCCCACCCCTCTAGTGCCCCCCCGATCACCTCTTCGTCGTCGCTTGAATGAGCGATCGATGCAACGAATTCTGAAACTGATTCTGATAAGCGGGTAACAGCATCGAACGTCTCCAGAAGCTTGGACTTGTCAATCTCATGGTACTGCGACCACAACCAATCAAAACCCAGAAGAAAACTGCTATCGGACCAGCTGTACCGCGCGACATTGCTGCTGCTGGACATGGATCGACGCCTCTCAATCAAGCATAAGGCCATGTCTAAGTGAAATTCCGCGCGTTGCAAAGTAGATTTGCTTGGGGGCTTCCGGCGAAGGCTACCAGAAGCATCGATGAATGCATTGTGCAAGGCCGGGGGCAACTCCAAGCGCAGACAGCGCATCATAACATTGACCAAGTTGGACGGCCAACCTTTGACGAAGTTGCACAGCCGAATGCACTCCACAAGGCGCAGCGAATCGCGCGCAAACTTGCGACCACCATCTGTCATCGTTGGATGAACATTCTGCTCGACCAACTTCAGCTGCGACGACCAAGCAGTAAGATTCGAGACCAGTGGGACCAACGATGATCGGCTGTCCTCGCCACGTGTGCCCACGATAGCTGGCGCCCACCCCATCAGCAGCCTCGCAGCAGACTCTAGGGCATCACTTGTCAAGTTACGAGTCTGAACGCAATCTTGCATTTTGGGGCACCTCGCAAACAACCAAACTGGATTATCATGATGTGGCCATCCAACTAAGGGCCCCGGTGGGCGAGCTTGACGAGCAACCCTGATCCCGCTCAAACGGTAATGCCAGCGTATCAGCACAGCCAATTTGGATATTATTTGTTCTCTTATCAGAAAAGCGATGGGAAACGGCATCGCCAATGCGCACGTGTCACCTTGCACGCCCCATCGGTGCAATACCTCCGCGACTGAACCCAACGACGTGGGCTCGTTGCTCATGTCGGTCAACCATACTGGAATTCACAACGGTTTCGATGCTGCTATTCTGGCTTGGCCCAGGGCGCCCTGGGTCTTGAACTCTCGCCTGTGCGTGACAACGATATCGTTTCTGAGTACAGCTATCTCTTCGACGCGCAATTCGTATATGTCAATCGGATTCACCAGGTATTTCTGCATCAGGAGAACTTCGGGGCTCAACAACGACATCGTGTTTTCATAATATGCGCAACTCTCGTTGGATATCCGAGCCAAGCCAATGACTTTCCACTCGCAACTTGAACGATGATAGCCCATGACGTTACTTGGGTCTACCCCCTGGGACCTGAGCGCATCTGTCAACCATTGCTCTGCAGGCAAGCGGAGGATATCGCGGCGTAGTCCTCGACCGTTTGGCCCCGAAGTGCTTGGGCGTTTCAAGGATCCGTCTGGGTAGGCGCAAACCCAGAGGGCCATTGCTACATTATACGCTGGAGCCAACATGGCTGCCGCTAAGAATATCCCAAATCAGTGCTAGACGTCATTCTCAATCATGGCGGCATCTTGAACTTGACAACTATTTGGGGCCCAGCTGGACAACGGGAGCCCCAGAGCCCTCTGGGAACAGGTGGTCTAGGGCGTTTCCTTTTTCAACCTCCATCCCCCCCCTGCTCGGGAGGTTTACCTCCCCCGCCCCCCCCCCCCCCCCCCTCCCCATGCGTTTTGGATGGGGGGGGGGGGGGGGGGGGGAGGGGGGGAAGGGGGGGGGGGGCGCGGGCGGCGCAGCAACGTCCAAGATGGCCCAAGATGGTTTCACGTGCTTTGTCCGAGGCCTCCGAAGACCCGCCCAAGAAGCCAATATCCATCAAAAACCTAATTATCCGGCAAAGCAACCTAACAGCGATGTGTAGGAGCATATCTGGAAGCATTCCCCTTAAGATTCAGATGAGAATCCAAGTTGTAGAATTCTGCTGTTCTCGCAGTCGTAGTCGCATTCGCGATGACAGTCGCAGTGGCAACGGCAGTCACAGTCACAGCCTCAAGCCTCAGCCTGCCTCAGCCTCAGCCTCAGCCTGCCTCAGCCTCAGCCTGCCTCAGCCTCAGCCTCAGCCTGCTTCAGCCTCAGCCTCAGTCTGCCTTCAGCCTCGGCCTCAGCCTCAGCCTGCCTCAGCCTCAGCCTGCATCAGCCTCAGCCTCAGCCTCAGCCTGCCTCAGCATCAGCCTGCCTAAGCCTCAGCCTCAGCCTGCCTCAGCCTCAGCCTCAGCCTGCTTCAGCCTCAGCCTCAGTCTGCCTTCAGCCTCGGCCTCAGCCTCAGCCTGCCTCATCCTCAGCCTGCCTCAGCCTCAGCATCAGCCTGCCTCAGCATTCAAAATGTGGCCCGGGAATGAAGTTCTGGGAACCTGGAGGCTCCAATGATGTCCGCGGGACGCCGGTTTGATCATACAACATCGTTTTGGGCAAAATAATGTTGTTCACTCAAAATGATGCATGTGGTGAATATGTTGTATACGATGCATATCTCCCGCTGCCAATTGCAAAGTTAGCTCATGCCGAATACTTCCGCACGTTTTAAGACACGCCCGCACCGCGCGCGCAAGGCGGCCTGCGAACCCACAGCACTTTCAAACCTGCCCCGACACGAGTCCCACCACATTTTTCAGACGAATCACAACCGCTTGCGCTGCGTCACGAATACCGCGAGTTCCTGATCAACTGCGGCGCCCGCGGTGAGGCTCAGGACACGCAAAAGGCGGAGGAGGAGGAGGAGGAGGAGGAGGAGGAGGAGGCGAGGAGGAGGAGGAAGAGGAGGAGGAGGACAAGGAGGAGGAGAAAGATCGAGGGTTCAAACCCACGCACGCATCCTGGCTGGAGTCCGTGCTCTGAACAGCAAGACAGGAGGAGGAGGAGGAGGAAGCGAGGAGGAGGGGGGGAGCTCGGAGAGGAAGGAGGAGGAGGTGGAGGGAGAGGGGGAAGGCTGGCCTTGAGAACTGGTTTTTGCGATTCCGATGTGTTTCTATGGCGACTGGCGCATGTGGACCGTCGTGCGAAATACCTCTAGCGCTGCCCTAGCGAAACACCGTGCAATCTGCCCAAAGCGGGCTTTCCAAGCGCAGGCCCAGGAAAAACAAAAACCCGTTCTCAAGGCCAAGACTTGTTTTCGCAAGTGGCCGGTCGAGAGGAGAAGGAGGAGCAGGAGGAGGTGGAGGGGAGAAGGAGGAGGAGGAGGAGGAGGAGGAGGTGGTGGAGGAGGATCTCTCTCGATGTTCCTCCTCCTCCTCCTCCTCCTCCTCCTCCTCCTCCTCCTCGGGTCCTTTTCCTCCTTCTCCTCCTCGTCCTGCTCCCTCTCCTCGTCCTCCTCCACCTCCTCCTCCCTCTCCTTCCCCTTCTTCTCCTATAGGCCCTCTTCGTTCGGCGTCGCCCTCCCTCGGAGCCACTGCTTGACCTTCGCATAAAACAGAATCCTCATCCTCTTCCTTATCCTCCTCTCTTTCCGTCTTCCGCCTTCTCCCACCGCCCCCTCCTCCTCTTTTCTCCTCCTCCTCCCTTCCTCCTCCTCCTCCTCCTCAGCCTCCTCCTCCTCCTCCTCCTCCTCCTCCTCGGCCTCCATCCTCTCTCCCCTCCCCCTTCTCAATCCTCATTGTTTGATCCTCCTAAGCTATAGGAGATGGCGGTGCGACCGGCGAAAGGCAGGGGGGGCCGCGATCCTCGTGCGGCGTGCCGAAATGAGGCGGCGGCGCCATATGAACACAGGGAGCCATCATTGTTTTCTCCAACGCCTATTGTAAGGGTTCGCTCGCCTGTGAACGCCCGGGGGGAAGCTAGGGGGAGGGGGGGATCATCTTCGCGCTGTGGCAACACTGGGCTCGAGGCAGAATCATCACTTGCTGGCGCCAGCCAGCATCTCTACCGCACACGGGGGGGCGAAGCGGCTGAGGGGCCCGAGAAAGAGAAACAAGAGGGAGGAGGAGGAGGAGGAGGAGGAGGAGGAGGAGGAGGCGGCGGAGGACGAGGAGGAGGAGGAGGACTCGACCTGTGCACCCACCTCGAGGGTCAGCAGGGCGTCGCTCGTTTTTCCTCCTGCCAGTTGCGCGTTATCTCAGGCCCGTTTGCTGCGCACGTTGCCCAGGTCGTCGAGTCACAACCTCGATGCATCGGCGTGACGCCGACACGGGTAAAAACAAACGGTCGGGAGTGCACCCAGACCAAATGTGAAACAATCGCAATGGCAATGCATCGACGCGTCGATGCATGCCATGCGCACAGAACGCAAACCAGAATATTGCTAGGAGGAGGCAGATGAGGAGGAGGAGGAGGAGGAGGAGGAGGAGGAGGAGTAAGGATGAGGAGGATAAGGAGGAGGCACACTTGGACATGTAGCAACTTTAGGGGCGAAGGAAGTACAGCGACAGAGGGAAAGATGAGCAGGGGGACGAGGAGGCGGGGGAGGGGGAGAGGGAGGAGGAGGAGGAGGAGGAGGAGAGGAGGAGGAGGAGAGGAGGAGGAGGAGGAGGAGGAAGGAGGAGGAGGAGGGGGAGGAGGAGGGGAGGAGGAGGAGGCAGAGGGAGAAGGAGGAGGAGGAGGAGGAAGAGGAGGAGGAGGAGGAGGAGGAGGAAGAGGAAGAGGAGGAGGAGGAGGAGGAGGGAGGAGGTGGGGGAGGTGCGGAGGATGAGGGGGCGGGAGGAGGAGAGGAGAAGGATGAGGAGGAGGAGGATCCAAGGAGGACTGGGAGAAGAAGGAGGAGGAGGAGGAGGAGGAGGAGGAGGAGGCGGAGGAGGGAAAGAAGAGGAGGAGGAGGACGACGACGACGATCCGATGAGGAGGAGCTGATCCGAGAAGGAGGAGGAGGAGGAAAAGGATAAGGATGGGGGCGAGGCGGAGGAGGAGGAGGAGGACCCGACGAGGAGGAGGGCGAGGAAAAGGAGGAGGATGAGGAGGAGGAGGAGGAGGGGGAGGGGGAGGAAGAGGAGGGGAGAAGGTTGATGAGGAGGAGGGAGGAAGGAGGGAGGAGGGAGGAGGGAGGAGGGATGCATGGGATCGAGGAGGGAGGCAGGCTAGCTCCCGCCTCCTCCTCCTCCTCCTTCTCCTCCTCTCCTCCTTTTTCTCTTCCTCCTGCTCCTCCTCTTCATCCTTCTCCTCCTCCCTCCTGCCGTCCTTCTCTTTTTCCTCCTCTTCGTCGTCGTGTCGTCGTCCCCGCCGCGGCTGCTTGGCTCACGCTCCGGCGGCAAACGCGGGGTGTCATGGGCGCATCTGCAGGAACGCCCGCGCCCTCGCGCGCGCGCGCGTTGCTGCCTTCTGCCCTCTTTCTCCTCCCCCTGTTATAGCAAAGGAGAAGAGAAGGGAGGAGGGAGGAGGGGGGAGGGCGGAGGGAGGAGGGAGGAGGAGGAGGAGGAGGACGAGGAGGACGACGACGTGGAGGAGGAGGAGGGTGGAGGAGGGCAGGGTAGGAGGGAGGAGGGAGGAGGAGGAGGAGGGAGGGAGGAGGGAGGAGAGGAGGGAGGGGAGGACGATGGAGGAGGAGGAGGAGGAGGTATGAGGAGGAAGGAGGAAGAAGGAGGAGGAGAGGGGAGGGGGAGACATCGGACGCGGACATTGTCCTGCGTCTTGCACCGCCGGGGGTTGCTGCACGGTGGGGCCGATGCACCCCGAAAATAAAGGCGCGCGAAACAGTGAGACAACTGCAACAAAACAAGGGAGGAGGAGCAGGAGGAGGAGGAGAATAAGAAGGAGGAGGAGAAAGATGAGGAGGAGGAGGAGAAAGAGGAGGAGGAGGAAGAGGAAGGAACGGGAGGAGGAGGAGGAGGAGGAGGAGGAGGAGACATCGGACGCGGACATCGTCCTGCGTCTTGCACCGCCAGGGGGTGCTGCAAGATTGGGCCGAAGCACCCAGCAGGCATGTGCAACAGTGAGACAACTAACAAGGGAGGAGGAGGAGGAGGAGGAGGAGGAGGAGGAGGAAGAGGAGGAGGAGGAGGAGGAGAAAGAGGAGGCGGAAGAGGAGGAGGAGGAGGCCACGTTAACACACCCCTCGCGTTTCCCCATCGTTGTTTCACCATTCGTAAGATTCTGGGTCAAACCATGGGCGGGGAACGGCCGTCTCGCAGCAAGCGTAGGCGCTTCAGCTTCAGCCAATGTCGCGGGACAGTCCCGCTGTGGACGGCGTACGCTGATGCTGGCTCCTTCGATTTCGAGAACGAGTCCGACGACTCTTTCGACTACCAGCAGGGCCCTCGCAATGACGATCATGATCGCCAGGATCGCCAGTGCCACCAGCGTGAGCACCAATCCGTCCTGCCTGTCATTGCGAGCTCGGACACCAGCGCGGCAGACGATGCCGAAGCCCCCAGCAATGACGATCAGCAGCAATGCGACTGCAAGCAGCAGCAGCAGCAGCAGCAGCAGCTGCGAGCTCGGACACCAGCGCGGCAGACGATGCCGAAGCCCCCAGCAATGACGATCAGCAGCAATGCGACTGCAAGCAGCAGCAGCAGCAGCAGCAGCAGCAGCAGCAGCAGCAACCCGTCGACACTATTGCTGTCATCGATCTCTGCGCCGACAGCGAAGCCGACGACTCCAGGGCCGACGTCGACTCCCGCCCGAGCCCAGGTGCGAGCGATACGAAATACGATGGCGACGCTAAATCGCTGCAGCCGCATGTCATCGAGGTCCCCGACTCCGACGTCGAAGATCCGACCGCAGACCATGATGTTCGAGTCGAATCCGAAGTGCCAGATCGGAGTCAAGGCGCGCTGTGACCGTCGTCGTCGG
>CAUYUJ010016671.1:511666-521666 GCA_963575745.1 Prorocentrum cordatum | reverse complement strand
CGCGAGATCTCGCCCGCGTAGGGACTTGGGAACGGCGCCGGGGGCGGCGCATCAGCTTCGATGAAATACACGCTTCGATGGGATTGCCAGCGACGGGGCTTTGGCCCTGCAGGAGCAAGACGAAGAGGATGAGGAGGATGAGGAGGAGGAGGAGGAGGAGGAGGAGGGAGGAGTTGGAGGAGAGGAAGGAAGAGAAGGAGGAGAACGATGGAGGTAAAAATTCCGCCCTGAATACCTCAATGGCTTCCTGCTTCATGGGCGCATGTCCCGTCGATCGTCGGATAGCTGGGGGCGCCCGCAATTCTGCGCACATTCATCGCGAGCGTTCCTCGTGCCCCCTCGCAGGTCTCATCGCAATGCTTCTCCTCCCCTCGCCGTCGCACCCTGCGTGCCCCCCCGTGGCCATCGTGCTCTGCAGTTCCATCTCCAATTTCTCCTCCTCCTCCTCCTCCTCCTCCTCCCCCTCCTCCCTTCTCCCCCCCCAGCTTGCCCTCTTGGTCATCGTGGCCCCACCCATCCGCCCTCCCCCTCCTCTTCCTCATCTTCCTCCTCCTCCTCCTCCTCCTCCTCCTCTTCCTCCTCCTCCTCCGTTTCCTCCTCCTGCTCGCCTCTCCCCCGCAGACGGTGGCCGACGACGACCTAGGCAACCGACGGCCCCCCCCCCGCGCGGTCCAGGACGGCGGCGCCGTGCGCGGCCAGCGCCGAGGCGGGGCCCTCGCCGCTGCAGCGCCTTGGCCGAGGATCGAGGTTTGAGGATCGAGGACAGATTCCTCGAGGTTTGAGGATCGAGGTTTGAGGATCGAGGATCGAGGTTTGAGGATCGAGGTTTAAGGATGGAGGCTTCCCCCCGAAGAGCATGCTAAGGCCTTCTGGCCTTTGCCGCCGATCGGGGCGACGGCGAAGACGATGACGGCGACGCTGACGTGGATCAGAGTCTTCATGGATACTCCTGCGAGTCTTTTATCGGAGAGCTCTCAGGGTCTGGTCTAAAGCGTGGATCTTTGCGGCTTTCCTGGGCACCTCTCGTGGGCTCCCTGGGGCCTGGGGCTTGGGCATCTTGGGGCCGAAGGCTCGAAATGTCCGTTCGGGTCACACGTCAAGGAAGTTTCTTGGAGCCGTCTTATGGTGGCCTCGCGATCATCTGAGAGACCAGTAGAATTGAAGCTGGAAGCCTCTTGGGCTGTCTTTGTGCGTCGGGAAGCACATGATGTCATCGCAAATCATTGAATCCACATCTCACCGAGCTGGCAGCTGCAGGCCCTCTTCTCCTCGAGGGCTCTTCCCTGCCCAGCGCGAGCGAGCGGGGGGGCCCGCGGCCGCGGCGACACGGGTCTCCAGACATGGCCCGCGTGAAGAGGACAATCGAGAAGAACGCTGCCTTGAAAGCAAGCGCCGCGCAGATTCGCCAGTGCAAGGACGCGGACCCTGGATTGAAAGGCGGGGGGCTCTGACCTTGAAGGGCCCATCCCATCGGGCCCATGCAGTTGTTCACAGGGGTGGGCTTCCAGGACATCCTGCATGCTCTTCCTCCTCCTCCTCCTCCTCCTTCTCCTCCTCCTCCCCCTCCTCCTCATCCTCCTCCTCCTCCTTCTCCTCCTCCTCCTCCTCCTCCTCCTCCTCCTCCTCCTCCTCTTCCTCCTCCTCCTCCTCGTCCTCATCCTCCTCCTCCTCCTCCTCCTCCTCCTCCTCCTCCTCCTCCCTCTCCTCCTCCTCCTCTAGGGGGGCCCGGCAGCTAGGTGCCCGAGGGGTCGCGTGACAACCCCAGCGCTGCGCCCGTGCAAGAGGGGCCCCGCCGGGGCCCGAAGGGCGGGGGGCTCGGGCCCGCGAGGGGCAACCCCTGCGCTGCGCAAGCAGACAGGACAACCGCGCCCATGGACTCGCTCGGTGCTTGCGCGCCGTTGGCGCGCCTATGAAGTTCACTAGGCTTGTGTTCCTGATGTTGTTGGCGTGCGACCCGATCAACGAATTGCAGGCGATCGAGTATTTCGCTGGGGAGAAGGCGATCACTCGCGCCTTCCAGCAGGCCAACTTCGTCACTGCCTCGTTCGAACTACGGGATGACCCTCGATTCCAAGATATTCTCTCGGAGCGGGAGGGCGGCACGAAGGGGGGGGGGAGACGGGGGGAAGACGGGGGGGCGATGGGGGGCTTGAGGATGAGGGGGGCGAGGAAGGGGAGCGAAATCAGGACATAAGATGGGAAGGAGGGAGGGGGGAAGGAGGAGGGGGGGAAGAGGAGGAGGAGGAGCAGCAGCAGCACCGAGAAAGGGGCCCCGAGGAGCGAGGCTTCTGCAACGCAGTCAACTTAGGCGCGAACCTCATCACGGGCGGCATCGAGTGGCAAGCGCCTGCACATGGCTCGGCAGCCGCCAGGGCGGGACAAGAGGCGAAGTCGGCGGAGGAGGAGGGGGGGGAGGAGGAGGAGCAGGTGAGGGAAGGAGGAAAGGGACCGACAAAATGGATGGGGATCCTGCTGCAGCTCCTGCTCCTCTTCCTACTCCTCATCCGTTTCCCCTCCCTGCTTCCGTCGTTATGCGAGCACGCCTCCATTTCACCTCCTCTTCCTCCTCTCCCTTCTCCTTGTCCTTCTCCTCCTCCTCCTCCTCCTCCTCCTCCTCCTCCTCCTCCTCCTCCTCTGGCACCCTCCTATTCATGTAAGTGTGAGGTCTGCAGCACGTGGACCTGGTTAAATCGCGGGAGTTCGAGGCGATCCGCATCGCGCCCTCTGGGGGACGAGAGCCGTCGGTCTGTGCGAGACGCCAATATCATGGTGAGTCGCTGCGTCCTACTTTTGTTCCTGGTCGCTGCCCGCGGAGGCCCGTTCATCCTGGAGAATCCCAAGGGGTCGCTGCTGGAGACGCGGGGGAAATGGGGTCGAAAAGCTTAGGAGGCTGCGAAATAGGTCAAGACAGTCGGAGGTGCCACTCTTGAAAATCAAATGCCCTGAGGGCTTTGGCAAAAATGTCGGCGCCTCCGAGGACTTAGGTTTCAGGCGTTCGGTTTGGGGCGCCCGTAGGAACGCCACCCCAGGTTCCAGGAGCTCTGCGCGAAGGTCAAGGTGTTCAGACACTTCACGCGCATGGCATATTTCAACGGTGACTCGGAGAAGGGGCTCTGGCTGTACAGCAATCGGTCAGATATAGATCAGCTGGACAAGTATGCCCCCAAGTGCCCCAGGCGCTCCCAGCACGCCGTCGTTGTCACTACGGTTGGCCAGGACGGCAAACGTTACGCCAACGCCTCGGATCGGCCCTGCCCCCCGCCCTGCTCTCTGCACCGCCGGGCGACATGGGCGCCCCCCATGCTTTCGACCGATGGCCTCCAAGATGGCCCAAGGCCTAGAGCGCCCCGTGGAATTGGACCCAAGATGGCCCCAGGATGACCCCCAGCAAGACGGACCTTAGAGGACCCAAGGCGGCTCAAGAGGCCTCCAGACGCCCAAAAAAGTTCCCAAGACCCCTCATCAGCGCAGATCGCCTGCAGGGCTCTGCAGCTAGATGGGCTGGCGGGGGCGCGCGAAGCGCGAAGCATTTTTACAGAGGGACATGGGAGGGCGGAGGGATCAGCGGAGGGCGAGAACGAGGGCTGCGGAGGACGAGGGAGATTCGAATAATGAGGGTGGACATGACGATGACGAGGGCCTGTCTGCAAGTGTAGCTGTCGTCGGACCTGCGTTGCACACGCCACACATATACACATGCCACCGCCACCGCCCCCTCCATGAGGCACCAAGGGTTTTCGAATCCCAGGAGGTCCCGCTTCGGGGCCTTCAAGAAGCCCAGTTCACCCCTAAGAGCGCCCCATGAGGACTGCCAGAAAGCAACAAGAAGGCCCCGAAAAGTCGGCCTCAGGGAGATCTAGACAAAGCGTGTTTGTCTAGAGCTCCCTGGGGCTGTGCTGAAGTCATCCCCCTCCCCTCCCTCGCCCTCCTTCCTCCCCCCCCTCCCCCCCCCTCTGGAATTCTGCCGCCCGCGGGGCCCCCCAGTCTGGGTGGCGTGGTTCATGTTGCACCATGCAAGCCTTCAAACAAACGTCCTTCACGTTCAGTCGGGCGCTGAGGTCACAGCGACCAAGGCTGAGCGCGCGGCGATCAAGGAGAGCCAACATTACACCGCGGAGTTCGGCAAGGCCGTCCAGGCGTGGTACCAGGACCGCGAGAGAGAGTGCAAGGAACGCGGCAATCACGAGGTTGATGAGATGTTGGGGAAGACGCCGACTGTGAACGTGCGTTCGCTTGGCCGCGACGTCTGGCACGACGCTTGCTTGGATGAGTGCTTCGATTTCATGGGTTTCCACTCGTGACTCGCCGCGCGTGTATAGACCGAGCTCGCGAGCCGAATTCTGGGGTCGTTGCGCCGCCGAGCGCAGTGTTAAATGAACGATGCTAGGATGCATGTTGCGGATGTTGAGGGGGGGGGGGGGGGGGTCGCCAGGCGTGCGGAGGCAACTGCATGCCGCGCGGCGGCGTGCAAGACCGTTCGGCAAGCGTTGGCGCATGGCCAAGTGCCGCTGGGCCTCTTGGAGCTCCTTGGGAGCCTCCAAGGGGGGGCCAAGCGGGCCCCAAGATGGCTCCAGGAGGGCGGCGGGTGCGCATGTTAACTCACCCCCCTGAGTCAGATGCCCTTCTTGAGGCCACAAGAAGGGCCATAGAGGACCCTAAGAAGCCCTTTTGGGCCCTCTCGGGGCCATCTTGGGGGCCTCGAGGGGGCTCCAAGACAGGCCCAAGAGGGCCCAAAAGTCTCGAAATCTATTTCAGAACTTGGAGGCTCTGTTGGAGCCCTCTTGGAGCTAGCTCGGGGATCTCTGGGGGCCATCTGAGACCGTGCTGGAAGGCCTCCTCCTCCTCCTTCTCCTCCTCCTCCTCCTCGTCATCATCATCAGCATCAGCATCAGCATCAGCAGCATCATCATCATCATCATCATCATAATCATAATCATAATCGTCATCAGCATCGTCATACCTCCTCCATCCTCCTCCACCTCCTCCTCCTCCCCCTCCTCCTTTTCCTCCATCTCTTCCTCCTCCTCCCCATGGCCCCCTCGCGCGCGGCGGCTGGCGACGCCTTTGCAGCGCGGCCGCGCAGCCTGCCGGGGCGGGGGTGGGCAAGGGCGCAGATGAGGCGGAGGGGGGTCGAGGCTCGAGGAAGGGGGGAGGGCCTCCATCTGCTGTAAAGGACGAGGGCCGCCAGGAGTGCTCCGAGAGGGCCGCCAAGGGGACCGAGGCGCGATCGTAGAGCGCCCCTGCGAAGGCCCCAAGAGGGCCTCCCGTGCTGCCGAGGGCGAAGGCCGCCATCAGGGGGGCCCTCTCGGGGCCCCTCTTGGGGGCCTCTGGCCCCCCCCCCCCCTGGGGTTTAAAGGGAGCTCTTAACGGTGAATTGACACTGCGCTGTTGACACTGCGTTAAATGAGTGAATTGACACTGCGCTGTTGACACTGCGCTGTTGACACTGCGCTGGTGCAGTCGCCCCTGAGGCCTGCAAAAGGGTGAGGGCGAAAAACACTGAGGGGCGATGCTCAGGCAAATTTCAAAAATTTGCCTGAGTATCGCCCTGCAGCGTTTTCGCGATATGCCTTTAGCCCTGTAACCCCTTAGCCTTATAGCACCATCGCCTATTGCCTTATTGTCCTAGAGGTCGGCGCAGTCCTGGTGCCAGCATCCCTCAGGGCTGGAAAAGGGTGAGGGCGAAAAACACTGAGAGGCGATGCTCAGGCAAATTTCAAAAATTTGCCTGAGTATCGCCCTGCAGCGTTTTCGCGATATGCCTTTAGCCCTGTAACCTCTTAGCCTTATAGCACCATCGCTATGTAGACTATTGCTTTATTGTCCCGTAGGTCGGCGCAGTCCTGGTGCCGGCGTACCTGAGGGCTGCAAAAGGGTGAGGGCGAAACGCTGAGGGGCGATGCTCAGGCAAATTTCAAAAATTTGCCTGAGTATCGCCCTGCAGCGTTTTCGCGATATGCCTTTAGCCCTGTAACCCCTTAGCCTGATAGCACCATGGCCTATTGCCTTATTGTCCTAGAGGTCGGCGCAGTCCTGGTGCCAGCATCCCTCAGGGCTGGAAAAGGGTGAGGGCGAAAAACACTGAGGGGCGATGCTCAGGCAAATTTCAAAAATTTGCCTGAGTATCGCCCTGCAGCGTTTTCGCGATATGCCTTTAGCCCTGTAACCCCTTAGCCTGATAGCACCATGGCCTTGTAGACAATTTGCAGTAGTTCTAGAGCCGTCGGACGTCGGAACCGCTGGAATTCCCGAGACGCTTGCGCCGCTGGAGTTGTCGACGCCTCGCGCATCCCCACCAGCCCATCCTGCGCCAGGCGCTCGAACGAAGAGCGCCGATCATCGGCAGCTGTTCTGCTCCTCCTTCTCCTTCTCCTCCTCCTCTTCCTCCTGGTGGCGTCTCGGGGGCCTCTCGAGGCGCGTTGGCTCTGAGGCCCTGCGCGCGGGCGGGCGGAGCGCCGCGCGCGCGCGCCCGCAAAGGCCCAAGAGGGGTTAACGTGGCCACGCGGGAGAACGGCCATGCGGGTTAAACCGGCCGTGCGGGTTAAAACGGCCATGCGGGTTAAACTTGCCATGCGGGTTAACGCGGCCGCGCGGGCTACACGGTCATGCATGCGGCCACGCGGGCCAAAACGGCCACGAGGGTTTTACGGGTTGAAGCGGCCACGCGGAATAAAACGGCCATACGGGTTTAAACGGCCATGCTGGTTAAAACGGCCATGCGTGTTAAAACGGCCACGCGGATTAATACTGTCGCGCGGGTTAACGCGGCCATGCGGGTTGAAACGGCCGCGCGGGTTAAGACGGCCATGCGGGTTAAAACGGCCACGCGGGTTAGAACAACCATGCTGGTGGACAAGGCCACGCGGGTTAAAACGGCCACGCGGGTTAAAACAACCATGCGGGTTAAAACGGCCACGCGAGTTGAAACGACCACGCGGGTTAAAGCGGCCATGCGGGTTAAAACAGCCATGCGGGTCAAAACGGCATGCGGGTTCAAACTGCCATGCGGGTTAAAACGACCATACGGGTTAAAACGGCCACGCGGGGTAAAACGGCGCTCAGGTGACCCTTCTCCGCGGAGGAGGAGGGGGATGAGGAGGAGGAAGAGGAGGAGGAGGAGGAGGAGGAGGGATGATGATGATGATGATGATGATGGTGATGATGATGATGATGATGATGATGCTGATGATGATGCCGATGATGATGCTGCTGCTGATGATGATGATGATGACGATGATGATGATGATGATGATGATGATGATGATGATGATAAGGAGGAGGAGGAGGAGGAGGAGGAAGAGGAGGAGGGGGAGGAGGAGGAGGAGGGCCCCGCCTGGCAAGCACCGCCCCATGGCCCCTAGGTCACCAAGGACAAGAATTGGACACATGTCGGCGCTTAGGTGACCCTTCCCCGCGGAGGAGGGGGAGGAGGAGGAGAGAGGAAGGAGGAGGAGAGGAGGAGAGGAGGGGGGGAAGATCGAGGAGGAGGAGAGGAGGAGGGGGTGGAGGCTGGGGGGGGGGGAGGATCCTCCTCCTCCTCCTCCTCCTTTTCCTCCTTTTCCCTCCTTTTCCTCCTCCTCCTCCTCCTCCTCCTCCTCCTCCTCCTCCTCCTCCTCCCCCTCCTCTTCCTTGGCCTCCTCCTCCTCCTCGATCCCCGCTCGCGCAGGTGCACATGGTGAGGTTGTACGCCAGGGACGAGCTAGGAGCTGCCGCCTCGCGCGCGCGCGCGCCGTGCTCGCGCCAGCGTCAGTGATTTGGCCATCGAGTCGCTGATTTCTCTGAGCATCTCATTTTCTTCTGCGATTGCGCATTTTTTTTGTTTTTTCATCGGCGCTTTCACCCCCAAAATGGCGAGAGGGGGCCGGTAAATTGGCGAGAGTAGCCGGTAAATGGCGAGAATTCCCAAAATATCGTTTCTGGGGGGTGTAAAAAAACAACCTTCGGCCGTTGAAGCGCTGCCGAAGTCCTCCGAAGTCCTCTCGTCGTCGCCGCGGCCCGAGAGGCTGCCCCCATCGAGGTCTTTTGACATCCCCGATCGGGCCGAAGCAGGCGCGGCGACCCCCGCGCCTGGACTTCCTGCGCCCCCTTCATGGGCGCCATTGGTGCTGGAGCTTCCATGGCCTCCTCTTACTTCTCCTCTTCCTCCTCCTCCTCTATTCGTCCTCTCTCCCTCCTGTCCTATCCTCCTGCACCTCCTCCTCCTCCTCCTCCTCCTCCTCCTCCCCCTCCTCCTCCTCCTCCTCCTCCTCCTCCTCCTCCTGATCCCCCTCCCCCTCCTTCTCCTGCTCGATCCCCCTCCCCCTCCTCCTCCTTCTTCTCCCCCTCCTCCCTTCATCTCCTGAGGTGATCCCGATAGCAGGGGGTAATGCATCTCAATTCCAACGCACGAGTTGCAATCGTCGATCGCAGGCCCATCTCGATGGGGCCCATTTGGGCCCATGCTAGAAGCAACCCCAAATACCCATTGGAACAAACTCGGCGTCTCCAGAACCACGTCCGTTCGAGGCTCGAGTATAGAGGCCCAGGCTATCGCGCGCATACATTGCTCCGATGGCCAAGGCGAAGGCTCCGGCAGTGAAGGGCAAGGGCGGGGGCCAGCCGATGAAGAAGGCCAAGGCGGCTTCGTCTGCGGCGGCCGCTGCAGCGCCGCCTGTCAAGGCGCCCGCAGCAAAGCCGCCTCCGCCTGCGAAGGTGCCCGCGGCTTCGCCTGCAGCGAAGGTGCCCGCGGCTTCGCCTGCAGCGAAGGCGCCTGCGGCTCCGCCTCCGAAGACTCCGCCAGCGCCGAAGACCGCGGCATCCGCATCTCCTGCAGCTGCCCCTGCAGCGAAGCCATCGCCGGACCAGATGAAAGCCCTCCTGGCGAAGGCCGCCGCGAAGTTCGGCTACGACCTGAGCAGCTTGGTCGGCGAGGCTAGCTCCAGCGCTGCCCCAGGGGACGAGGCGGCCGCAGATGAGGCCGCAGAGGAGGCTGCCTTCGGAGAGGGCGAGGCGCACGCAGAGGAGGCTGCAGGGGAGGCTACAGAGGAGAAGACTGCAGAGGATAAGGCTGGAGAGGAGAAGGCTTCATATGACGATAGTTCTGATCAGTTTCTCGAGGACGGCGCCGAGGAGCAAGGCGAGGAGGAAGTGCCGAAAGAGACGGACAGCATCGTGTCCGAGGAGGACGACAAAGAGAAGGACGGGGATGGTGATGAAGGCGGCGATGGTGAGGAGGAAGACGAAGAGCAGCCCCCCCCAGCTGAGCCCGAACCCGTGGCCGAGCCCGCGCCTGAGGAGAAGAAGAAAAGGGGGGGCGCGGAGGCGGCAAGAGTGGCAAGAGGGGCAAGCGCAGCAAAAAGAGAAAGCAGGGGGCCCAGAAGACAATGGTCATGGATCATGGCGGGGAGACGGGCAAGAACAATAAGAAGCGCAAGATCAACGGCAAGCAGACGCCAGCCGCCGCGGGCCTCGCCGCGCCGTCCGCGGTGGCCGAGATTGCGGCCGCGGCCAACGGCAGCCTGGAGGGGGGCCCAGGCTTCTCCCACATGCTGCTGCTGCTGCTGCATATGTTGCCGCTGCTGCTGCTGCTGAAGCTTGTCGTTGTCAACCTCCCTCCGTCTCCTCCTCCTCCTCCTCCTCCGCGTCCTCCTTCTCCTCCTCCTCCTCCTCCTCCCCCTCGATCCTCCTCCTCCTCCTCCTCCTCCTCCTCCTCCTTCTCCTCCACCTCCTCCTCCTCCTCCCTCTTCTCCTTCTCTTCCTCCTCCTCCTTCTCCTCCTCCCCCCCCTCGATCCTCCTCCTCCTCATCCTTCTCCTCGAGGTGCAAGCGCGGGCGCGGCTGCGGCGGCGCAGGGCGCCGGGGCGACGGCGAACTCCGTGACGCACCACAAGGATTGAACGGATAACTCGAGGAGGAGGGCAAGGGAGGGGGAGAGGGAGATGCACGAGGAGAAGGATCTAGTCGGATGAGGAGGAGGATCGAGGAGGAGGAGTAGGAGGAGGGGGATCCTCGGGCGACGAGGG
>CAUYUJ010016671.1:472787-510287 GCA_963575745.1 Prorocentrum cordatum | reverse complement strand
GCGCGGGTTCCACCTCGGTTCCAGCGTCTGAGGCCCCTGACAGCGAGGCCGGCTCCACCGTCGGCTGATCGTCAGGTGCTGGCTGGTCGCCAGGCGAGGCCGCCTCTTCGTTCGTCGGCGCCCGCGCGCCGTTTTTTTCTGCAGCTCGATGCGAGCGGCTGTGGGGGCGCGTGCCCTTCGGGCTCGCCGACAGCTGGGGAGCGCATCGCGTGGCCGAGGATCGCCCAGTGGCCGCTGCAGGGAGACGGCCTTCCCCTCTGATCCCATCCAATGCTCTGCTCCTCTTTATATTGCTAAGGCCCCCCACTGATCCTGAAGGACTCGGCCCTCGAGGGTGGCAGCATGAATGGCGAGAGAACGGCGCCGCGAGGAGGGGAAGGGAGGAGGAGGAGGAGGAGGAGGAGGCGAGGATGAGAAGGTGGTGGAGGAGGAGGTGCTCTGTCTGCAGACCCTCCTCTTTCCTATTCCTCGCTAGCGGACCGAAGAGGGAGAGGAGGGTTCCCCCTCCGCGTCCTCCTCCTCTTCCCGCTCCTCCTCCTCCTCCTCCTGTTTCTCCTCCTCCTCCCCCATCCTCCTCCTCCCCCATCTCCTCCTCCCTCTCCTCCTCCTCATCGTCCTCCCCCATCCTCCTCCTCCTCGTCCTCCCCCTCCTCCATGTTGACAAGATTTCCAAATCAAGGTGAACTCCAGTCCTGAGCCATGTCTCCGCTTGCTTTGATCCTGCTCTGTGGCGGTGCCCACTCCAATCCACTCCGCTGCGCTCCATTCCACTCCGCTCCACTCCATTCTACTCTACTCCGCCCCGCTCCTCCTCTCCCTCCTCGTGTCCCCCGCCTGCTTCCTCCTTGTGTCTCCTCCTCCTCCTCCTCCTCCCGCCCATCCCCCCCCCCCCCCGCCCCCCGGGCCGGGCGCCGCGCCTGCGCCGCCAGGATCTCCAGAGCCGCCGAAGCGCCTCCGCCCGAGAAGGGGCGGCAGCTTGCGCAAGAGTATCAGAGGGGACCGTGGAGAGCGATGACGAGAAACACGGGGTGAGGATGCACGAAGAGGAGGAAGGAGAGGGATATAGGAGGAAGGCGAAGGAGGTATAGGAGGTGACCAACGATGAATGAGGAAAACGAGGGAGGGAGGGAGAGGGCGAGCTTGCAAGAGGGTTTGGCATAAACGCAGACAGAGGAGGAATAATTGCATTTTCTTTTGCTGCGGGCGGAGGAAACGCATCAGGCAGAGGTGCGAGGATTCCGCGCATTCTCATTTGGGGGAGCACTTGCTGGAGCAAGCCGGGAGAAGTGACATCAGCTGCAAGCAGCTCCAGGACACTGGCCACAAGGCTATATTGGATGGGGCCGATAATGACGTGATGCGAGCTATTGAATCATTGGGTGCTGGAGGCGCCCAACCTCAAAACGCTGAAAGAGATTTACACAGGTGGGCAAGAGATCTATTCAACTGTTCGTTGGAACCCCAAACGCTCAAGCTGATGCTCGATATGCCCGACAGTGAGACCTCGCGCGAAGTGGAAGTTGGGATCTTGCCAATGCACGAAGTCCTGCACGCCATCGCGAACGCTGGCGAACTGCAGTTCGAAATGAGCCTTGTTGGGCCTGATGGGGAGGAGGGTATCTCGCGCCTGTGGCAATACGCCCAACAGTATAAATGGGGCCAGGACGCAGGGGATAACAAAGAGCCTGCTTGGCGATTGTCTCCCCCGCCTCCTGCAGCTGCTCCTCCTCCTCGTCCTTTTCCCCCGTTCCCTCCTGGTTCTCCCCCTCGTCCCCTCCCCCCCCTTCCTCCTCCTCCTCCTGACTGTCCGCCCATCTCCTCCTCCTCGCCCTCCTCTTCCTAGCGCCAGCCGCCAGCTCGGCCAGAGCCCTTTTCTAAGTCTCACTCCAAGAGCCCCTAGCTGGAGGACCACCCGGCTGCCCGCTATTACGGCGATAGCGGCCGCATTATCCCCGTGGTGTGGCACGTGGACGGCGGGTCGCAATTATTGAAATATCGCCCCCAAGTTGCTTCCCGAAAACAGTGATTGTGATAAACTGTGTTGCCTATCTAATTCGGGGTCCTCGATTGCGTTTTTCTCCAGGTCGATGTTCCGGAACACTGAGTACGATCTGTGGTCGTGGTCTTCTTTATCGGCGGGGGTCGAAGGAAATATGGGCGCAGCCCGTCGTGGAGGAGGGGGGCATGAGGGCGGCGCACCATAAAAACCACAGGGGTCGAGGATGGGAGGCGGAGGGCGAGGTGGGGAGGGCGGAGAAGCGACTAAGGACGAGAGGGCGATTGCGAGGAGGAGGAGGGGGAGGAGGAGGAGGAGGAGGAGGAGGAGGAGGCAGGGGAGGAGGAGGAGGGAGAGGAGGAGGAGGAGGAAGAGGAGGAGGAGGAGGAGGACGAGGAGGAGGAGGGGGATGAGGAGGAGGGCGGCACTGCCTACAGCTGCAGGCCGCATCGCGCGGGCCCAGCAGCCATGACGCCTCGGGCGGCGAACCAGAGAGGAAGGGCAATGGATGAATGGCGGAGGCAAGAGAATGCAAGGGGGGATTGGAATGAGTCTGTAACCCTCTGCCACGCAGGGCTGCCCCGAACGTGAATTCGATTTGAAATTCCCCCTCTTGGCCCTGAAGACGTCGCTGATGAAATCTGCCCGTGTGAAGCGAGCGGTGCTCGACAAGGTCTGCGAGTACATCGGGTGGTGTCATCGGCACGCTTTGGAGAACATAGGGCCGGACCGCGAGTTCGACGGGTCGGAGTTCAAGCCCAATTCAGTGTCGTGGCGTCTCAGAGGTGGCCGGTCAGTTCGAATCTGAATGCTGAGCAGCCCTCCTGGGCCTAAAACCTTCTTGGGCCTCTGATATTTTCCTCGTCCTTCACCTCCGTGCCCCTCCACGCCCCAGGTGCCCACAGTTTCCAGCCCCCAGGTAAAGAGCTGCTACCCCCAAGATGGAGAGCGGCATTTTTCGGAGTCAAGGGAGACGCGAAAGCACGACATGAAATTCATTGCTTCAAGAAGTATTATTCCTGCACATACATTTGCGAGTCATGCATGGCGGTGACTGGTCACAAGCACGCTCCGACATCTGGAAGGTTCGAGGAGGGGTGTTGGAGCCAGGGAGTTTCAACCACCCCCCAGAAAAAGGGCTCGAGGCCCTGAGGGGCAAGGCTCTCGGGCTTCGAGGAAACGCCCGCGGCCCAAAACCTCTCGCCGGCCCTTCCTGAACATCGCTTTTATTTACCGACTTCTCAGAAGACGCTTTGTGGAAGCACACGCTAATTAACCATGATCAATACGTTGCTCAGACGCCCCCTTCAGAATTATCCCCTTGGATGGCCGTGGGCGGATTTGCGCTGGAGTTGCGTTTCAGGGATTGGATGCACAACGATTTTCTTGGGACCTGCCGAGATCATTTAGCGTCTCTGATTTTCGATCTTCAGTCGGATGGCCTTCTCGCACCTGGATCGCTGGAGGATCAATTGAAGCGTTTGTCGTTTGAATTCCACCAGTGGTGCTCGAGGAACCGCGCGTCTGTTACTTATAAGAGTTTCACGAAGGCCAGTCTAGGTAGACCGAAAAACGAGAAGACCGAATATCCCGAGATGGCTTCATATTTTCTCGGGGGGGCGGACAAGCGGGGTTGGGGCGGAGGTGGGGCTAGGGGGCAGCCGCTCTGAGCGGCCCTGGAAAGGGGAAGTCCAGCCACAGCTGGGTTCGACCCCCTTCGCCCCCCGGCCCCGCCTTGGGCTGGCCCCCCTTCTTCGCCTCCCCGATGTTAAGGCGAGCCATCTCAAGGTCATTGCTCGATTTTTGTCGGAAGTAGCAGCTCGCAGATGTACGGGCGCAATTCGCTCGAAGGTGAGACGCGCGTGCATTTGGAGCTTGGTCCAAGCCCATCACGTGATGGACACGTGTGGCATTCTGTTGAGTCCCTCCGAGACGAAGCAACTCAGGGGGTCAATTTACACGTGGCTCCGCTCTTACGCTTATCTCCATGCTAGGAGCCAAATCGAAGGCACGTTTCTGTATTACCTCCGCCCGAAGCTTCACTATTGCGAGCACATCGCAATGGACTTGAATCCCAGGCTTCGCTTCAATTTGAATCCAAGGTTCACCTCATGTTGGATTGATGAAAGTTTCCTCGGTAAGATGATGCGGATAGGGAAGCGCACGCACGCCGCTAGGGCGTCAGTACGTGTACTGCAACGCTACATTTTGTACATCAGCCTGCGCTGGGAAAAGCGTAGAAGGCGAGGCACTCTCGTGTTGTGAATGTTCTGTGCGTGTGCGGGTTCACGCCTCTCTCCCTCTGTCTCTCCGCCGCTCTCTCCTCTCACTCTGCCCCTCCCTCCCTATAGCTCTCTCCCTCCCCCCGCCCACCCGCCTCCCCTACTTTCCCTCTACTCTCCCTCTCCATCTCCCTCCGCTCGCGCGGCCTCTGCAAAGGCAACGGTCGCGCGCGGGCCGCGCCCGAGCTTCCGCCCTCGCAGCCTGTAAAGAGCAACTCGGGCCACAATGAAAAGGGGAGGGGGGGGAGAGGGATAGGAGGGAGGGAGCGGGGAGGGAAGGAGAGAGGGGGGGAGGGGGGTGGGAGGGAGGGAGGGAGGGAAGGAGGGACGGCGGGAAGAAGAGGGAGGGGGGGGGCAGGGAGGAAAGGGGGGAGGGAGGGAGGGGGGTGGGAGGGAGGGAAGGAAGGAGGAAAGGCGGGAAGGAGAGATCGCACGAACCCGTGACATTGACCTGCTGCAACGGGACCCCATGCGGTGAGGAGGTGGAGGAGGGGGAGGAGAAAACGTACCCTGAGGTGGAGGAGGACGAGGAGGAGGAGGAGGGGGAGGAGGAGAAGGAAGAGCAGCAGCAGGAGCAGCATGAGCAGCAGAAGCAGAAGCAGGAGGAGGTTGAGGATGAGGAGAGGGAGCAGCATGAGGAGGATGAGGAGCAGGAAGGGGAGAAGGAGGAGGAGCAGCGGAGGACGAGGAGGAGGAGGAGGAACAATAAAAGGAACATGAACATGAAAAGGAGGGGGAGGAGGAGGAGGAGGAGGAGGAGAAGCAGCGGCAGGAACAGGAGGAGGAGGAGGAGGAGGAGGAGGAGGAGGAGGAGGAGGGGGAGGGAGGGGGTTGGCCGTGCAGGCAGCATAGCAGTGCTAGCTCGAGCTGGCGTTCGAGGCGGCTTGGCCGCGAAATCGAACGCCATGCCGTCTCGCACTTCCCGCCCCCCTCCCATCCGGCTCGCTCCTGCTTGGAGGGTTTCCCGTCTTCCTCCTTCTCTTCCTCTTCCTCTGCTCTTCCTCTCCTCCTGCTCATTCCCCTCTTCCTCCTCCTCCTCCTCCTCGTCCCCCTTTTCCTCCCCCTCTTCCTCGCCGCCCCCCCCTCGTCCAACGGCTCCGGGGGGGGGTCCGAGGAGAGCCACGATAGCCGCGTGCATCTCGAGAGTGACTTAGAGCGGGCCCTCGAAACAAAGAAGGATGAGCCCGACAAGAACGAGCCCGAAACTGGTGAGAGCAAGCACGACCCCGAGCAGGTAGGCGAGCAGTCTGGTAAAAGCCAGGCAGCAGCATCAGGGTCTGACTAGAGCCTGACTGAAATAGTCTGGGAATGGGCGGGAAAGGAGGGATGGGAGTTGGAATCCCTTGTCCAGGATTCTTGGTCACCAGTTTCCTGGGGTTCCTGGTCCTAGGATTCCATGGTTTTTGGGTTTCCTGGGGTGTGTCCAAGGTTCCCGCCGTAAGTCCAGGCATCGGCCAGTCTCAGCCGCTCAGCTCGCATGAGACTGCAGCTCGCCCACGCGCAGCGGGAAGGAGCAGGCGAAGCCGCGCAGGACGGCAATTGGCGACGACATTGAGGAGGAGGGGAAGGAGGAGGAAGAAGAGGAAGAGGAGAAAAAGGAAAAGGAAGAGGAGGAGAGGACGATGAGGAGGCGGAGAAAGAAGACGAGGAGGACAGGGAAGAGGAAGAGGAGGAGCAGGACGGAAGGAGGAAGAGGAACAAGAGGAAGAGGAGGATGAGGACGATGAGGAAGAACGACGAGGAGGCGGAGGACGACGAGGGGAGGGAAGAGGACGGGAAGGAAGAAGAGGAGGACCCGGACGACGACGACGGAAGAGAAGAAAGGCGGAGAGAGGGCGGCGGCAGCGGCGACGACGACGGCATTGACGGCGGCACGACGACGCAACAGCGGCGAGGACGACGGCGGCGACGACCACGACGACGGCGTGAAGACGGGGGCAAGGACGATAGGGCAACCGACGACGATGAGGGAAGCGACGACGACCGCGGAGGCGGCCACTGTCAGCGGTGGCCGGGCAGGCGGGCTGGCCTCCTCCTCCTCCTCCTCCTCCTCCTCCTCCTCCTCCTCCCCCTCGTCCCTCGTTCATCCTTCCACCGCCCCCGCCCCCTCCCCCCTCCGCAATTACACAATATGAATACTACTTTCCTTTCTCCCCAGATGGCGCGCGGAAAATAGCAAGCACCCCGTGCGCTTCAACATTCGGCGCGCCATGCAAGATGATATCATCGCAGTGATTTCGCGTGCAGCGTAGCTGTTCGTTCAAATCGTGAGAAGATGACCATTGCTAGCGCGAGCCAAACCGGGCCCCCCCAAAAAACGAATGTAAACATTCATTCTCGGATCGGAAAGGGGGCTGCCATATCAACGTGACAAATAAAAAAGTGAAATTCAGAGCAGCCTGACAGAATACTCGGGGAACCCAGTGTAACATTTCAGTCGCAGATAAGGACAAATGGCCATCCCATTGTGAACTAAACAAAACATGCAGACTCAGCACGCCACGCGAGCGCGCGCGCGGGAGCGTCTGATTCATGGCTTCGTATTCAAATCGTAGAGCGCGGCCATCCCAATGTGAAAACAATGCAAAACATGCACCGAACGCACAAGCGCGCGCGTGGTAGCGGCTGATGCATGGAGCGTGGCTTATAATTCAAATAGTAAGTGGCCTGGCCAACGTTACTTCGAAAAACCAACCAAGAAAACCCACTGTAAAAGTTCACCCTTAGATCGCAAAAAGCGATCATCTCAATGCGAAATATACCACCACTGCAAACTCAGTGCGCAACATTTGCGCGCGCATGAGCGATGGATGCGCGGATTGTTTCTGGTTCAACGTGGGCAGCCTGGCAGTTGTTAACTCGAAACACCCAGCGAGAAAACCCAATGTATAACTTCACTCTCGGATCGGAAGAGGCTACAATCTCAATGTTATGCATACATATATATATATGTATGCATACATGCAAGAATCAGTGCACCGCGCACCCGCGCGCGCGTCTGATGCATGGAGCATATAATGTTGTACTTCAAACCGTTAGCAACCTGGCCAATGTGAACTAGAAAACCAATCGGGGAAACCCAATGTACAATTTCATTCTCAAATGCAGCGCGCCGCGCAAGGCTAATTTTAAGTCGAAAAACCAATCTGGAAGACCCAATGAAAAAGTTCATTGCCAGATCGGAACAGGCTGCCATGTCAATGTGAAATGGAAAAGCTTCAGAAACTCAGCGAGCCGCGCGAGCGTGCGAGCGATTGATGCATGGAGCATAGCGTTTGACTTCAGATCGTTAGCAAACGGGCCAACGTTAACTCGAAAAGCCAATCGGGAAAGCGCGATGTAAAATGTTCGTTCTCAGATCGGAGGAACCAACCATAACTACATCACAACCGCAAGCCCAGTGCGCCGCGCGCGCGTGCGAACGTTTGGAAAACCCAACGTAAAGCTTCATTCCCAGACCGGAAGAGGCGGCCATCTCAATGTGAAATATGTGCAAAACTGCAAACTCAGTGCGCCGCAGGCGTGCGAGCGTCTGATGCATGCAGCAAGCCTTTTTAAAATGAAATCGCAAGCAGCCTGACCAAGGCTAACTCGAAAAAAAAAAACAATCAGGAAAACCCAATGTAAAATTGCATTCTCAGATCGGAAGAAGCAATGATATCCATGTAAAAGATACAATAACCGCGAACTCGGTGCACCGCGCGCATGATACATAGAGCAGAGCTTTAAAGTTTAATCGCAAGCAGCCTGGCACATGTTAGCTCGAAAGAACAATCGGGAAAACCCACTGTAAAATTTCACTCAGATCGGAAGAAGTTGTCGTCGAAAAGATTCGTGCGTCGCGCGCGCGTCTGAGTTCTGCACTGTCCACAAAATACATAAATCGACGCGTCCGTCGGCCTCCTTAAAGAGCCACCCGATTTTTGAATTCCGCCGTTTGGAATTACACGTCGATTTCTTCGATTGTGGACAGCGCAGAACTCAGACGCGCGCGCGTGCCAGCGTCTGATGCACGCAACATAGCTTTTACATGAAATCGTGGGCAGCCTGGCCAATGTTCACTCGAAAAACCAATCGGGAAAACCCACATGTGAAAATTCATTCTCAGATCGGAAGCAATTGTCATCCAAACATGAACCATGAAACCATAGAGTTCGTGCGCCGCGCGCGCCCGCGAGCCCGCGTCTAAGTTCGGTATTGTCAGCAAAACAGAAAAAGTCGACGCGTCCATCGGCCTCCTTAAAGAGCCACAGAATTTTTGAATTCAGTTTTTGGAATTACAGGACGATGTCTTCTATTGTGGACAATACAGAACTCACGCGCGCGCGCGTGCGGGCGTCTGATGCATGCAGCATACTTGTTTTAATTAACTCGTGAGCAGCCTGGCCAATGTTAACTCGAAAACCAATCGGGAAATCCCGCTGTCAAATCTCATTCCCAGAACGGAAGAAGATGTCGTCCAAGCATGAAACATGACGAAAGGTAGAAGTCGCGCGCGCGCGTCTGAGTTAGTTCTTTATTGGCCACAATACTACAAAAGTCGGCACTTCCGTCGGCCTCCTTAAAGAGCCACAGAATTTTTGAATTCAGGTTTTGGAATTACAGGTCGATGTCTTCTATTGTGGACAATACAGAACTCACGCGCGCGCGCGCGCATGCGAGCATCTGAGTTCTTTCTTGGCCACAACTCCAAAAAAGTCGACACGTCCGTCTGCCTCCTTAAGAGCAACACAATTTTTCCAACCAGTTTTTGGAGAACTCAGGCGCGCGCGCGCGAGCATCTGAGTTCTGGATTGCCCAGTATATATAAAAAAGTCGGCACATCCTTCGGCCTCCTTAAAGAGCCACAGAATGTTTTAATTCAGTTTTTGGAGTTATATGTCGATGTCTTGTATCGTGGACAATGCAGAACTCAGGCGCGCGCGTGAGTTCTGTATTGTCACCAACGCAAGAAAGTAGACGCATTCGCCGGCCTCCTTACAGGGCCACACAATGTTTTAATTCAGTTTTTGGAATTACATGTCGATGCCTTGTATTGTAAACAATGCAGAACTCAGGGGCGCGTGCGCCCGCGCGTGCGAGCGTCTGACACCTGTATTGTCCACGATACAACAAAGTCGACACGTCCGTCGGCCTCCTTAAATAGCCAGAGAATGTTTTAATTCAGTTTTGAGAATTACATGTCCACAATGCAGAAAAAAACGACGCGTCAGTCGGCCTCCTTAAAGAGACGCAGAATGTTTTAATTCATTTTTTGGAATTATATGTCGATTTCTTCTGTTGTGGACAATACAGAACTCAGGCACGCGCGCGCGTGTGAGTTCTGTATTGTCCACAATACCACAAAGTCAACACGTCCGTCGGCCTCGTTAAAGAGCCACAGAATTTTTGAATTCAGTTTTTTTGGGAACTACATGTCGATTTCTTGGATTGTGAACAATACAGAAACCACGCGCGCGCGTGTGGGCATCTGAGTTCTGCGCTGTCCACATTCATGCAAACAAATTCAGCGCGTCCGTCTGCCTCCTTAAAAAACCACAGATTTTTAACAACAACAAATCTAGACGTACATGTCAAGTTCTTCTGTTGTGGGCAAAACAGAATTCAGCAGGCGCGCGCGCGCGTGCGAGCATCTGAGTTCTGTATTGGCAAAAATACAAAAGAGTCGACACGTCCTTCGGCCTCCTTAAAGAGCCACAGAATTTTTTAATTTAGTTTTTGGGATTACATGTCGATCTCTTCTATCGTGGGCAATGCAGAACTCACCCGCGCGCGCGCGCGTGTGAGTTCTGTATTGTCCACCATGCAGAAAAGTCGACACGTCCTTCGGCCTCCTTAAAGAGCCACAGAATTTTTTAATTTAGTTTTTGGAATTACATGTCGATGTCTTCTATCGTGGGCAATGCAGAACTCACCCGCGCGCGCGCGCGCGTCTGAGTTCTGTATTGTCCACAATGCAGAAAAGTCGGCACGTCCTTCGGCCTCCTTAAAGGGTAACAGATTTTTTTCATCCAGTTGTTGGAATTACATGTCAATGTCTTCTATTGTGGACAATACAGAACTCAGGCGCGCGCGCGAGCATCTGAGTTCTGCATTGGCAAACATATCCAAAAAACAAACTGCACGTCCTTCGGCCTCCTTAACGAACCACAGATTTTTTAATTTATTTCTTGGAATTACATGTCGATGTCTTGTGGGCAATTCAGAACTCAGGGGCGCGCGCGCGTGAGTTTTGTATTGCCGCCAACGCAGGGAAGTGGACGCGTCCTTCGGCCTCCTTAAAGGGCCACAGATTTTTTTAATTCAGTTTTTGGAATTACATGTCGGTGTCTTCTATTCTTGACAGTACAGAACTCAAGAGCGCGCGCGCGCTCGGGAGGGGGCGCGCGCGCGCGCGGGTGGGCGCGCGCGCGCGCGCGGAGGGGGAGGGGGGCGCGCGCGCGCGCGCGCGGAGGGGGGAGCGCGCGCGCGCGCGCGCGCGGAGGGGGGCGCGCGCGCGCGCGCGGGCGCGCGCGCGCGCGCGGGAGGGGGCGCGCGCGCGCGCGCGCGGGAGGAGGGCGCGCGCGCGCGCGCGCGCGCGCGCGCGCGGGGGGGGCGCGCGCGCGCGCGCGGGGAGCGCGCGCGCGCGGGGGGGCGCGCGCGCGCGCGCGCGCGCGCGCGCGCGCAGGGGGGCGCGCGCGCGCGCGCGGTGAGGGGCGCGCGCGCGTGCGAGCGGTGCGGGCGCGTGGATGCGAGCGGGGAGGTGCGCGCGGGCGCGGGGACGCGGGCGCGCGCGCGCGCGCGGGGCGGCGGGCGCGCGCGGGGCGCGCGCGCGCGCGCGGCGTGCGAGAGGGGGCGCGCGCGCGCGCGGCGAAGCGCGCGCGCGCGCGAGCGGGAGGTGCGCGCGCGCGGGCGCGGCGGCCGGGCGCGCGGAGGCGAGCGCGGAGGTGCGCGCGGGCGCAGGGACGCGGGGGCGCGCGCGCGAGGGAGCGCGCGGGCGCGTGCGCGCGCTGGGAGGGGGCGCGCGCGCGGGGGCGCGCAGTAGGGAGCGCGCGCGCGCGTGCGAGCGTCTGGGTTCTGTATGGGCCACACCGCAAAACAAGTCGACATGTCCTTCGGCCTCCTTAAAAGAGCCACAGAACTTCTGAATTCGGTTATTTTGGAATTACATGCCCATGTCTTCTATTTTGGACAATGCTGAACTCAGGGGTGCGCGCGCGCGCGTCTGAGTTCTGCACTTGCCACTCTACAAAAAAGTCGTCAGGTCCGGCGGCCTCCTTACAGAGCCATAGAACTTTAAATTCTGTTTTTGGAATTAAGGTCCATGTCTTCTATTGCGGACAATACACAAGTCAGGGGGGCGCGCGTGCGCGTGCGCGCGAGCGTCTGAAACATGTGCTGTCCACGACACAACAAAGTCGACACGTCCGTCGGCCTCGTCATAGAGCCACAGATCTTTAAATCTAGTTTTTGAAATTACATGACTATGTCTTCTATCATGGGCAATGCAGAACACAGGGGTGCGCGCGCGCGTCTGCGTTCTGCATTGTCCACAATGCAAAGAAATCTACACGTCCCTCGGCGCCACAGAATTTTTGAATTTAGATTTTGGGCTTACATGTCGATTTCTTCTCTTGCGGACAATACATAACTCAGGCGCGCGCGCGTGCGAGCGTCTGGCGTGCGCAGCATAGTTTTTGAATGAACCGAATGAAAAGGTCCATTCTCCGATCCTAAGAGGCTGTCATCTCAACGTGCAATGTGCAGGAAACTGGAACTTCATGCGCAGCGCGCGTGCGCGCGCGCGTCTGAGTTCGAAATCAAAACTTCTGCGGGTCTTTCAGGAGGCCGACGGACGCGTCGACTCATTTGTCTTGTGGACATTACAGAACGCAGACGCGCGCGCGGCTCACTGAATTTGTGAAGTGCTTCATATTTTTCACAGTAAGATGGTCGCCTCTTCCGCTTTCAGAATGAAATGCTACAAGTGGTTTTGCGGATTGGTTTTTCGAATTAACATTGGCCTGGCTGCTTGCGGTTTACTTTAAAAACTATGCCCTGTGCATCAGACGCGCGCTCGGCGCACTGAGTTTGCAGGTTCACATCTATTTCATATTGAGATGGCCGCCCCTTCCGATCTGAGACTGAAGCTGTACAACTCGGTTTTCCCAACTGGTTTTTCGAATTAACATTTGCCAGCTTGCGATTCTAATTCAAAACGATTGTTCATGCATCAGACGCTCGCGCGCGCGCGCGCTCGGGTTCGCGGTGCGCTAATTTACCATGTGCATCTATTGTCATATTTTGAGGGCCGCCTCTTCCGATCTGAGAATTAATGTTTACATTGGGTTTTCCCGCGATTGGATAATACCAGGCTTCCCGCGGTATGAATTGGAAACTATGCTTGCGCGCGCGGTGTGGTGTCTACCGCCTCTTTAGATCTGGTAATGGAATTTCAAATCTGGGCTAGGCTTGGCGCAGCGCGCGGCGCCCTCGCTCGCGCGCGCTAGGGAATAAACGCGGCGTGCGCGTCTTCAGTGCCTGATGCGCGCGATGAACGCGAACGATGAGAGCTTCGATAGCATGCGCATCGCTAATTAACCCATACCGTTACAAAAAAACAACGCACGTTGTTAGTCAAAACCAAGAAATGTTGTCTTTTCCCATAATGATGTCCGCGGGGCATCATTGGATCGTCCAGGAAATCGAAGACCACGAAGTGGCCTACAGTTGGCTCCAGACATTCAAAATGTGGCCCGGGAATGGAGTTCTGGGGACTCGAAGACCACGAAGTGGCCTACAGTTGGCTCCGGGCATCCAAAATGTGGCCCGGGAATGGACTTCTGGGAAATAGAAGAGCACGAAATGGCCTACAGTTGGCTCCGGGCATCCAAAATGTGGCCCGGGAATGGAGTTCTGGGAAATGGAAGAGCACGAAGTGGCCTACAGTTGGCTCCGGGCATCCAAAATGTGGCCCGGGAATGGAGTTCTGGGAAATGGAAGAGCACGAAGTGGCCTACAGTTGGCTCCGGGCATCCAAAATGTGGCCCGGGAATGGAGTTCTGGGAAATGGAAGAGCACGAAGTGGCCTACAGTTGCATCCGGCCCTCCAGAATGTGGCCTGGGAATGGAGTTCTGGGAAGTCGAAGAGCACGAAGTGTGTGACTGTTGGTGAAAAACGAGGTGGGCACAACCCGCCCGGCAACTCCCAACACCTGCCCGGACCCCCCTGTGGAGTGATCTGTGAGCTCTTTTGAAACTACTAGAAACCTATCAGTCTTCGCTGTTAGGTAAAGACAACAAATACGTTGTGCCTTCTCGCATTTTCGCCTCCGACGGGCCCCTGATGCCTCAACGTGGCCACAAGGCGGTCCAGGATAGCCCAAGAGGGGCCCAAAAGGGCCCCATGACGGCCCCAAGAGCGCCCAAGAGCGTTCCAAGAGCGGGCCAAGGCCCCAGGACTGCACTTTTGAGCTGGGCCCAAGATGGCCCCATGAGGCCCCTCAGGCATCCCCAAAAGAGCCCCAATAAGGCCCCCAGACCCCCTCAAAAGAACCCCAAGAGTGCCCCAATACGCCCCAAAAGAGCCCCAAGAGGGCTCCAATAAGGCCCTAAGAGGACCTCAAGAGAGCCCTAAGAAAGAGCTCCAGCAAAGCCCCAAGAGGGCCCCAAGAGAACCCCAAGAGAGCCCCAAGATGGCTCCAAGTTTCGAAACGCACGCGAGTTTTAGATACAAGTCGGTGCAACAGCCATTACGAGTCATCGAAACACCCCTCACCCCTCATCGGGACACCATCGTAGCTTGCACTGATTTCCACATTGAACTTAAATGCGGGGAGGTTATTTGATATCATTGTTTTCCCGACGACGGCCGCGCGACTGCATGCGTCCTGCTCGCCAATTCCCCCGCTGATCGTTTCTGGGTGGGCTTGTGGGGACACGCGAAGCGTGAATAATACGTTGTCGTTGATGTTGATGTTGTTGTCATTGACACTGTTGCTGTTGATATTGTTGTTATTGACGTTGTTGTTGGCGTTGGTGTTGTTGACGTTGACGTTGTGGTTGTTGTTGTTGTTGTTGTTGTTGTCGGTGTTGTTGTTGTTGTTGTTGTTGCTGTTGTTGCTTTTACTGGGTCGCCCACAGACGCAGCGCCGCAACTGGTGGCTTCGCGGGGCGAAAAACACTCCAAGCAAGTGCCTCTCGGTCAAAATGGCCACTCGGCATGCGGCATGCAGGACGACCACCTCACCACTCGGGGAGTCGGTCGGGGAGGGCGGCCGGCGCCGGCGGCGCAACAGAGGTCCGACAGAGCTGCCACCTGTCCACCTCGTCCTCCCCTCCTCCTCCACCTTCTCTCCCCCGTCCTCGTCTTCTGCGCCTCGCCACGCCCAGGCCTCTCAGGCCTCGTTCCCCATGTCCTTCACAATTTTCAGCCACGAGCCCATCGCTGCCCAGAGGCGCCTGATGAACTTGAGTCGAACTGCGCGACGCACAACGCGGCGCCAAGTGAGCTCGACAGCGCTCAGTGGGACCTCGATGCCCAACGACGCGCGGGGGTAGGCAGGGGTGACAGGGGCCGGGGTGGGGTGGGGTGACAAGGGCCCGGGGCCCGGGGTGGGGTGACAGGGGCCGGGGTGGGGTGGGGCCGGGCCCCCTTCTGCGCGCCGCCGGGGACCGTCTCGGGCTCTTCGGGCCGAATTTCAATCCAGGCCTCGCCCGTGATCTCGGTCGTCATTGCGGGCGGGCGGACAGTCCGCCGCGGACTAAAAAAACGGCCTTGCACTGCACTGCGCCTTGGAGATTGGAGAAGGAGGAGGAGGAGGAGGAGGAGGAGGAGGAGGAGGAGGAGGAGGAGGAGGAGGGAGGAGGGATGAGGAGGAGGAGGACGAGGAGGAGGAGGAGGAGGAGGAGGAGGGAGGAGGAGGAGGAAATCACAGGAATCTAGGAAACTGTGAAGGAATTTGCTTCTTCTCCGCCGCCCCGCGTTCACCGCCTTCCTTCTCAGATACTATCCTCTCTCCTCCTCCCCGTGCTCGTTTAAAGACATCGAGGGCCACTACTGTTGCCCTCGCTGTCTGTCAGGGGTTTTACCAGGGGAGGACCTCCTCGCCTCGGGCTGCTCTCCCGCAGCCGCGCCCCGCCGTCGACGGCGAGCGCGCGCCTTGTGGGTGCCCTGACCGTCCCGGGCGGCCGCCGCAGGCCCGAACGTGCGTTTGATTCGCCCATGTCGTCCAGCCCGCCCATCTGAACCAAGAAAGCCGGTTTCTGCTGAGACATCCTCACGATTCGCTCTTAAACTTAAGCTGGCCACGGCGTGCAGGTGACGCTGGCGGTGTGCTGCCCGCGCCGAGGCGAGAGCGCCGTTTGGACGGACTTTCGGCCATTGTACGGTTCGGCCCGCATAGTACGCTATGTTATCAATGCGAGGCTAAGCTATGCGGTGTGATGCGATGCGATACTATGCTGTGCGATGCGATGCTATGCTATGCTATGCTACGCCATACTGTGCCATGCGATGATATGCTAGTATATGCGACGCGATGCGATGCGATGCTATGACATGCTATGCGATGCTATGCTATGCTATGCGCGATGCTCGTCTATGCTGTGTTGTGCGATGCTATGCGATGCTATGCTATGCTCTGCTGTGCGATGCAATGCTATGTTGTAGCTCCAGTTGGTTCCCCTTCCTCACCCCCACCACCACACGCACAACCTCTTTATCACCCGAAGGGTGGTCGTACATGTAGGTATACACTGGCAGGATCTCGCGGCCAGAGATACAACCGCCTCGCGCACACTTGCCTGGAGCGGGGAGGGATGGGGAGGAATCTGGGAGGAGCGGGGAGGGGTGCAGAGTGAGGTGTCTTGTGGGCCTCTTGGACTGTCTCAGAGCGCTCTGGGATCCACAGGCGCCTACGGAGGTCGTCTTGGAGGGCTCTGTGGGACGTTTTGGGGCGATCCTGGGAGCTTCTTGGACCGTCTTGGAGGCCTTGTTGGGATGTCTTGCGGCGCTCTTGGGGTTCTCTGAGGCCGTCGTGGACGCTATTAATACAAAGCGCATATGCCCAAAATAGACGCTTCCCAAAGGAATTAGGGCGATGTGTGTTCCTTGCGGCCCTCATAAGTGTCCTCTTGAAGCCCTCTTCAAGCGCTTGGGGGGCCTCTCGGGCCGTCTTGAAGCCATCATGGGCGTCTTGACGAACTCTTGGACCGTCTCGGAAGCCTCCTGGACCGTCTGGGGAGCGCCTTCGGGCCCTCCGAAAGCCCCCCGAAGGACCCCGAGGGACACAGTGGGCACCGCGGGGGGAGGGGGGAGTTTGGGAAAAGTGGGCAGCCTCGGGCCCCAGGGGTCTGGTCGCGGGGTCCGCATGGTGATGGGCAACTATGATGAGCGCTTGCGCGCTGCAGTCAGATCCACCTTGAGCCAAAATGGCTACGGATGCTCGTGGGGCGTCTTTGGGGGCTCCTGTGGGGCCTCGTGGAGCCTCTAGGAGGCCTCTAGGGGGCCTCTTGGGCTCTCTTAGGGTCTCTTGGGGCCTCCTGGAGGCCTACTGGGGCGGAAGGCTCGAATTGTCGGTTCGTGTTCCCCCTCTTGAGCCCCTCTTGGGGCCCTCTTGAGGCGATCTTGGGCGCCTCTAGGGCCGCCTTGGGGCACTTTTTGGGCCATCTTGGGGGCTCTCTCTATTGCGCCGTCGTGGCGCCCTCTTTGGGTGCCTCTTGGGCCGTCTTGAGCTGGTTTCTGGGGCCTCATGGGCTGTCTTGAACCGTTGGAAGCACGAAACAGCGAGAACACGAACAACCTTCAAAAACCATTGAGGAAACCTACTTGCTTCGCCTCCTGAGTGCCTCGTGGGAGCACTTTTGAGGGCATCTTGGCCATCTTGAAGCTCTCTTGGGCTGTCTTCAAAACCATGTTGGACCAATTTTGGAACGCTCTTGTGCGGTCTTGGGCTCTCTCGGACCGGTCGTGGGCCATCAAGGCGCCATCTTGGACGTCTCTCGGCCCTTTTTGACGTTTTTTGGCGCCCCCCGCTGGGCCCGAAACGGTCAGACGAAAAATCAGTGCACTTCGGAGGGCCCGGGACCCCCTACCCATTATACGTATATATATATGTGTATATATATATATATGTATGTATGTATATACATGCTTACATATATACATATATATACTATATATATTATGCATACATAAACCAACACATCATATATATATATATATATATATATATTCCCTTTTCTATAATTTTATAATCCTGGGGGGTGGGACCCCCCCCCCGAAATAGGATCCTCCCCAACCGGGACTTCCGGAAACGGGACCCCTCACGAGGATCGCAGCCTCCGAGCGCGAAAATTAGCGCTCTCCGTCCAAAGTGGAAGGTGAGAGGACGCGCGAGGCTCCTTGGACCTCCCCAGAGGCTTTCTCGAGGCTCCTACGAAGGCCAAAGAGGGTCCCAAGAGCCTTCCAGAGTCCTCCGAAGAAGCCCCCGAGAGATGAACATCTGTGATTTCCTATGGTTTTTCTAAGTTGATTGCTTCTTTGCATGTTCACTGTTCCGACGTGCCAAGACGGCCGAAGACGCCCACAAGACCGATGCCAGACGGCTCAAGAGGCTTCCAAGCGAGTCCGAAACCGGCCCAAGACAGCCCCGACACGGCCCAAGGGGTGCCCCAGACGGCCCCAGAGAGCCCCAAGACGGCCTTCAGAAACGGCACCCCTCACGAGGATTGTAGCCTTCCAGCGCGAAACTGAGCGATCTTCGTCCGAAGAGGCACCTACGAGGGTACGCGAGGGTCCTCGGGTTGCCTTCAAAGCTTCTTAAAGGTTCCCCCGACAGCTTGAGAAGGCCCCACGAACCTCGCAGAGTTCTCTGAAGAGGGCCCCAAGAGATCAAAATCATTAATTTCCTATGGCTTTCCTAAGATTTTGGCTTCGTTGCATGTTCACTGTTCCGACGTGCCAAGACGGCCGAAGACGCCCACAAGACCAATCCCAGAGGGCCCAAGCAGCCTCCAAGCGAGTCCACAGCCGGCCCAACAGAGCCTCCAGACGGCCCAAGCCGTGCCCAAGACGGCCCCAGAGAGCCCCGCGACAAGCTTCAGACAGAGCTTAAAAGGGAAAAAACATACAATTGCGACGCGCTCGGCAACCCACACGGCCACGCGAGGCCCCAAGCCCCTTCCAGGAGGCCACAAGAAGGGCCACCAGGCGCGCAAAAGGCTTATGATTTCAAGGACTCTGCACCCAGACGCCCACACGAAGCTCCAAGACTCCTCAACGGCTCCCCAGACGTGCCACGAGGCGCCCAAGAGCCGCCAAGAAGCATTCACGAAGTTCCCCCACGACGCCCCACAAGGCCTCTAAGAACCTCCACGAGTTCTCCGAAGAAGGCCTTTATAATCCTGGGGGGTGGGACCCCCCCCCCCGAAATAGGATCCTCCCCAACCGGGACTTCCGGAAACGGGACCCCTCACGAGGATCGCAGCCTCCGAGCGCGAAAATCAGCGCTCTCCGTCCAAAGTGGAAGGTGAGAGGACACGCGAGGCTCCTTGGACATCCCCAGAGGCTTTCTCGAGGCTCCTACGAAGGCCCAAGAGGGTCCCAAGAGCCTTCCAGAGTCCTCCGAAGAAGCCCCCAAGAGATGAAAATCAGTGATTTCCTATTGTTTTTCTAAGTTGATTGCTTCTTTGCATGTTCACTGTTCCGACGTGCCAAGACGGCCGAAGACGCTCACAAGACCGATGCCAGACGGCTCAAGAGGCCTCCAAGCGAGTCCGAAACCAGCCCAAGACAGCCCCGACACGGCCCAAGGGGTGCCCAAGACGGCCCCAGACAGCCCCGACACAGCCCAAGGGGTGCCCAAGACGGCCCCAGAGAGCCCCAAGGTTTTTTTTTCTTTCTCGCATGTTCGGCTCTCCTGACCTCCGAGACAGCCGCAGATGCCCACAAGACCACCCAAGAGTGCTCAAGAAGCCTCCAAGCGATTCCACGGGGCCCAAGTCGGAACGTTTGAGCGCTCCACACCGGGTTACAGACGTGCCAGGGAGCGTTTCGACACGTCTTCCGAACGAAGCCCATACATAACGTTCGTAGAGCCTGCCTGTCCCAAAGTCGCGTCAGCACGCCTCCCCGCGCCCCCCCTGCCTCATACTTTGCAGTATACAGCTGCATTCTGGTCAGAATCCTGGGTTCGCACCCTTTTTTAAGAAATTTGGTTGCGAACCTGGGATTCGATAAGTTTCCCTCTGAAGTCCTTTTCTTGCATTCCATTTGCCCCGTTCGTTGCTTCGAGCACCAAGTTCTCCCACTCCCCCTCCGCAACCTCTGCACATTCGCAATGCGAGCCCGCGAGTACCCCTCGAAGGGACCGCAGGATACCGCGAGAAGCCAGCCGATCCAAAGCTTCAAGGAACAAGATGCATGGCGCGAAGCGCCTATGCAGTCTTGTATATATACATGGATATATATAGATGTGTATATGTATGTAAACATGTATATATATACATACATACATACATACATACATACAAACAAACATTCATACATACATACATACATACATACATACATGCATGCATGCATACATACATACATACACGCATACATACATACATACATAGATGCATATATACATATATACATACATACATACATACATACATACATACATACATGCATGCATGCATGCATACATACATACATACATACATACATGCATGCATGCATGCATGCATGCATACATACATACATACATACATGCACATACATACATACATTTCGGAGGGCTCTTGGGCTGTGTATTGGCAGTGTTGGGCCCATCTGGGGCCACGTTCGGGCCATCAGGGCCGCCTTGGGGCCTCCCGCTCCCGCTGTGGGGCCCAGCATGGGCCTGTCCTGGGGCTCTCTTGGGCCGTCTGAGGCTCGTCCCAGGCAATTTTCGGGCTCCCTTGGGCAATCTTGGGGCTCTGTTGGAGGTCTTTTCGGCGGTTTGGGGGCGTCGTCGGCTGTCGTAGAGCGCCGGGAGGTCGAAAACGCGAGACACCGAAAAACATTTCAAAAACCAACGGAAATCAAGGATTTGAGCCTCTTCGGGCTCTCGGGATGCTTCTCGGAGCTCTCTTGAGGCCTCTTGGAGGCCTCTTGGGCTGTGTATTTGCGGTCTCGAACCCATCCTGGACCACGTTAAGGCTATCTGGGCTGTCTTGGAAGGGCTTGTCGAAGTCCCCGAGGGCTTCTGGGAGCTCTCTGGGACAGTCTGGGAGCTCCAGGGCCGCTCCGGGGTGCTCTGGGAGCGGACTGGGGAACCCTGGTCCTCCCATGCCCTGTCGTGGTCGCGGCCCCGGTCGCCCGGGCCTCGTGCACGGGGATACCTACATCTCTCTCTCTCTCTCTCTCTCTCTCTCTCTATATATATATACACACATGGACATATACATATACGTCTGCATATACATATACATTTCCATATGCATCTACATCTACAGCTACAGCTACATCTACATATGACATACATGTAAATATAGATGTACATATTCATTTACATCTACATCTACATATACATATACGTATACGTATACAAATACATATACATGCCCCTGTGTAAATACATATACAAATGCAGGTACATCTACGTATACATATACGTATACATACACATCTACATACACATAAGCATATGTACATACGTATACCTAAACCTATGCATATACATACACATATACATATAAGTATGCATACGCATATGCATGCATCTATATTTGAGAATAAATTCATACCTATACAAATGCATATGCCTATGTACAGATGCACCTATACACAACAGCTTGCATATATATACATACACATAAATAGGTATATATATATGCACGTGTATTACATGTACATGTACATGTATATATATATATACATATACCTATACAAGTACATGTACATCAACATGTGCATACACATATACTTGTACACATACATGTACACATACATGTACATATACATATTCATATATATACACATACCTATGAATATGCACATGCAAATGCATATACATGTACATACACATGTACATACGAATATACATATGCATGTGCATATACATATACATATACATACACGTACACATATACACATACATATACATATGCATATACATTTACATATCCATCCCCATCCGTATCCATCCATCCATCCATCCATCCATCCATCCATCCATCCATCCATCCGTTCATCCACCCATCCATCCATACATACATACAGACATGCATACATAAATACATACATTGGAAGCCCCTTGGGGTCTGCTTGGGGGCCTCTTGGGGACAAGCTCGGTGCGAAGACGAAAAACACGAATCCGATTGACATGTACGCTTTTCAAAGAGAACGGGGCTGCCTGGGAGGTCAAATTGCACGGGTTATGAGGCGTCTTGGAGGCCTCGTGTTGGCTGCTTGGGGCCTCGTGGGGGTCTCGGGCGCCCTCTTGGGGCGTGGGGCTGGCAATTCCAGTTGGATTGCCCTATCTTGTGCTCCTCTAAGAGCCCTCTGGGAAGCTGTTGGGGCCGTTTTGGGTGCCTCTGGGACCGGCCTGGGACCCTCTTGAGCCGTCTTGGCGCCCTCTGGGGGGCCTCTTGGGCCGTGTAGGGGCAATCTTAGGGACCCCTGAGGTCGTCAAGGATGGCGCGAAGACGAAAATCACGAGTACGGTAAACATATACGTTTTACGGAAGGAATGGATCGATTTTTGCTTCTCGGGGCCCTCGTGGGGCAAATTGCACGGGTTACGAGGCGTCTTCGAAGCCTCTGGGGCCGATGGAGACGTCCCGTGATCCGATCCGTCAAAGCCGTCTTCAGGGTGGTGGGCGGCTGGCTGGGGCCGCCGTGACGCTCATCGAACCGCCCTCCGATGTGATTTTGGGCCCCTCAAGGTCTGGCCGGGCCCCCGGGCCACACATTTGTAGCAGAGGTCGTGGCCCCTGGGCCCCCGGGCCCCCGGGCCTGGTTGCGGCCCGGTCCGGTCTGCAACCGGACGACCCTCCTTTCCGCCTCCGATGCGCTCTTCGTGGCCAAGGCTGGCTTTGTCTTGAAATGATTGTCCAAACGCAACCCTGGGCATCGCAGTTTTTTGGTTGCATCTGGGGCTGTCTGGGAAACGCAGTTCCCCAATCAGAATTTGCTTCTGTAGGGGTCCTATAGCGGATATAAAGCTGAGGTGAGGTGAGCGGCCGATTTCGGTGGCCGGGGCCGGGTGCCCGGGTGCCCGGGGGTGCCCGGGTGGCCGATTTCGGTGGCCGGGCCAGGGTGCCCGGGTGCCCGGGTGCCTGGGGGTGCCTGGGTGCCCGGGGGTGCCCAGGGGTGCCCAATAGCCCAATAGCCCAGTAGCCCTATAGCCCTATAGCCGTATAGCCCTATAGCCCTGTAGCCCTATAGCCTTATATCCCTGTAGCCCTAATAGCCTTATATCCCTATAGCCCCATAGCCCATATAGCTCTATAGCCCCATAGCCCTATAGCCCTATGGCCCTATAGGTCACAGTCCTATAGCCCTATAGCCCGATAGAGCCGTATAGCCCAATAGCCCTATAGCCCTAACAAAAATCTGATTGGGGTTGTTCTCCGGTATCATTTTTTTGTTGCATCTGGGGCTGTCTGGGAAACCTTTTGGGCGTCTTGGGAGGCGTCGGGAGGGGGTCTTGCGAGTTACGTGGGGGTTCCTGTTGGGCTTCTGGGAGCCCAGGGCTGGAAATGTTCGTTCGGCCCCCTCCTGGACCGCTGGGCTCTTGTGTGCCTCTTTCCGGCCTCCTGGATGCTTGAGGTCGCTTGGGGGCCTCTTGGAGACCGCTTGGGCTCTCTTGGGGGTCTCTTGGGGCCTCCTCGGAGCATCCTGGACTCCTTCTGGAAGTCGTCATGGGACCTTCTTGGCACGTCTTCGGGGGCCTCTTAGAGTTTTGAAGCCTTTTGGGTGCCGTATTGAGGCCTCTTGGAGCCTCTTTTGGGTTTCTTGGGGGCCTCTCGGGCCTCTTTGGGGCCTCTTGGGGCCTCTTGGGGGCTTCCTGGGGGCATCTTGGGGCCTCTTGGGGGCATCTCGGGGCGGAGAGCTTGATTTTTCGGTTCGCGTTCCCTCTCTTGGGCCCCTTTTGGGACCTTCTTGGGACCTTCTTGGGCCGTCTTGGGCGGCTCTAGGGCCGTCTCGGGGCTCTCTCGGGCCGTCTTGGGGTTCTTTTGGCAGCCTCTTGGGCCGTCTTGGAGCGGTTTTGGGAGCCTCTTGGGCGGTGCGCCAGAAACACGAAACAGCGAGAATGCAAAAAACATAGCAAAAAAAGCCTTCCGAGCGCTTCTTGGGGGCTTTTCGGCGCCTCCTGGAGCCACTTGGGGTCGAAAGCTTGGAATTCGATGGTGGCTTTCCTCCTCTGGGGCCCTCTCGGGCCCGTCCTGGGGACTCTCTTGGGCCGTCTTGGGCCCTTCGTGGGCCGTCCTGGAGCTTTCTGGGGCTGTATTGGGGCCCTCTGGAGCGCGTCCTGGGCCGTATTGGGGCGGTCTCGGGAGCTTCTGAGGTCGTCAAGCACGGACCGACAGCGAAAACAAGCAATATGTTGAAAATAAACGTTTTACAAAGAGAATGGGGTTATTTTGGCCCCTTGGGGCTCTCTTTGGGGCCCTATTGGGGGTCGCTTGGGGTGTCTTGGGGGCTTCTGAAGCCGCCTTGGAGGCCATGTTGGGCGTCTGGGAGCGACCTTTGGGCGTCCCGGGTCTGTTCTGGAGCCTCTTGGGGCCTCCTTGGTGCCTTCTGGCGGCCTTCTGTGAGGCCCCGGGGCTCCCCGAGGGCCCGGGGGCCCACATTTGCTGTCGTCTTGGGCCCTTCGTGGGCCGTCCTGGAGCTCTCTGGGGCTGTATTGGGGCCCTCTGGGGCGCGTCCTCGGCCGGACCGACAGCGAAAACAAGCAATATCTTAAACATATACGTTTTACTAAGGGAATGGGGTTATTTTGGCCCCTTGGGGCTCTCTTTGGGGCCCTATTGGGGGTCGCTTGGGGTGTCTTGGGGGCTTCTGAAGCCGCCTTGGAGGCCATGTTGGGCGTCTGGGAGCGACCTTCGGGCGTCCCGGGTCTGTTCTGGAGCCTTTCGGGCCTCCTTGGTGCCTTCTGGCGGTCTTCTGTGAGGCCCCAGGGCTCCCCGAGGGCCCCGGAGCCCACATTTGTGGTAGCGGCGCCGGCCCCGGGCGCACGGACCTGGTGCGCCGTCATATGAATAAATACGTATGATGTTTTACCATGCGTATACATGCAAATACGTGAGATGTTACACCATGCATATGCACACACATACGTAGATGTGATACCATGCATATGCATACACATACGTAAGCATTGACACACTGCATGTACATGCACGTACGTAAGATGCTGTACCATGCATGTAGATACATGTACGTATGATATGAGGTCACAGATGTTCATAGATATACGTGTGCTGTGGTCTCAGATATACAGATAAACAACCATGCCCCCTAGCTGAATCTGATACCTATGTGTGAATCATACGGGGCGCGCATGGGTTAACATCACACATGCATAGGGCGGTGTGTCCCGACAGGCGGCTCCACAGCCGGACAATTGTTTCAAGGGTTTTGTTTCAAGTTGTGTTTCAAGTTTTGTTTCTGGGGCGTTTCGGATTTTGTCTCTGGGCCCTGGCCTGGTTTTGTTTCTGGGCCCTGGCCAAGAGTGCCCAAGAGGCCCCCCCGGAGGCCCCAAGAGGTCAGAGTTGTGAGGATGCCTCAGGCGGTAGTGGCCAGACCACCTGCTCAGGGCATCTCGCAACTCAGAGTGGCGAGGGTCTCAGGCGGAAGTGGCCAGACCACCTTGGGGCAATGTATCTCCGAGGTCAGAGCTCAGTGCATCTCGGAACCCAGAGTTGCGAGGATGTCTCAGGCGAACGTGCCCGGACCACCATGGGGCAGGGCACCTCCGAGGTCAGAGATCGCAGGATGTCTCAGGCGAGATCGGAGTGAACACCTCACCTCAGGGCGTCTCGGAACCCAGAAATGCGAGCGTGTCTCAAGCGAAAGTGCCCGGACCACCGTGGGGCAGGGCACCTCCGAGGTCAGAGTTTCGAGGATGTCTCAGGCGAAAGTGGTCTGACCAACTCAGGTCAGGACGTCTCGGAACCCAGAGTTTTGAGGATGTCTCAGGCGAACCGGGCCTCCTCCTGCGCTTCCTCCTCTTCATCCTCCTCCTCCTCCTCCTCCTGCTCTTCCTCCTCCTGCTCCTCCTCCTCCTCCTCCTCCTCCTCTTCTGCCTGGATGCTGCGCCGGTTGCGAACGCCTGCTCCTCCACGAAATTAATCCTCATCCGCCTCCCCTTGCCCATGTCCCTCCCCGCCTCCTCGCTCTTTCTCCCCCTCCTCCTCCTCCTCCTCCTCCTCCTCCTCCTCCTCCTCCTCGTCGTCCTACTCCCCCCCTGTCCTGTCTTCATCCTCCCACTCCTCCTCCCTCCTCCTCCTCCGCTGGCCGAGCCGGGCCGGGCCGGGCCGAGACGAGCCGGCGGAGGAATAGTCTGATTATGGAAGGGAGGGGGAAGAGAACGAGCAGGAGGAGGAGGAGGGAGGAGGAGGAGGAGGAGGAGGAGGAGGAGGAGGAGGAGGACATGGATGAGGTGTTTTTTCGAACGGCCGAAACGGTCCTCCCGGTCCCCTCCACCTCCTACTCCTTCTGGCTCTACCCTCGGCTCGGATTGCGCTGGACGCCTGCCCGACGCTCACTCCTCCTCCTTCTCCTCCTCCTCATCCTCCCTCCTCCTTCCCGGGTGCCCGGGGGATGCCCGGATGCCCCGGTGCCGGGGTGCCTGCAGTGCCCGGGTGCCCGGGTGCCCCAGTGCCCGACAGGGGGTCTTCCGTGCGGGTCTTCCGTGCGGCGACAGTGCTCTCGCTGTTGAAGGATGCGAATCCAAGGGCGCAGTTGTACGACCGAATGTGCTGCATGAAGTGGTCGTGGGAAAGACCCGGACGAAGGAGCTGAGCTATTTCGGCCGGAGCGGGAGGCAGTAGGGGGATGCCAGCCAGGGCTCCGTACCTGCAGCACGCGCCGAAGTCCTTTCTGCGTGCTGCCGGGCAACGCGCGCGTTCGGCGAAGAAGTGCAGAGCCCCGCACGTTGCGCAGGCTCCTTGAAAGTGGCCGGTCGGAGAGAGCGACGCTTTCGGAACGCGGTTGCTGCATCATTCGTCTGTCGACCACCAGCCGGCGCGGTGGCCGGTGCGTACGCCAAGAGAAGTCCCAGGCACGGGTTCTGCGAACCAGTTCCGATGCGCTGCGCAGGCGGGCGGACAGCTGGACGAGTTCGGAAGTGCTACGCGGGTGGACTTGAGGCGACACCACGGCACGGAACATTTCGGCGAGTCACGTGCTCGGAGGTACATGCGGACGGCTGCCCCCACCTGCTTGCGGAGTGCTTGCAACGGATCGCTACGTGGACGGGCGTGTGGGACACCAGAAGACCCCGACGTCGGAGGATGATGGGGCCCAGCGGCGGCGGTGGCTACCGCGGCATGTCGGACGTGGTCGGGGCAGTATCCGGTGGCGTACATTGCTTTCGTCAACTTTCTGTCGCACAGTGGGAAGGAACATGTGGGTTTAAATCAACGTTCGCACATGCCGTTGTTGTGCGGCACTGCGCGTCGCACGCCATGGCGGGCGGGGGCGCGGCAGCCGGCCTGTCCGGGCCCCTGGCAACGGGGCCCCGCGAGGCAACAGTGCCTACATTCCACCACGGTGCCGAGAGGGCCCACGCGAAAAGCGCACCCAATGGCACGATTGCTACATGGCTTTCCTTTCCGAATGCACGCGATGCAGAGGCCGTCGGACGACTTCCGTTGAGCTACACCGTTGCGCCCAGACGAGCTACAAGGGCGTTCGGCTTGCTCGTAGGATCGTTTGGAGAGGGATGGTAGTGGTTGTGGTGTGGACAGCCCACACGTTCGACATAGGCCTGCTGAACCAGGGGTGGAACGGCCGTCGCACCTACGCGTCGCGCATGGGAAACAGGACGAAGTGCAAAGACAACACAAAGTGTCCTCTGGCGACTCGACTACGTTCGTACACGCGGGCGTGCGGCAGAAGTGGAGCAGGGCGGGCGGTTGGCAGACGAGGCAATGCTGTCCGTGTTGTCGAGGGACGCGGAAGTTGCAGGTGGCCGTAGCGCAAGGAAAGACCCCGACGATGCACATGGGGCATTGCGCGCCCGTTCGAGATGCGTTTTCTTGCACCGCTGGCGCCCCGCACTTCGGAGCGCTACATCGCGAGGGCGTAGATGCAAGCGCCGGCGAAGACTGCGCTGGAGCGGCTAGAGAAGGGCTGGCGGCTGGGCTGGCTCCGCCACAGTGAGCGCACAGATCTGGAGTTCCGGGCGCTCCTCGGCGCGAGAAGCACACTGTGCACGGTCGACGTCCGGCTTGGCATGGGACGCAAGTACTGTGGGCTGCATCGCTCCGTTCCTCCTGGCGCGAATTGCCGACCAGGGTTGTAGGGGCAAGAATGGTTGTTGTGATGGTTAACGCACAGCGGAAGCCGGCCTGATGCATTTTTGACCTTTTGCAGGACGTGGGAAGGACACCCCAGCACCGCGAAGCGACAGGGCAGGGAGCCTTGGGAGCACGGGCCAGATGATTTGTTGGTTGCCAGAAGGCGGCAGCCGACGCGGGCGTTCCTACACAAGTTCCATTCACGCGTGGTATTGTGGCGAGGGTCGGAATAGTGCGTTGTGCAGAAAGTAGGCGTGACATGTGTTTTTGGCCGTCGGAAGGGTGGGGCTACAGGAGCATCGCACTGGGGGTGGGCACACCGTGCATCTACCGAAAGATACCGCTTGCAAAATCTTTGACGTTCTCGTTTGTTGGTGCCTTCGGCTGGGATCTGAGCTTGGAGTCCACTGCAAATTGGATAGTTATGACACGTGTGTCGCGGCCTCTCAGTAACAGCTGGAGCCATGACCACGAATACGGAGGTGCAGGGGGCGGCGGCTCGACCCGCGATATGGATGGCAGCCTGCAATGCCGTAAAAGTAAGCAGGAGAATACTCAATGGTGACTGCGGAGGCAACAGCATCATGTCTTCAGCCGATATGGGGTACGGGGCCCGGTGGAGCAGGACGCGGAAGTGCAACTCGGAGACCTTGTTGGAAGCTCCAGGAACAGCCTCGACGCTGACCTGGGCCCCGTCATGGCTCCATGGATGGGCCAATGGTTGTGCACGGAAACGGAAAGAGCGCTGAAGCAACTTGCCCGAGACAGCTCATGGCACCCTTCGCTCTTGGGAGCGTAAATGTTAAGGGCTGGTTACGTCACTGCTCCCCGTCCTCCTCTCCTCCTCGTCCTCCTCCTCCTCATCATCATCAACCTCCTCCGTGTCCTCCCCACTCTCTTCAATCTGCCGCTCCTTCTCTTCCTACACCTCGTTCTCGACCTTCCTCACCTCGAGTCACTCCCCAGTCCTCCTCATCCTTCGCTCCCCTTCCATCCTTGTCATCAGCATCCCTCGCCACCATTACTTACGCCTCCTCATCATCATAATGTATGGTGTGGCTCTCGCGTGGCCATCATTGGGCTGTCTTGGGGCCTCGCATGACCCTCTCGGGGTCAGTTTTTGGAGGCATACTGGAAGTCTCTGTGGGCGTATTCGGAGGAGTTGTTGAGCCTCTTGGGAGCCTCCGGGGAGCCTTTTGGGGGGCGCTTGGGTGGCCTCGGGGGGCTTCTTGCGGCCTCGTGGGGCCCTCTTGGGGTCCGCTGGGCTCGCTTAGGCAATCTTGAGGCCATGTCGGGGCCCTCCTGGGGCCGTCTTGGGCGACTCCTGCGCCGTCCTGGGGCGCTCTTGGGCGGTCTCGGGACGCCTTTGGGGGCGTCTTGGGCCGTCTTGGGGCCGGCTTAGGGGTCTCTTGGGCCGTCCTGGGGCTCTCTTGGGGGCCTCTTGGGCCGTCTTGGATCGTCGGAAAGCAAAAAAAGCAAGAACGCGAAAAACATAGAAAAAACCAATGACAAATCAGCGTTTGTGGCCTCTTGGGGTTCTTATGGGAGGCCTCTTGGAGGCCGCTTGGGGCGTGTTGGTGGCCTGTGGGCTCGTCTGGAGGCCATGCTGGCGCGTGTTGGAGGCTCGCTGGCCTTTTAGGCAGTCGTCAGGCCATGTCGGGGCCCTCCTGGGGCTGTCTTGAGCGGCTCCTGGGTTGTCTTGGGGCTCACTTGGGCCATCTTGGGACGCCTTTGGGGGCCTCTTGGGCTGTCTTGGGGCCGGCTCAGGGGCTTCTGGGGCCGTCCTGGGGCTGTCTTGGGTGCCTCTTGGGCCGTCTGGCAGCGTCGGAAAACAGAAAAAGCGAGAAGGCAAAACAAATAGAAAACAACAATGAAAAATCAACGTTTGTGGCCTCTTGGGGCTCCTTGGGAGGCCTCTTGGAGGCCGCTTGGGGCGTGTTGGTGGCTTCTGGCCTCGTTTGGAGGCCATGCTGGCGCGTGTTGGAGGTCCGCTGGGCTCGCTTAGGCAGTCTTCAGGCCATGGCGGGGCCCTCCTGGAGCTGTCTTGGGCGGCTCCTGGGCCGTCCTGGGGGCCTTTTGGGCCGTCTCGGGACGCCTTTGGGGGCTCCTTGGGCCGTCTTGGGGCCGGCTTAGGGGCCTCTTGGGCCGTCCTGGGGCTCTCTTGGGGGCCTCTTGGGCCGTCTTGGAGCGTCGGAAAGCAGGAAAAGCGAGAAGACAAAAAACATTGAAAGAACCAATGGAAAAAAAACAAAGTTTTTTGCCTCTTGGGGCTCTCTTGGGAGGCGTCTTGGAGGCCGCTTGGGGCGTGTTGGTGGCCGCTGGGCTCGTCTGGAAGCCATGCTGGCGCGTGTTGGAGCGCTCGCGGGCTGTCTTGGCTGGGCTGGAGCCCGCCCTGGCGGTCTCTGGAGCCGAACGGGAACCCTTCCGAGCAGCCCCGGGGGCCCTGCACCCCCATGCGCCCCCGAGGTCCTTGGGCTCGGCCGGGGGACCTCGTCCCCCGGGATATATGTATGTATATATATATATACACACATATATATATATACACATACATATGCACACACACACATGCGCACATAAACAAGCGGAATGATAATATCCTCTCGCTCCTCCTCCTGCCTCATCCTACTGCCGTCTGCTGCCTTGTTGGGCCTTTCAGGGGCGCTGGGTGGTCTCCAGAGGGCCCTGGAGATCCCCCAGTCGCCACCCAGATGCGCTCCCCCCCCCCCTCGGGAAATGTCGCCACCCAGATGCGACTCCCCCCCGTGCGGTTCGGGGGCCCAGGAGAGCTCCACGACGCAGCAAAAGTGCCCCAAGATGTCCCCAAGAGGGAGGGCCCCAAATCGCCGAAGCATCGGTCAAGTCGCCAAAATGGCCTCCAGACGATCAAAAAGTTTCCAAAATGCCCCAAGAGGCCTCCAAGAGCACTTCCAAGAGGGCCCCAAGGGGCAAACATTATCGATCTCTCATGGGCTGTTTGAAAGGGTGCGGCATTCTTGCCTTGTCAGCTTCCCGACGCTCCAAGAAAGGCCAAGAGGCCCCCAAGACTGCCCCAAGATGGCCCAAGAGGCCTCCAATGGGGCCCCAGAACGACCGAAGATCCCAGAGGGCCCCAAGACCGCCCAAGAGGCCTCCAAGACAGCCGAAGAGGCCTCCAAGACGGCTCCCAAAGGGAGCCCAGACGGGGGACCCGAACGGTCATCTCGAGCCCTCGGCCCGAGAAGGTCCCAGGAGGCCCCCAGAGGCCTCCAAGAAGCCCACCCAGAGGCCCCTCCTCCCCCTCCTCCTCCTCCACCTCCCCCTCCTCCTCCTCCTCCTCCTCCTCCTCCTCCTCCTCCTCCTCCTCCTCCTCCTCCTAGAGACCCCAGGAAGACCCTCCTCCTCCTCCTCCTAGAGACCCCAGGAAGACCCGAGAGGCCCCCAGGAGGCTCCCAAGCGGCCCCAAAGAACCAGACTACTCCCAAGAGGCCCCCGAGAGCGCTCGTCGTCGTCGTCGTCGCCCTGAAGGGCACTGGCCGTAAGGCCTTCGCAATAGTTACAAACCGGCCGCGGAAGGTATCTACATACATGCCTGAGTACGGGGAGCTGCAAGGGCTCCTGGATCATCCGATCAGCCTCCATGACCCGATATCCTCTGTGATAGACCACCACAAGATCTTGATGTTAACCGACACGTGCAGGTGCAAACTCAAGTCCTGAAACTCTGTGTGGTACCGAAGCTCCATTGACAACTTGAGGATCAGAAACTGAACAAATATAATCCCGTATACGATGTGAGCGCAGCCTGGAAGGTTCGGGTCGTATTTGACACCGACCTCCAACCCCGCCTTCAGCAAACTAATCTGAATGATCCAGAGATCGATGCCGAAATCAAATTCTAGCGAGGCCGAACCAACCAAGCACACGCTAGAGTTTGGATCGAGAGGGTCAAACTCGAGTAAGTCAACCAACAACTGGCCCGCGATTGTGACTTCACCGAAGAATGGAGGAGCGGGAAGGATTGGAAACGCCTTCAATACATCGGCACTTCCTGCTGCCGTGAGAGAAAAGACAGGACCCAAAGCAATTTCCAGTTTGAACTTGTTCCGTTCTGAAATCTTGACTTCTATGCCAATACACGCCAAGTTGGACAAAGGGAAATGGCCACCCGCGCCGAAAAACTTCTGGAACATCGCCATATCACTTTGCTGCTGTTCAGGTGTCTGGCAAGGGCATGCCAGCTGACAACGGCCGTCTGAGAACATGGAGGGCTGCCCGTCGAACTTATCCCTTGTCGCGTCATTGGGCGGCACTGTGCTAGCGGTGTGGAAAAAGTGCTCGTCGCCGGCCGAGCACAGAGCCTCAAGTGGTGCCCATGGTCCCCGCTTGTCTACGTCGTCACCTACGGGTTTCAACTGCGGGATGATGGGCTCCTGACCACGCGAACTGTTGACGACAAACCAATGGAATACTAGTTGTTCTAGGAGGCAAGTTTCGCGGCAATACGTCCCCCTCTTACTCAAATACCAGCATTGGCCATACTTCTCCAAGCCGCCATTCGGGCACGCCGGTCCAGGTAGGGGAGGCGGGTTGATGACCATCGAGCATTGGAACGGATTCTTGGGCGCCAGTCTCCTGATACTGCCAGAGGAGATTGTTACATCCTCGCCGTCGTCGTCGTCGTCGTCGCCACCGTTCAAGTTCACATCGACCAACTCATGACGCTGGCTGAGGCTGATCGTTGACGGGCTCGTCGCGCGGATGGCATCCTTCGAAATAGAGCCTCCGAGACCCGCTTGCAGCAATCCGCCGACCCCTTGGGGTCTCTAGGGTCTCGTATTCTATTGGCTTGCCCCACAACCGCCGACCCTGTGCATTTTTTGTGGGAGGGGAGGGGGGGGAGGGGGGTGGGCAGGGTCTCTTGAAGGCAATTCTGCAAGTGCCTGGGGCTCGTTTTCGGGGCCAGTCGGCGCGTCGTCGCGGCCTCTTGGATGCATTTTGGAGCGTCATGTTGTGCTCCTGGTTTGTGGTGCCGGGTCCGCGTCGGTCCCGGGTGGGGGGTCGAAGCTTCGGTATTGGGATCCCGGGGCGACTCTAGAGTTGTGGATGCCACGACAATGGACACCCTAACAGTCCGATCATCGAGTTTAAAATGTGTTTAAAGTGTGTAAAACATGTTCTAACATTGTTCAAACCTGTTATTTTACAGATTTCAAACATGCTTGACACATCTTCTAGACATCTGGAAAATATTTGGCAGCATGCTTCCTCTCCATTGATCGTCCTCCACAACTCCAGAGGTTCACGTGCCTGGAGGCCGACAGTGGGTCGGAGGATTTTTGCGCAGTCCTTCGTTTTCGGGTCTCGAGGGGGCCCTCGTCGGCGCGGATGCAACAGGCTCGAAAATTGTGGCCTAGGCGCACCAGTAGGATAAAGCCAGGGATGGATCTATTGCGCCGCTGCAGCGCGAAGAAAATTACGGCGGGAGGGCCCTGGGCGCACTAGGCATCTGGAGGGTGCCCAAAGGCCTCCCCGAAGGCCTGCACTCGGTCCACACGGTTGCAACGCCAGAAGGAAACGGGATCGATTATGTGGACATTCGTGTTCGATACGACGTCGCCCGAAGATGCACGATTCCGAGAAGGGAGATTCGTGGAACCCGCCGCCATCTATGACACTAGAACCATCGCGCGCGCTTCGCGCGCGCTCAAGTTCTAGCTAGGCTTGATCGGCAAATTCATGTCATCTCATGTTGGTCGCTTCTTGCGTCCAGGGACTCCCTTGCAGGCCCTGCGCAAACCTCGGAATCGTACAGAAACGGAAACGCGGAAACGCAGAAATCACTAATTTCCTTTAGGTATTCAACGACTTGGGGCCCTTAAGGTTTCCCGGGTTCTTTTTGGGGCGGTGAGGGGGGTCTGAATTGTGGTCTGTTGTGCAGGAGTAGAGGGGCCAAACTTGAAAAACATAGCCTGACGAAGGACCCAACCATGTGCACGTGTGAGTACCGCAATTGTGATTCACTTTTTCGGTGGTGATCCCTATGAGGCAACGGACCGTGCTAGGGGTCTGCCGAAATGAATGGCGTGGTACACAACGCGAACGAAAACGAACAACACAATGCGGACTGCGCCATGGGGACCTTCGGTGGGGCTCCATATGGGGCCACGAAACGCTGTACTGGGTGAGAGAGACGCATGCGGACTGCGCCACGGGGACCTTCGGTGGAGTTCCCAATGGGGCCACGAAGCGCGTGAGGGGTGTGCCGAAATGAATGGCGGGGACGCATGCGGACTGTGCCACTGGGACCTTCGGCGGAGCTCCTATGGGGTCACGAAACGTGTGAGGGGTGTGCCGAAATGAGTGCCGGGGACACATGCGGACTGTGCTACTGGGACCTTCGGCGGAGCTCCCATGGGGCCACGAAACATGTGAGGGTTGTGCCGAAATGAGTGGCGGGGACGCATGCGAACTGTGCCACTGCGACCTCCGGCGGAGCTCCTATGGGGCCACGAAGCGTGAGAGGGGTGAGCCGAAATGAATGGCGGGGACGCGTGCGGACTGTGCAACTGGGACCTTTGGCGGGGGGTTCCTATGGAGCAACGAAACGTGTGAGGGGTGTGCCGAAATGAATGGCGGGGACGCATGCGGATTGTGCCACTGGGACCTTCGGCGGAGCTCCGATGGGCCAAGAAACGTGTGAGGGGTGTGCCGACATGAATGGCGGGGGCGCATGCGAGCTGTGCCACTGGGACCTTCGGCGGAACCCCCTATGTGGCCACGAAACGTGTGAGGGGTGTGCCGAAATGAATGGCGGGGACGCATGCGAACTGTGCCACTGGGACCTTCGGCGGGACTCATATGAGGCCACGAAACGTGTGAGGGGTGTGCCGAAAAGAGTGGCGGGGACGCATGCGGATTGTGCCACTGGGACCTTCGGCGGGACTCCCATGGGGCCACGAAACGTGTGAGAAGTGTGCCGAAAGGAGTGGCGGGGACGCATGCGAACTGTGCCACCGGGACCTTCGGCGGAGCTCCCATGGGGCCACGACACGTGTGAGGGGCGTGCCGAAATGAATGGCGGGGGCGCATGCGGACTGTGCAACTGGGACCTTCGGCGGAACTCCTATGGGGCCACGAAACGTGTGAGGGGTGTGCCGAAATGAATGGCGGAGACGCGTGCGAAGTGTGGCACTGGGACCTTCGGCGGAGCTCCCATGGGGCCACGACACGTGTGAGGGGTGTGCCGATATGAATGGCGGGGGCGCATGCGAGCTGTGCCACTGCGACCTTCGGCGGAACCCCTTATGTGGCCACGAAGCGTGCGAGGGGTGTGCCGAAATGAGTGGCGGGGACGCATGCGACCTGTGCCACTGGGACCTTCGGCGGAACCCCTTATGTGGCCACGAAGCGTGTGAGGGGTGTGCCGAAATGAGTGGCGGGGACGCATGCGAACTGTGCCAGTGGGGCCTTCGGTGGAGCTCCCTATGGCGCCACGAAGCGTGTGAGGGGTGTGCCGAATTGGGCGTGCGGGACGCATGCGGGCGACAGCACTGGGACCCTCGGCGGAGCTCCCTTTGGGGCCACGAAGCGTGTGAAGGGGTGTGCCGAAATGATGATGATGACGACGATGATGACGATGCTGATGATGATGCTGATGATGATTATGATGATGCTGATGATGATGATGCTGCTGCTGCTGCTGCTGCTGATGATGATGATGATGATGATGATGATGAAAGGAGGGAGGAGGGAGGAGGAAGGAGGAAACTCAGGGACCGTCTCTTCAAAACGAGGACCCAACAACACAGGTTGGTTGGGAAAAACAAGAATTGTGGGATACCCACGTTTTTCCAATTCTTCGGCGCTGTTCGGCGCTGTTTTTTCGTTGTGCCTCGCGGGTTTTGTAAGCCGGGCCCCTCAAAGGTGTGGGATCTTCCGGACCCCCTGGGGTTTCTTGAGGCCTCCTGGAGGCCTGGAGAGCCGTCGGAAGGGTGTCGCGGGCTGGGCGGGAGAGTGTTGGGCCGTTCTTTACGTTCTGGGGGCTCCTTCGGGTCGTCATGGGCTGTCCTTCGGCGACTTGGGGTCTCCCCCCGGAAAGCCGGGAGGCGCGGTACCGGCCAGAAGTCAGCGAATGTGTAGGATCACCGAGTAGGAGTCCCACTTTGAAAAAAAAGGATTCTGGGAATTTTCTCTTTCCCATCCATCCTGTGGTGTTGGGTCCTGGTTTTGAAGAGACGGTCCCCGCGTTCTCCTCTCCTCCTCTGCCCCCTCCCTCACACGTTCGTGGCCCCATAGGGAGCTCCGCCGAAGGCCCCAGTGCTGCCGCCCGCATGCGTCACGCACACCCAATTCGGCACACCCCTCACACGTTTCGTGGCCCCATAGGGAGCTCCTCCGACGGCCCCAGTGCTGCCGCCCGCATGCGTCCCGCACACCCAAGTCGGCACACCCCTCACACGTTTCGTGGCCCCATAGGGAGACCCACCGAAGGCCCCAGTGCTGCCGCCCGCATGCGTCCCGCACACCCAATTCGGCACACCCCTCACACATTTCGCGGCCCCATAGGGAGCTCCGCCGAAGGCCCCACTGCTGCCGCCCACATGCGTCCCGCACACTCATTTCGACACACCCCTCACACGTTTCGTGGCCCCAGCTCACCGAAGGCCCCAGTGCTGCCGCCCGCATGCGTCCCGCACACCCATTTTGGCACACCCCTCAAACGTTTCGTGGCCCCATAGGAAGCTCCACCGAAGGCCCCAGTGCTGCCGCCCGCATGCGTCCCGCACACCCAATTCGGCACACCTCACACGCTTCGTGGCCCCATAGGGAGCTCCTCCGACGGCCCCAATACTGCCGCCCGCATGCGTCCCGCACACCCAATTCGGCACACCCCTTACACGTTTCGTGGCCCCATAGGGAGCTCCACCGAAGGCCCCAGTGGGGGCGCCCGCATGCGTCCCGCACACCCAATTCGGCACACCCCTCACACGTTTCGTGGCCCCATAGGGAGCTCCGCCGAGGGTCCCAGTGCTGCCGCCCGCATGCGTCCCGCACACCCAATTCGGCACACCCCTCACACGCTTCGTGGCGCCATAGGGAGCTCCACCGAAGGCCCCAGTGGCGGCGCTCACATGCGCATGCGTCCCTCACACCCAATTCGGCACATCCCTCACAGGTTTCGTGGCCCCATCATCCACTGGAGGCCCCAGTGAGGGCGCTCACATGCGTCACCCACACCCACCCAATTCGGCACACCCCTCACACGTTTCGTGGCCCCATAAGGAGCTCCACCGAAGGCCCCAGCGGCCGCGTTCACATGCGTCCCCGCCACCCATCCCGGCACGCCCCTCACAACAACAGGCTTCGTGGCGCCATAGGGAGCTCCACCGAAGGCCCCAGTGGGGGCGCCCGCATGCGTCACCACCCGCACCCAATTCGGCACACCCCTCACACGCTTCGTGGCCCCATAGGGAGCTGCACCGAAGGCCCCAGTGGCGGCGCTCACATGCGTCCCCGCCACACATCCCAGGACACCCCTTACGCGCTTCGTGGCCTCATAGGGAGTTCCACCGATCTCCGCCACCCATCCCGGCACCCCCCCCCGCAGCAGCATCATGTTTCGGGGACCCATAGGGAGCTCCACTGGAGGCCCCAGCAGCGGCCCTCACATGCGTTTCCGCCACCCATGTCGGCACGCCCCGCGCGTGTTTCATGTCCCCATAGGGAGCTTCACCGAATGCCCCAGTGGCACCCATCTCG
>CAUYUJ010016671.1:442787-470287 GCA_963575745.1 Prorocentrum cordatum | reverse complement strand
GGAGGGAGGAGGGAGGAGGGGGAGGAGGAGAGGAGAGGAGAACTCTGGGCGACGTCTCTTCAAAACGAGGACCCAACACCACAGGATAGTTGGGACCAAATGGGAATCTACGATTTTGGCCTATTCGGGCCGTCCTGGGACGCCTCTCGGACCTCTCTTGGGGTCTCTTGGAGGTTACCTGGGAGCCTCGAGAGCAGTCGGAAGGCTGACTTGGGCTGCTTGGGAGCGTTTTGAACCATCCTTTCGTATTCTGGGGGCTCCTGGGAGGCGTCTCGGGCCCTCCTGGAGCGCTGTGGAGGCCCCCCGGAACGCCCGGGGAAGCGGTACTGGGAGCGTTCCCGAGATGTCACGGGGAGTTGTGGCACCCGGGGCCGGGGGGGCTCTACTGGAGTGCCCCTTGGGGCGTGTTCGGGGACTCTTTTTGTGTTTTTGCGGGTCTCTTGGGAACCTCTTGGGGCTTCTTGGGCGCTTCTTGGAGCCTCTTGGGGTCTCCTGGGGGCCTCTTGGGCCAAATGGCTCGCAATTTCGTTTCCTTGTCCCCGTCTTGGGCGCCGTCTTGGGCATCCTCGACCGTCTCGGGTGCCTCTTGGGCCGTCTTGGACGCAGTGGAAGCCCAAAAGGCGAACACGCCAAAAATAACAGCTGTCCTATAGAAAGCGATGATGTTTGCTTATTTGGGGCTCTATTGGGGTGCCTCTTGGGAGCCTCCTGGGGGTCTCTTGGGGGCCTCTTGGGGCCTCTGGGGGGCCTCTTGGGGCCTCCTGGGGGCCTCTTGGGACTTCCTGGGAGCCTCTGGGGCCGAAAGCTCGGAAGTTGAATATGGTTGTGCACCTCTGGGACCCCTCTGGGGCTCGTCCTGGGGCTCTCTTGAACTGTCTTGGGGGTCTCTCGGGCCATCTTGGGACCCTCTTGGGGTCGTCTTGGAGCCCTCTTGGGAGCCTGTGGGGCAGTCTTGGGGGCCTCTTGAGCCGTCTTGGACGCAGTGGAAGCCCAAAAGGTGAACACGCCAAACATAGCAGTTTCCCCATAGGAAGTCGACGATTGCTGCTTATTGGGGCTCCCTCAGGGTGCCCCTTGGGGCGTCTTCGGGGTCGTCGGGGGCCTTCTTGGCGTCATGGGAGTCGTCTTGAAAGGAGTCTGGGGCCATCGCTGCGGCTTCCTGGGGCCTCCCTGCAGCCTCTTTTTTATACAAAGCACATAGAAAATGACGCCCGGGCCCCACATGTGTGGGCGAGGCGCTGGCCCCCCGTCCCTGGACCCGGGCCTCCGTTATATGAATCATCGGGACAGTCGGTGCCACGTGGGGACGCAGAGAGCCGCAAAGTGGGTCGAGGAACAAGAGGAGCAGCTGCTCTGGGTCGCAGCCAGAGACCGGGCGACAGAACACGGTGGAGGACAAAATACGGTGGCTAGAGTACCACGATCAAGAGTGCGCAAGCTTGCCAGGGTGGCTCCCAGTGGCGAAGGGCATACCCACTGCCTTGGGAGATCACTTAGACCAGTCGAAGAAGCAACTTCTGCGAGGGCGCACGGCGACGATTCATGAACGGTTTTGCACGAGGACGAGGTCGTGGGAGATGCAGACGAGGTGGTTTTGTTGCATCTCCCCCGAATCATCGTACTCGACTTTCAAGAGAAGGATTGGTACCTGCCCGACTGGAAGCTTCCAGCTTCGGGTGCGAAGCGGGCGCAATTCATGATCACGCCGTCGTTGGCTGCGACGGCGCGCGTCGCGCAGGGGCGAACGATGGGGGCAGCGAACGCGGACCTTGATAGAGGGCACGGCGTGAGTTGGATGTCCAATTACGTTGCCATCACGCGGGTGCGAAGGCGACGTGGGAAGCGGAACTCAAGCAACGACACAGTGCGAGCGGTGCCGTCGGAGGTTGGTGGTGGAGGCCTTTCTGGAGTACAAGCTCCAGGAAAACTCCGCGTTTTGCAAATAATGCACGGATTTAATGAAAACCGCGGACGAGACATGGTGCAAAGCGTGCAAAAAGTGGGTCACCACAGCGAAAGGGGATGCACCGACGTGGCATGGCGGCGATTGGGGCAGCAGGTATTCAGGCAACGAGCAGGGGCCAAAACCGAGTCGGACCATGTATCGCGCCAAGTGTAGCCATGTCGAAGCGAAGCAAAACTCACGCAGCGGCAGCCCCAAATGGAACGAAAACGTCGGCACAGTGCGATGTTCTTGCGACGCGTGCCTCTCATTTTTTTCGAAGGGATGGCGGACATGTCGGAAACTCAGAAGAAGCACGGCGCAACATGGGAGAGACTGCGTCGGAAACGCGAAGCGGTGCGGGACAAGTTGGCGCGAGAAGCAAACAATCGCAAGCGGAAAACAGAGGCGGAAGCGGAACCGCTGACGTGTTGTGCGCCAGGTTGCGGGGTGTTCTTCTGGGAGGTCGGACATGAGAGCCGCAACCAAATGGAGGGCCACCGGAAGGAGAAAGGAACACGAATAACGTGCGGAGGTTGTCGCCACAGGGGCGTTACCGCGAAGGGAGTGGCCGATGCGGCAAAACGGCTCGAACGAAAATGGACGCGCGCGGCGCGCGAGAAAAAGTGGCCACATAAGCGACAGACAGGACAGTGAACACTTCTCGAGGAAAAATACTGTTGCATGCGCAGGCTGCGTGGACGTGGGTTTCATGGCGCGCAGTTGGCAAGCGCACGAGTGCCTCGGCACCTGCAAGAGGAAGCTCCTGAAATCTCGGTTCTTCGTTGGACCAAATTTCGAGCGTGCGCGCCTGAGGGGGACCCTGCAGTGCAACTCGTGCGCGCGAAACTTGGCGAAGCGCTTGTGGCAGCGCGCGAATGCTCGGGGCCGCAGGGGGGAACAAGAAGAGGTGGGGGATGAGCAGGTGGAGGAGGAGGAGGCGGGGAAGGAGGGGCAGGAGGGGTAGGAGGAGGAGGAGGAGGAGGAGGAGGAGGAGGAGGAGGAGGAGGAGGAGGAGGACGAGGACGACGACGAAAAGGAGGAGGAGGAGGAGGAGGAGGAGGAGGAAAATGATGATGTGGTTTGCGGGCCGAGCTGAGGCCTAATACGCAAGGTTGCGTTTAGGATCTGGAAGCAGTGTGCAAGCTACCGGACCGCGAAAGGTGTTGTGGATCGGAGGCCGCTCGGATGTCTGATGGGGTCTCGTGCGAGGCTTCTGGGGTGCGTCTTGCAGCCAGTTGTTGGGCCTCTTGGGGGCCTCCTGGGGAGCTCGGATTTTTTTTGGGGAGCTCTCCTGGAGTTCCCTGGGGGCCCCTGGGGGCCTCTTGGTGGCTTCTTGGGGCAACCTGAAGGCGTCTTGGCGCGGACGGGTCGGAATTTCCGGTCGGGTTTTGCTTCGAAGAATTTTCTGAGGGCTGCCCCAAGGCCTTTTTGGGGCCGTCTTGAAGGTTTCTGGGGGCCGGCCTAAGGCTTTTTTTGGCTGTTTGGGATTTTTCCCAACCCTCCTATGTTTGGGTACTCATTTTGAATAAAGCAGTGTGGTCGCCCCGTCCTCCTTCTGCTCCTCCCCCCTCCTCCCCTCCTCCTCTCCTGTCTCCTGTGTTCCCCTCTCCTCTTCTCTCGTGCCGTCGGGCTTGCGATCTGCGCAACCGTCGCCACTTTCGTGGGCTCCTGGGAAGCCCAGCGGAGGTGGGTCCCACGCGGATCACCTCGGTAGCTCGCCGCCCCCTGGGGGGCTTGCGATCTGCGCAGCTGTCGCCACTTTCGTGGGCTCCTGGGAAGCCCAGCGGAGGTGGGTCCCACGAGGATCACCTCGGTAGCTCGCCGCCTCCTGGGGGGCTTGCGATCTGCGCAGCTGTCGCCACTTTCGTGGGCTCCTGGGAGGCCCAGCGGAGGTGGGTCCCACGCGGATCACCTCGGGACCTCGCCGCCCCCTGGGGGGCTTGCGATCGGCGCAACTGTCGCCACGTTCGTGGCCCAGCGGAGGTGGGTCCCACGCGGATCACCTCGGTAGCTCGCCGCCCCCTGGGCGGCTTGCGATCTGCGCAGCTGTCGCTACTTTCGTGGGCTCATGGGAGGCCCAGCGGAGGTGGGTCCCACACGGATCACCTGGGTACCTCGCCGCCCCCTGGGGGGCTTGCGATCTGCGCAACTGTCGCCACTTTCATGAGCTCCTGGGAGGCCCAGCGGAGGTGGGTCCCACGCGGATCACCTCGGTACCTCGCCGCCCCCTGGAGGGCTTGCGATCTGCGCAACTGTCGCCACTTTCGTGGGCTCCTGGGAGGCCCAGCGGAGGTGGGCCCCACGCGGATGACCTTGGTAGCTCGCCGCCCCCAGGGGGGCTTGCGATCTGTGCAGCTGTCGCCACTTTCGTGGGCTCCTGGGAGGCCCAGCGGAGGTGGGTCCCACGCGGATCACCTGGGTACCTCGCCGCCCCCTGGGGGGCCTGCGATCTGCGCAACTGTCGCCACTTTCATGGGCTCCTGGGAAGCCCAGCGGGGGTGGGTCCCACGAGGATCACCTCGGTAGCTCGCCGCCTCCTGGGGGGCTTGCGATCGGCGCAGCTGTCGCCACTTTCGTGGGCTCCTGGGAGGCCCAGCGGAGGTGGGTCCCACGCGGATCACCTCGGGACCTCGCGCCCCCTGGAGGGCTTGCGATCTGCGCAACTGTCGCCACTTTCGTGGGCTCCTGGGAGGCCCAGCGGAGGTGGGTCCCACGCGGACTACTTCGGTAGCTCGCCGCCCCCCGGGGGGGCTTGCGATCTGCGCAGCTGTCGCCACTTTCGTGGGCTCCTGGGAGGCCCAGCGGAGGTGGGTCCCACGCGGATCACCTCGGGTAGCTCGCCGCCCCCTGGGGGGCTTGCGATCTGCGCAGCTGTCGCCACTTTCGTGGGCTCCTGGGAGGCCCAGCGGAGGTGGGTCCCACGCAGATCACCTCGGTACCTCGCCGCCCCTGGAGGGCTTGCGATCTGCGCAACTGTCGCCACTTTCATGAGCTCCTGGGAGGCCCAGCGGAGGTGGGTCCCACGCGGATGACCTTGGTAGCTCGCCGCCCCCTGGGGGGCTTGCGATCTGCGCAACCGTCGCCACTTTCGTGGGCTCCTGGGAGGCCCAGCGGAGGTGGGTCCCACGCGGACTACTTCGGTAGCTCGCCGCCCCCAGGGTGGCTTGCGATCTGTGCAGCTGTCGCCACTTTCGTGGGCTCCTGGGAGGCCCAGCGGAGGTGGGTCCCACGCGGATCACCTCGGGACCTCGCGGTGCCATGGGGGGCTTGCGATCTGCGCAACTGTCGCCACTTTCGTGGGCTCCTGGGAGGCCCAGCGGAGGTACGTCCCACGTGGATTATTCGGAGGTGCGTAATACGCGTTTCTTTCAACGCCCCTGTGTTTCCATGTTGTATAATTGCCGTTCCTCTTCTTGCTGCGCTCTTCTGAAATCACTGTTAGGTGCTCTTCTTGCGCACCGCGGGTCCTTCAGAATGCCAGTCAACAATGAATGGTCCTGAGTATAATCGCCACATGTATAGAAAAGGTTGGGTACGTCACATGGTAATTTTCAGCAGTCTTGGGGCTTTCTTGGGCCATCTTAGAGCCCTCGTGGGGGCTTCCTGTGATGTTTTGGACGTAGCTCAGGCCGCAGAGGCTAATCTGTTTTTCTATACGCTTTCTCACAGCAATGGGACGATGTTTGTTTCTGGGGGCTCTGTTTGGGAGACTGTTGGGTGCTTCTTGGGGCATCTTGGAGGCATCTTGGACCATTTGGATGCCATCGCGGGCGTCTTGGAACGATACTTCGGCGATTCGGGGCCTTCTTTGACTGTTTTGAGGGTCTCTTGGGAGGACTCCGAAGCTACCTGGGCGCTCCAAAAGGGGCCCGAGGAGGACCGGATCCCCCTGGATGCGTTCGGGGGTGGGTCGTCTGCGGCCGAGGGGAGGGGTCAAATTCCCAGTTTGGGGTCCTTGGGGGGGATTCATATGGGGGGGAACCTCACACGACTGGAGATCCACAAGGGGTCAGCGGATTCATTCCCCCCTATAATCCCCCACCAGGCCCACCTGTAATCGCCCCGTCGCTCCACCGCCGTTTCAGCAATTTGACAGCGGGCGCTACTGTCAACGCGCGTGAACGGGAAGCGCGTCACCGACTTTGACAACGCGGCGCACCGTCAATGGGGCCCACAGGCCCGCGGGCCAAGCAACCTATGAGGCCATTTGACACTGGGCGCCACTGTCAACACGCGTGAACGGGAGGAGCGCGTCACCGACTTTGACAGCGCGGCGCGCTGTCAGACGGCCCCAAGAGGCCCCCAAGACGGCCCAAGAGGGTCAACAGTGACCTTCAAGATGGCCTCCAAGACGGCCCAAGAGCCCTCCAAGACGTCCTCCAAGAAGGCCCGAAAGGGTCAACAGTGACCTTCAAGATGCCCACGTGTTCCCCGAAGGCTTTCCAAACCGATTCGGGGAACACATGGTCCGATAGCTTGGCAGGTCTGCCCTCAACGTTCGGCCACATGGGCGCTTCCGAAAAGGCAGGGGGCGGCGGTGATTCGCCGTAGGCGTCTTCGATCCGCCGTCCCTGTTGCTTGCAAGAGGGGTGCCTGGCGTGCTGAATCCAATCTTTTTTGGTTTTGGTTCTTTTTGCAAAAAGAACTCCCCCTTGGGGCTCCGGCGCGTCCCGCCGGCTTCCCGAAAGGATGCCGAAAATTTGTCCGGACCCGGCTCCAAAGGGATTTTCCTGATCCCGACGGCTCCACGACGGCCCAAGATGGCCTCCAAGATGCATCCCAGACGGCCAAGACGGCCTCCAAGACGGCTAAGATGGCCCTAAGATGCCTCCAAGACGGCCCAAGATGTACCCAAGATGCACCCAAGCCAGATCCTAAGGTTTTTGAAGGATTTTGACATTTGCTTCATCTCGGCCTTCCGACGGACCGAGACGGCCCAAGAGTCATGGCCCAAAGGTCGCCCAAGAGGTCTCCAAGATGGTTCCAGAACGGCCCAAGAGGCCCCCAAGTCGGCCCCAAGAGGTCCCCAAGACGGCCCAGGAGGCCTTTAAGACGCCCAAGATGGCCTCCAAGACGGCCCAAGATGTACCCAAGATGGCGTAAGATAGCCTCAAGATGGCCCAAGACGGCCCAAGAGGCCTCATTACGGCCCAAGAGGCCTCCAAGAGGTGCTCCAGGAGGGCCCGCACAGGCCAAAATCATTAATTTGTCTTAGGCAGTTGAAGGATTTTGGCATTTGCCTCCTCTCGGCATTCCGACGGCTCAAGACGGCAGCCAAGATCGCCCCACCATTGCCCACGAGGCCTCCAACTGGGCCCCATGACGGCCCAAGAGGCCTCCAAGACGGCCCCAAGAGGGCCCCAATACGGCCCAAGAGACCTCCAAGACGCCCAAAATGGCCTCCAAGACGGCCCCGAAGCGCCCCAAGAGGACGCCAAGTCGGTTCAGAGAGGCCCCCAAGACGGCTCCCGACGGCGTCAGACGTGCCAGGAACCCACCAAGATGGCCGAAATTGGCTCCAAGCTGGCCGAAGACGGCCCAAGAGGCCTCCAAGAGGGCCTCCAGAAAGACAGAAAGCGCAAACAACAATGATGTTCCTTAGGTTTTTGAAGGATCTTGACGGTTGTTTCTTCTCGGCCTTCCGACGGACCGAGACGGCTCAAGAGCCCTCAAAGATCGTCCAAAGGTCGCCCAAGAGGTCTCCAAGATGGTTCCAGAACTGCCCAAGAGGCCCCCAAGTCGGCCCCAAGAGGTCCCCAAGACGGCCCAGGATGCCTTCAAGACGCCCAAGATGGCCTCCAAGACAGCCCAAGATGTACCCAAGATGGCGTAAGATAGCCTCAAAATGGCCCAAGACGGCCCAAGAGGCCTCATTACGGCCCAAGAGGCCTCCAAGAGGTGCTCCAGGAGGGCCCGCACAGGCCAAAATCATTGATTTGTCCTAGGCAGTTGAAGGATTTTGGCATTTGCCTCTCTCGGCATTCCGACGGCTCAAGACGGCCAAAGACGGCCGGCCGCCAAGATCGCCCCACCCTTGCCCACGAGGCCTCCAACCGGGCCCCATGACGGCCCAAGAGGCCTCTTCCTCTTCCTCATCATGTTCATTCTATCCCACGTGTTCCCCGAAAACTTTCCAAACCGATTCGGGGAAAACTCGCCAGGGGCCGAACCGTCAGCGCGGCAGCAGCAGAGGGAAGGTGGCAGGGGGTAGAGGACGACGGCGACAGTGACGAGAGTCCGAAGAGTGTTGCTTGTCGGTACTGCGCTGAAGATGCAGCGTTGCCTGCGCCATGTCGCCGCGGCGCTCGAAACAATAATCAAAACCTGCTGACCAGTAGTGCGAGAACCTCGCTGGCGCCGCCGCGGCAGCACGTGCCAGACCTTCTCCGCCCGTTCCTCCTCCTCCCTGAGCCTCCTCCCTCCTTCTCCTCCTCCTCCTCCTCCTCCTCCTCCTCCTCCTTCTCCTTCCCCTGCTCGTCCTCCTCCTCCTCCTCCTCCTCCACCCCCTCCTCCACCTCGTCTTCCCCTTCCTCCTCCTCCGTCTCCTCCTCCTCCTCCTTCTCCTACTCCTCCTCCGCCTCTCCTCCTCCGCCGCCTCTGGACCCTTCAAAATCAATCCCTGTACCCCTGCCGGGACTGTGACGACCCCGGAACTCGAAACACCCCCCACGTAACAGAAAAAGGCGTCACTCCGCTGGACCCCAAGGATGGAGAGGTTTCCTGGTGGCCCACGTAAAACGTCACCCCGCTGGGCCCCCTAGCAGCCTTCGAAACTGGCGACAGTTTCGCATATCGCAGCGCCAAAGGGATGGCGAGGTCCAATATGGATCTGGGTAAGACGTCGCTACGTTGGACCGTCAGCAGCCCTCGAAAGTGGCGACGGCTTGGCAGATCTCACCCCCCCGAGGGATGGCGAGGAATCACCTGAATCTTGAAAAGACGTCACTCCGCTCGACTCCTCCAGCGGCTCTCGAAAGTGGCGACAGTTTTGCAGATCGCAGCTCCGCAGGGATGGCGAGGTCGGGTTTGAATCTGGGTAAAACGTCACTGCGATGGACCCCCCAGCAGGTCTCGAAAGTGGCGACAGTTTCGTAAATCCCAGCTCCACGGGAAAGGCGCGGTTTAATGCGACGTTTGGGTAAGACGTCACTCCGCCAGGCCCCCCAGCAGCCTTCGAAACTGGCAACAATTTCGCAGATCGCAGCCCCACAGGGATGGTGATGTCTCATCTGAGTCTGGGTAAGACGTCGCTCCGCTGGACCGTGAGCAGCCCTCGAAAGTGGCGACACTTTGGCAGTTTGCACCCCTCCAAAGATGGCGAGGTCTCCAGGCGGTCCGGTCACGACGTCAGTCCGCTGGACCCGCCAGCATCCCTCGAAGGTGGCGGCATTTTCGCGGATCGCAGCCCCCCGAGGGTTGGCGAGGTCTCCTGGTGGTCCGCGCAAGATGTCATCTCGCAGGACCCATGGCAGCCCTCGAAAATGGATCCAGTTTGACAGATCGCAGCCCCGCAGGGATGACGAGGTCCCATCTGGATCTAGGTACGACGTCACTGCGCTGGGCCCCCCAGCAACTCTTCGTCTGTTGTTTTGGCAGATGCCCTCCGTCTGTATACGTGGGTGATCGCCGCATTCCCCATGCGTGCACAGCGAATACTGAGAAAGTCAGCCCAAGACGCCCCGAAAAGGCCCCCCAAAGGCCCCCAGGAAGCCCCCAAAGAGCTCCAAAAAGCCCCCAAAAGGCGCACAAGAGGCCCTCAGGAGCAACACGCAACAACCGCCAGATCCTCAAGGGGGCGGCGGTGTGGCGTAAGCCCAAGAATCTTCTGGCGTCTCCAAGATCAGGCTGCGTGGTGCAGTTGACGTAAGCCAGGATGATGGATCCAAGCTTGCTCTGCGTGCAAACTCCCTGGAGCTTCGCGCGGTCCCTCCCTGAGGGCGCCGCCCGGTCGAACCAGCAGCCCAGCAACTCGAGGGCGTCGTCGCGCGCAGACCCGTCGTCGCACGACAGCCCCGGGTCGCCCGTCGCGAGGTCCACCATCTGATCCACAAGCTCTGGGCAGTTGCTACGACACGCGTCCGGCATTCCCGACACCAAGTCGGAGCGCTGCAGGTAGGCGGCGAACCTCTGCACACGCGAGGGCGGTCCGCTGGCGGCACGGGCAATCTGGGCGACGTCCTCCTCGTCTAATAGTTCGGGCGTGTCAGTAGCCGCACAGGCCATGTAGAATTCAATTTGTGCTCGCTCCAAGTCCCTCCACTTGGATGCCATCCTGGGCACGATACTGGAATCCGTGATAGCGCGCACGAACTTGCTGTCCGTAACAGCGCGCAGGCCGCAAGGCTGGCACGATTCCTCAATCGAATCCCCTAACTTTGTCTCACAATCGGCCTCCATCACCGCGGCAGTGTCCTCATCCAGTATCTTCGACGTCTTGAGGTCGAACATATTCAGCGTCCCATTGCGCATCAAGATCGCAAACGGTATGGTGGTTCTCTTGTTCTCCCAATAGTGCACGTCCTGGAACTTAGCGGGCTCGTTTTCTACAGGATATTTTAAGATAAAGTGGAGCTGCTCCTCGCCTGCCAACTGCTCCGAACCGACGAACTCGTATGCATGATCTTCTCGCGTCTGTGGAAAGGACGCGGAAGAAGTGCGCTCATCCTGATCCATACACCAGTAGTGGTCGGAGTCAACATCTCCGAGGCCGCCCTCCACTGCCCAGCCGTTCGAATCAAACTGCATCTTCTGAAAATGTTGGCTGCCCCAAGTGGACCTGCCACGGACCTGCTCTTGGTTAGGGAAGCTGGCGTAATCGGAGAACTGTAAGGCCGCAGACGGAAGGCTGACTGACTCCTCTGCTGACGTCATAGCATGTTCCATGTCTTCCCAATTATTTTCTGCCTGATCCGGAACAGACTCGATGAGGTCCCTGGCAAGCTGCGGAATCGGCTCCACGGTTGGGAGATAGTCGCCGTACCTGGATTCGCAAAGGCCAAGTTCGTGCGCAGGGTAGGACGGACATGGCTGATACATCATAAAGTGAAAGTGGTAAAACTCAGGCATGTTCGGGGGCGCATGGTTGCCCATGAGGTAGAGGTTCCAGTACGGGTTGACTCCCAACGTACACCCGTCCCCGAGGAGGTAGCAAGCGTTCTTGAATGCGGTCAAACGGCCCACAGGGCCAGACCTAAACTGGAAATGCCAAACTTTCAACCAGGTAAACTGGCGCACCTGGCGTTGCATTCTTCAGCGTTTCTGGCGTGGGAAACCGGCTCGAGCTTGATATCTTCCCAGCTGCCGCAGCCAAGTTTTGGTCCAAGTAGCCTCCATGTGGCGGGCGTGCGCTGATCGAGGGGAATCTCCGCCCAGTTGAAGCAGGTGTCCTTCACTGTATTGCACTCGCCGGTGTACAGGTAGCAAGCATGCCTTCCATTATCCGCGCATACTGCTTGCTGGTAGTTCATGCTCGTGCAGCCAGCCTGCTTCTTGCAAAGCTCGATACAGTGGCTTTCGCTGGTAGCAGTCCAAGTCCGTAGCAGGAAAATGCTCTCCTGGTTTGAGCAGCCGATCGAGCGGTTCACTGCAGATACAGAGGTCTCTCGGCCGTGCGGGTACTCCAGAAAGAGGGCCGCAAGGACGGATGCGGACATGGCGATCAGCGACAACAGCAACATGCGGAACTTCGTTTTGCTAGTGGTCACCGTCGCGGACGATGCTTCCTCACGAACGAGCGGATCACGCTCATTCTCCATCTGCGCGCACCGTCTACTTCGGAGCCTCAGCCCGAACACACTCAGGCTTGAGCTGCCCAAAGAGCTTATTCAACGGCTCGAGTCAGAAAGGCTTAAGCCCGAATGCTTGCGGACAGCGGCTCTGGCTTCTCGTACTGGGTGGGCCGCGGACCCCCCCTCTCTGACGTCCCCCAAGGAGGGAACCCAGACATGCGACTTCCTGGTGGTTTCCGTGCGCGGTCCCCGGGAGTCCCGATCCCGGCTTTTCATCCTGAGCCGTTCTTTGACGGTCCCGGGGCTCGGCGAGCGCCCCCGAAGCCGAAGATGACGCACAAAAAGAAGCTCGCGTCGCGATGCTTGTCACGACGCCAGCATGTCTGGCAAGCTGTCGACCCCCTCTTTCACCTGGACTTCGCGCTGGGGCCACCTTCGGCGGGCCCCAGGGGACCGGACAGGGCCCATGCAGAGGGCGCTCGACCGCCCGCGCCAGCGTCGCCGCCGCGTCGGACCAGCGCGAAGCCGCCAGTAGACGGCCGAGACGTGGCAGATTTCGGAAGCCCTGAACCCAAAAACGTTTTCGTCTCCTGGGGAAACCTCTTGTACTTCCGCCGCCTTCCGCCGAGCCGATCCTCGAAGGCGAGGCCATCTTTGGAACGCGGCACGTGGCCAGAACTCTCAGGTCGAGGACGTGAGCTGTGACAGGGGATCTGTCGACCCCTATCCCAGGCTTCGGGGGGTCTTCGGACTGACCGAACATGTTGGGTCCAACCCTGAGACATAAGACGGGCGGGCGTCCATCCTCGATCGTGGTGCGTCCGAACAGGCCCAATTGGGGTGTACTGCAGGGTTCCCCCCCCTTTTCCTGAGCGGCCAAGCGTTTCGTGGACAAGTCGGGAGTGGGGGGCGAGAGATCGCCTGCGAGGTCGGGCCTCTTGCGAGACCCTGAGATCCTGGTGCCGCAGTCTGTTCAGAGTGGGTGCTTCCGCCAGGTTTCGACGAGTGACGCAGAGAGATGGGGTCCGGGCGGGGCTCTGGTCGTGCTTTTATGGTTTGCGATGCAGCGTCGGATCTCAGGGGACGCGGGTCGAGCCACGGCCAGACCTCGGGCCAGGAGGTGGGCCCCACACGCCGAAGGCCCGATGCGGATATGCTTCCGAGGTGGAGAGCCCGCTCACGAAGGACAGAAGGCCAACCCCTCAGAACTATCGGGCAGGCCTCAGCCATCATGCATGACAAATGCTTCCCGGACCTCGATCCTGACCAGTTCTTCGACCGGAAGTGTTCAAATGGCCAGCTACTCCGCGGACCTCTCCCCGGGTGCATTCTGACCTGGATTCCGAGGCGAATCCAGCCGCAGTGACGAGGGAAAGTATCGGTATCGCTTCCTCCTCGGACCAGAGGTCAAAAAACGAAGAACAAGTGGGGGGAGGGCGTTCCGCGCTCAAGCCTAAACATCCCGCGCCGGCGCAGCCGCCGCGTCGAGGCAGCGCGGAGAAGCCAGCACATGCCCGTCGGTCTTTCTGAGGGGGAACGCTCAAGGAGGACGGGCTCAGGGGGGGAACATCGACCTGGAATCGGCGACACATCACCGATAGGTCGGCTATGGGTGCCCGATAGCGGACCCGCACGGTCCTTGGGGGGTCGATCGGACCCCTATCGGCAATCCATGGGCGACTGGGGTCGACGCCTTCCCCCTTGAGCCTATCCACCCCCAAAGCTGCCCCGTGGCTTTCGGGTCATAGCCATAGCTCGACTCACCAACGGCCGCTCGGGACGATCCAGGCACCCCCGGTGCGCCCTCGACGAGGCGCACCTGCTGGAAGGCACCCCGAGGCCGGAAAGCCGCCGAGAACCGACCAAACGCCCGAAGAACATCGAACCTCGAAATTCCCCCCCCCTGAGCATATCCCCCCACCCTAATGATGCCCCTGGCTTTCTCCCCCATCAGTCCGCGTCCACGAGCTCCGGCGCGGCCGCGCCCTTCTGGCGCACGGAGTCCGCGCTCAGCCAGGGCGGCAACTACGCGGGCGCGCCGCTCGGGCGCGAGGCCGACCAGTTACCACATCTTTTCCGCTCACGCTTCTGGTGTCCAGAAACTGCTCTTCGAGAAGCCTTCAGGCGAGCAGAGGGCTCGGCTTCGCATCAATACAGAGAAGGACAAGCAGATCATGTCAGAGAAGAGTTTGGAGGCAGTTCCCTGGGAGGGCTCTGTGGGAACAACTACAGTCGACCTGTATCATAAGGACGCACAATAAGGATACAAGGGCCTTGGACGACCGTGCCGACACTTCGCGGGCGGGGCGCGGCCAGCCAAAGCGGCCAAGGATGGACCGAGGAGGCAAGGATGCAAGGGTACTCTTGGGAAGGTTGCCCATCCTTACTGTGCAGGTTGACTGCAAGTGCTGACTATGTCTGCCAGGCTGCGGGGCGATCGAGCTGAAGTGAGGCAGGCCTTCTCAGGAGGCGGCAGAACATCTCGGAAGCCCTCTGGCCTTCCGAGAAGTGATTACGCTCCCAAACATGATGTGGTGCTGGGTCCGCGTTTCGAAAAGACAACGCCCCGCGTTCTCCTCCTCCTTCTCCTCGTCCTTCTCATCCCGCTGCCCACCCTGCTCCCCCTCCTGATTTCAGCTCTCCGCATCAGTCTACCATGTCGGCGAACCCCTAACACGCTTCGTGGCCCCATAGGGAGCTCCACCTGACCACAGTGGTGCCGTTCGCATGCGTCCCCGCCAGCCATGTCGGCACACACCTCACACATTCCGTGGCCCCACTAGGGAGCTCCAAGAATGCCAGACGTGAAGCCAAGGATCAAGCTGGATTGCCCAAGGTCAGCGACGTTAGGCCAGCCTTCGACCAGGGATGTGCCAGGGCCGAGGCAATAGCGGCTGTGTTTTATAGGTTCAGGCAAGTCTACTTGCATGGCATTTCTCCCGCCCCCCCTCAGCCACCTCTTCAAGCAGCGCGGGACCGAAAAGGCATGCAGGTGGGTCCCGACTTGCGTGAAGCTCAGAATTCTTTTCGGGCCTGAGTACGACCCCCCGTCTCTTCAGGCAAGTAAGCTTGCCATAATGTTTGAAATAGCTGCCTCCCACCCAAGCCCGACTCGTGGGCGATCGAGTTGGATTGTTACGCAAGCCAGGTGAAGCCAAGCGTAATGCCAAGGATCAAGCCGGACTACCTGGGGTAAGAGGGATTCGGTTAATCTTGGACCAAAGATGCGCCAGGGCCGATGGTGACTAAGACGCGCAACGTAAGCAAGAGAACAGGAAACGGGCGGCACAACGAAAACGGCATCCGACGCTATGGGAGAACCGCAACATCGTGACACAGAACCGCGACTGGATCTCCAAACGCCTTTTTTTCTGCGTGTTCACCCGTGGCTCCTCCTCCTCCTCCTCCTGCTCCTCCTCCTCTTCCACATCCTCCTCCTCATCCTCCTCCTCCTCCTGATCCTCCTCCGTGGTTCAAAAATGTGGTCCTGAGGGATGGGTCCCAAAGACGAAGTGCCTCAGACAAAGTAGATCCACTCTTGGAACTCTTCCTGACCTGAGGCCCCCGCCCCTCAGGACCCCGTCTCTGAACTACCGACCCTCCCTTCCCCCCCCTCCCCCTCCTCCACCTCCTCCTCCTCCTCTTCCCGATCTGTGGCCTCCGGCGGTGCTCGGACCGTTGGCGGCCCCCAGTGGGCCTCGGGAAGCCTCGACGGCCTTCGGAAGCGCAGCTGCACGCACTGCTTCCCACACGCCAGCGTCAACAGCGTGAACGAAGACGACGACGAAGACGACGACGACCACGGACGAAGACGGACGACGACCACGGACGACCACGACGACGACAATCGATGGAGAAGGAGGACGAGAGTGAGAGAGGGAGGCACTCACTTGCGGGCGGAGCCCGTCCCGGCGCGGGAAACAAGCGACTGGCGCCGCACCGCATCAGAACAGCGAGTGCAACACAACTCGTTCTCCAAATGTTTCCACCACCCGAGGACTGCAGCCAGAAGAAACCAATATGTCCCATCCACATCAGGTCCAACATCCAAAAAGAATGTAACACCCTCTGATTGCACCGCAGTTTGGTCCCGTGTGGTCGGCGGCCCCCTGCTCCGGCAAGTGGCTGGGATCCAAACAGTTTCCTTCTCTGCCCTCCAGTGCATGGCGGCCTTGCTTGCAGCACTTGCGATCCCAAGCAGCGCCCAAACTGTCCAGAATAAGCTCGGCCATGTGTTTCTCCACTTTAGAAATCGCTCGTCTGATGCGTTTTAAGTCCCAGGCTCGACAGCATCAGAGATGCTTTAAAATCGTTCCCAATTGGTGGCGACGGGGAAGATGAGGACGAAGCCAGAAACGATGAGGATGATGCGGAAGACGCAAGTACTGAGCCGAGATTCGTGCGCCGTGGCCCAACACCCGGGGTCATGCATATCATTCAGCGTTCCGCATGGAATGTTTGTTCCTCTGCAGCACAATTCGCGCAAATTAAGCCGCAATACAATAGGCGTAACGACGCTTTTGGAAAAACCAGCGCAAAACCCGTACTTGCTGTTACCCCACTTCTGTTTCACGTCCTGATCTTTTTCAACAACGCATTAAAGATGAGCGAGCTCCATGGGTCGCCTTGCTCGGTGCCCCTAGAGATGTCGAAAGGCATGCTGGGAACATGTTTGATACGACCCGTCTCTTCTGTGAAAAAGTTCTGCCAGCAACGACATGTATGCAGAGGGTACGGTTTGTTTTGCCAGTGCACTAGTGGAGCCTGATGCCCGCATGCGTCGAAAGTCTTCTGGAAGTCAACCACCGTGGATTATAAAGAGAACTAAACATGTAATCCCTTTTCCTGTGTTTAGAAAAATGTGTAATTGTGCTCTGAACTGAATCCGTTCTGGAAACCTGCTTGGCCACCCTCATCCAAGACTAGCGATGACGGTTACAAAGCAATAGGTGAAACAATGTGAACAACACAGGCACGACGGCAATCGGCCTGTAATTGTGCATGCCGTTCCGTATCACTGCGGCCGCTGCCCGCCTCCAGCTCTTTGGCGGCCATCATCGAATATAGTCGTCAGCGTTTCCACCAATATCACCTCACCCTCAACGAAACAATCGTCAAGAACAGCACTACGATCAGGGCACCATTTCCGCCTCAACCGCCTGGTGGCCTCCGCGACATCGTCCGTGTTCTGTGGCCCTGTCAAATCAGCGACCCGCGCAGCCATTGCTTTGTTGGAAGGAGTGGGACAATGATAAGAGCGAAGAGGGAGAGGGACACGGGGGAGGAAGAGAGAAGGATGAGGGCGAGAAGGGAGAGGAACACGAAGAGGACGACCACGAGCCAGGCTTCCGACGATTTGGCCCGAGCCGCCAGCACTTGGGGCTTACGTTAAAGCGTTTCCTCCCGAGCTGTTGGTTGATGGCATCGGGGCCCGAAACGGCCACCAGACCAGAAATTCTGGAAAAGCTGTGGGCGCGATTTCGTCCAGATCGCCAAATGTCTGGAGATGACGACGGCGATGGCGGCGGAGGCGGCGACGGGGATGACGACGGCAGCAGCGGGGAATTGCCCCTAAAAGAGGCCCACCGTGCTCCCGAGGGTAGACAAGCCCCGACGGGCGGAAAAGTAGGTGGCCCAGGGCACCCCCTCCCAAGGGAAGACGCGGGAGAGAAAGGCGAACGACCCCAAGGCTGCCTCACCGAGGTAGACGCGAGGCGTTCAGCCGCCCCGCACCCGCCCCACAGGAACAAGACCCCCCGTGCACCTGAAGGATTAATCGCCCTGGCAGGTGTAAACCTTGAATACTTGGGGAGCCCCCTCCCGCGGAGAACGCGCGGGGTGGACTGGACGACACGGCGGCGGCGATATATATATATATATATATATATATATATATATATATATATATATATATATATATATATATATATTCCTTTTCATATATTTTTACAAGCCGGGGGGGGAAACCATCCCCCCCCCCCAAAAAAAAAACTGGACGCCCGGGATCTGGGGTTCTCGGGCTCCCTTGGACGTCCTTGGAAAAGGTCACCTGGCATTCCGGGTCTCCACAAACGCATTGCCAGCAGACCCAGAGCGATCCGAGGGTCATCAGAAAGGCTCAGGGGAGGCCCCAGACAGCACAAGAGCGCACCAAGAGGGACTCCAATTGCGTCAGGACGGCCCACAAGACCCCCAGGGCACCCCAAAAACCCTTCCAAGGGGCCTTCAAACCACAAAAATCGTCCCATTCCCTTCGTCAAAACTTACAAGTTTAGCATTTTCGCCTTTCGGATGTCATCAGCTTTCAAGACGGTTTCAAAACCCCCGAGATCGCCTCCAGACGCCCCAAAAGGCCCCCAAGAAAGCTTCAAGACGGCCGAGCCGGGCCCCACGATCGCCCACGAGAGCCCCAAGACAGCCCATAATGGAACCAAGAGACCCCCAAGGGCTCCCAACACAGACCCAAACGGGCCATGGGAGGTCCCCGGAAATGCCCAAGATGGGTCCAAAGGGGGCTCCAGCGGGCCCAAGCTCCCCAAGACGGCCCAAGAAGGCCCCAGGACGGCCCATGAAGGCGCCAAAACGGCCCACGAGGGCCCCGAAAACACCCCAACGATGTTCCCGAATGCCAACATGAAGACCCCCAAGGCACCCCAAAAGCTTTCCAAGGGGCCTTCAAACCACAAAAATCGTCCCATTCCTTTCGTAAAACTTACAAGTTTAGCATTTTCGCCTTTCGGATGTCATCAGCTTTCAAGACGGTTTCAAAGCCCCCGAGATCGCCTCAAGACGCCCCAAAAGGCCCCCAAGAAAGCTTCAAGACGGCCGAGCCGGGCCCCACGATCGCCCACGAGAGCCCCAAGACAGCCCATAATGGAACCAAGAGGCCCCCCATGGGCTCCCAGCACAGACCCAAAAGGGCCATGGGAGGTCCCTGGAAGTGCCCAAGATGGGTCCAAAGAGGGCTCCAGCGGGCCCAAGCTCCCCAAGACGGCCCAAAAGGGCCCCAGCACGGCCCATGAAGGCGCCAGAACGGCCCACGAGGGCCCCGAAAACACCCCCACGATGCTTCCGAATGCCTACATAAAGACCCCCAAGGCACCTCAAAAAGCTTTCCAAGGGGCCTTCAAACCACAAAAATCGTCTCATTCCCTTCGTAAAACTTACAAGTTTAGCATTTTCGCATTTCGGATGTCATCAGCTTTCAAAACGGTTTCAAAGCCCCCGAGATCGCCTCCAGACGCCCCAAAAGGCCCCCAAGAAAGCGTCAAGACGGCCGAGCTGGGCCCCACGATCGCCCACGAGAGCCCCAAGACAGCCCATAATGGAACCAAGAGGCCCCCAAGGGCTCCCAGCACAGACCCAAACGGGCCATGGGAGGTCCCCGGAAATGCCCAAGATGGGTCCAAAGGGGGCTCCAGCGGGCCCAAGCTCCCCAAGACGGCCCAAGAAGGCCCCAGCACGGCCCATGAAGGCGCCAAAACGGCCCACGAGGGCCCCGAAAACACCCCCACGATGCTTCCGAATGCCTATATAAAGACCCCCAAGGCACCCCAAAAAGCTTTCCAAGGGGCCTTCAAACCACAAAAATCGTCCCATTCCCTTCGTAAAACTTACAAGTTTAGCATTTTCGCCTTTCGGATGTCATCAGCTTTCAAGACGGTTTCAAAGCCCCCGAGATCGCCTCAAGACGCTCCAAAAGGCCCCCAAGAAAGCTTCAAGACGGCCGAGCCGGGCCCCACGATCGCCCACGAGAGCCCCAAGACAGCCCATAATGGAACCAAGAGGCCCCCCATGGGCTCCCAGCACAGACCCAAAAGAGCCATGGGAGGTCCCCGGAAGTGCCCAAGATGGGTCCTAAGGGGGCTCCAGCGGGCCCAAGCTCCCCAAGACGGCCCAAGAAGGCCCCAGCACGGCCCATGAAGGCGCCAAAACGGCCCACGAGGGCCCCGAAAACACCCCCATGATGTTTCCGAATGTCAACATTCATTGATTTTGCTCCCATGACATTTCACACTGTGACCCAAGTCGTTGAGGGTCTCGTGGCATGCAGCGAAGATGCCCGAGGATGCCCCGTACGAGTTGCATATGCATGTTCGTACCCTTACACACATACAATTAAAGTACAGATGTACGCTGTATACACACATACAACAATGTAAGTATATTGTATACACCTAGACATGTATACGGAACGTGCATGCACGTGAGCGTGTATACATGCATGCGCGCATGTACGCACGCACGCATTCCGCTTGCGTGCAGAACTCAAATGACCAATGTGCATGGCGCGCAGCGCCAATGCAGTCTTGTATATATATATATATATATATATATATGTAGATGTATCTGTACTATACACATATATATATACATCTATATATATATATATATATATATATGTATGGGGCGTTTGGGAACCATCGTGGGCATACCTGGAAACCGCCTCGGCATGTCTATAACGGCCTTGGTACGGCCTGTGTCTCCCGCGCAGCGCTCGGTCAGATTTCCCGCGAACTCGACCGCCCAGTCGGGCACAAGATTGCGCGGGTCCATTCATGAAATTAATGATGATGTCCCGCTGCGGATCATGGCGCCTGGTCGCGGCGAGACGGCGCTGCCCGAGCGAAGCCGTGAATGCGTAAGCGCGCAGAGGTGCGATGGCCTTTGGCTGGCGCGGCAGACCCAAGATCTGCGGCAGGCGCCTGGGTGGGCGCCGAGGCCACACGCGGCGGCCGACGCCGCCGCCGGGCCCGCGAATGGCGCCTCCTCGATATCGACAGGCGCAGACGCGGCGGCAAGCACCGCGGCGGCCGTCGCGGCCTCCGCCACATCAGGCGTCGCGGCAAGCGCCGTACCCGACGTCGCGGCCGTCGCTATCGCCATGCCCGCGACATTTACCTCCACGTCTTCGCAAACCGCTCGCGAAGGGTCCTCCCTGCCCGTCGGGTTCGATCTGGAGTGTGTGTAGTCCGCGGTGGCGTGGCGCACCGCGTCGACGCGCCGAGCAGTCGTAAACCCAAACAAATATATGAACCATCATGGATACCAAACAATGTGTTCCGAAGGGTGTACGCCGTGCAATCTAGGTGGGTCACTCTATGTACTGCACCCGACGTCGTGAAATAGAAGGTGTCCAAAATATGTTGCGAAATGTGTGTTGTGCTACCTATGTTGTGCACTCTATGCTGTGCGGCCCATGTGGGATAGTTGTGCAGCATTTTTTGAAGCAGATTATATGGTGCAATATTTGTGGTGCGGTATACGTTGTGCAATCTACGTTCTGCAATCTACGTGGTGCAAACTGCGTGGTGCAATCTACGCGGTGCGCAAAATATGTTGTGCAGAGGTCGAGGTGCAAACTATGTGGTGCGTTGTACGTGGTGCCATATACGTGGTGCAAGGCACCAACCGGCGTTGTGTGATAGATGAGCGGCAAGATACCTTGTGCAATCTATGTTGTGGAACCTTCGTTGGGGAATTTGCGTGGTGCTATCTGTGGCGCAATTCACCGTGCCGAGCGCAATGTTTCCAACTCCACTGCTCGCGCAATCATCACACCCGCCCGCCCGCAACATGGTTTGCAAAACCAATGCGGCGGCGATTGCCCTGACTGCTTGGCGTTGGCTGGCGCATCGCTGCAGCCGCGCTAGCGCGAGCAGGCTCGCGCGCAGAGCGGGGCGCGACGGACGTGGCCGCGCTGGCACTGGCCCCTGCGCGCTTCCCAGCGCGTCTCGCAGGCGCGCTGGGACTACAGTGAATCGATGACGCGGGAGGGCGCGGTACCATTGGACGTCGACAACGGCAGACACGATGATGATAATAGCAATGCTGGTTACCACGATTGCGACGACGACGGCACTGCCAATGACGGAGCCGATGCTGATCATGCCGATGACGATGGTGGTGTCAATCCACGCGGCGGCGATGGAAAAATTTGGACAGATTTCAACATGCGCGCGCGGCCGACGCGCGCGAGTGGCCCGCATAGTAGTATTTGACACGGATTGCGTGCCCCCCCCCAAGCGCGCGCACAGGGGCGTTCGAATGATTTCGACATGCGCGCGCGAGAAGCCCGCTTGGTCGCAAGTCATGAAACTGGTGAGAAAGGGGTGTCTTCTCCAGAACTCGCAAGAGCGCGCGCGCAGACCTCGTTCGAGCAGTCCACGGTGCAGAACCATAGATTCATATTTGTCTCTGGGCCATTCGATGTTGAATCCTTACGGAATCCAGAGTTTATGAAAGACTCCGTGTGCGCGCCACGACGAGCGCGTGCGCACTTCGTTCCATGCTGTGCAATAGATGCCTGCAACGTAAGAGATGTGATAAACAAAGTTGCGCGCATACATTCATTTGACGAGAATGAAGGGCGGGGGGTCGATATCGACTTGGCTGGGATGGTACGGGCTCATATTTCAAACTCGTGTGTGAATTGTGCGTGAATTGCGCATCCCCAGAGGGGATCGATAAGCGCGGGGCATGAGGGGCCAGTTGATCTGAATTGCTCTTACAAAAAGAAAAAGTGTGTGGTGCAGTCGACGTGGTGCAATATGTGTGATCCAATCTCTGTTGTCCAACCTATGTGGTAAAACTCTATTTGCTGCAACCGACGTGGTGCAATAGATGCGGCGCGATTCACGGCGCTATCTAAGATGTGCAGCTCATGCGGCGCACACTATGTCGCGCGACCGTGGCGGCGACGGCGAGCGCGGAACCGCCAGACCGCCAGCCAGGCTCAGACGGCGGGCGTCAACGAGGCGGCGACGGGGCGGCGACGGCGAGCACGGAACTGCCAGACCGCCAACCAGGCCTAGTTCCGCAGAAGATAAGCGGGAAACCCTAAAGACAAACACTGTTTGGGGAATGGGTCGCCCTCCCCCTGGTCCGCGCGCCGCTGGCGTCCGCCAGGTCGGCGCAACGTCGCCGGGGAGGCGCCACCCGCAATTGCGCAATCACGGATGAAATTGCCGCGGTTTTTTCACAAATGTCGAGCATGTAGAAGACAATGCAAAAACGGTCGAGCATGCGGATCGGTCCTTTCGCCCACATGTCGAGCGGTTTCTTCCCACATGTCGAGCACGTCGATCGCGAAGAACAGCTTCTTCCCGATGCATGACGCGCGCGGCGTCTCGCCCGTGGCCGGGCTGCGCCAAAAAACCTTGCCCGAGGTTCCCTCCCCGCGTGGCGGTCAGGGTCGCCGCCTTGACCGGCGGCTGGCTGCGCCGCCATTTCTCGAACCCCCCCCCGCCGTAACACAGGCCAGCCGCCTCCCACTTCCTCCCCTCACCTGGACGAAGGATGGCAACAAAAACGAAGGATTGCAAAAAAACACCCTCGGGTTTTTTGCAATCCATCCTCCGGCTTTTTTGCAATCCTTCGGTTTTTTTTGCAATCCTTCCTCCCTCCTGCCCCCAGCGCTCCCTATTCAGTACCACCCGGCCCCGTCGCGCCCCCGGACGGGTCGGCAGGGCGGGCCAGGCGTTTCGCCCGGGACTTCCTCGCCACGCACACTGCCGAGACTTGAGAATGGCACCAGCTTCGCCGAGGGGGGGCGGGGCAATTGCAGAGTGGAGCCCCCTCGCCGAAGCACCCTGGGCGCGCGCCCTGACAGATTGCAAAAAACAGAAAACAAAAAAAACAAAAAAAACCTTTTTGCAATCCTTGCTCCTGCTCTGGAGGGCGGGGGATTCTCAGAATGGGGCCCCCGCCTAGCCGCCGAGCGCCTTCGCCACTGACGCCTGCAGTATTTTCATGGACGGAAGGAGTCAAGTTTCAAGATGTGCCGCTCGCCGTAACTGCGCGCGTTTTCGCCGCTTCGCGGATGATCAAAATGCGGCTCTCGCCCTAGCACCGCGCGCGCTCGTTCTAATAGTGTGCAGCGCCGCCATGGATGGACGGGGGGGATTTTACCAAATGTAGCTCTCGCCTTCGAGCCACCCACATATGCGCCAGAAGCTTGCACCAGCTTCGCGGATGAAAGGGCCGACCGACGTCAAAGTGGAGCATTTACCCTAGCGTTTTCTCACATCCGTGCAACCATGCCGCCACGGCGTCACGGAAGGAGGACGGTTCCTTTTCAACGCGGTGCCCTCGCCGAATAGCGCCGCGAAAAATTGAACCCCAATAAAGCAGCAGTCTTCCGAGATTGAGCGCTGGCCGCGGTCAGACAACTTGATTCTCGCGTCTGCGCCGCGCGCGTTCGCCGCCGGCGTGGGACGCCAAACCAGGTGGGGGACAATTCCATACACGATGGAACTCTCGCATCAGACTTTGAACACCGGGCATTTCAACGAATGTAACGCTGCGCGGCAGCGGGAATGAGCGCGCGGCATACTCGCGCGGGGGGGGGGGGGGGGGCGCTCCTCCGAGAGGACCTCGCTGGACAGCCCATTGAACCCTATGTCCAGAGTCTCTCGCGGCAGAAATTTTGCGCCAAAGATGCGCAACGCAATGCCTTTTCAGAGCGGGGCCCCCGCCGCGCCGGCAGGCCAAACTGCGCTGGTCTGCCAGCGAAGGCGATTCTCGCAGCGATGCAGACAACTTGCATGGGCGCAGCGGAGGGAACTTCGGACGGAAGAGTGTCTTGAAGCATCGCGGAGTTTACTCTGGACCGCCTCTCGCAACTCCCCATCCCGCCCTCGCCCTCCCCACTCTCGCCGTCCCTGGAAGATTCGAGGGCCTTCTCGCCGAGCTCTGGCGGCGCGAGCAGTAGCAGGTCGGCCGCATGACTGGCGCGGCGGTTCTTCGCCGCGACCGGCTGCCCCGTGAAATCGCGGCCCTTGCGCCGCGGGAGACGCAACTTGTGCTGCTCATCCTGCAGCGTGCCCAAGTATTCGGCGCCTTCTGCAGCGAAGTCCTGTTGGATTTAGGCATGCGGCCGACTCGTCTCGCGTCGTAGCACCAGCGCGCGCAGGACGCCGCGCAGACGGGGCACCTGCCCAGGTTCACGCGGATACTCGCCTGCGCCAAAGATTTAATGGGAGGGCGGAGCCGCGCTCATCCCGTCCAACATCTAGTCAAAGTGAGCCTCGAGAACGCAATGCGCCTGGGTATCGACGTCGCAGCGCAGCGCTCCCCTTACGGGCGTCACATTTATCCCGCGACGGCGCCCCTGTCGCCGCAACGGCAAGAGGCGATGTGTCCGTTGAAAAAATACGGCGCGCCAAAGGGGAGCGCCAGGGCTCGATTCCTCCTCGAGCTGTCATTGCCCACATCCAGGAAGAACTCGCGCGCGCGCGTCGCGCCATGCATGGCCCCGGTCTGATCTTTGATGGCCTTCGCGCGGGCGCCCAGCCCCTTAACTGATGAGGCCCGCGGGTCTCCCGGTAGTCGGGAGCGGCAAAGAGGGGGGTGTCCAAGAGGGGGGGGTGCAAATCATGACCGGCGGCATGTGCGTGGCCCAGCGGGGGGGCCAGGGACGTAATGAAATAAGAAGAGGCGCCATGAAATCTGAGGAAAAATCATGGCCCGCGCCATGAAATCCCCCGCCCCCTAGTCATCACCCCCCTCTTTTCCGCTCCCGAGGTAGCCCAGGTCTCTGATCGCAGGCGCTCTCCTAACCCAGGCCGGGCTCGGCAACAACCATCTCTTCGGGGGCGCGCGCGCGTCTGGCCGGCCAGGGCGCGCGCTGCCCGCTCCACCGCTGGCCCCGCACCCTGGTCTTCTGTCTCAGACAGGACGGCCCGTCTCGGCCTCGAGGCCATGCACCATGGAACCCGCCAGACACGAGGGGTTCGCACGGGGATCGGCGCAATCCTCCCCGAGCAGCGCGGGCACTTCCGCTTCGAACCTCCCGCAGGCTCTCAGGCCCCGGCGAGTTTGTCCTCGGCGGGGCCTAACGAGCCCATGCGCACAAACGCAAATCGCCAGGCGCCAGCGGGAATATGCACAAGGTTTTAAGCGGGGCAACAAACGCGAACCCGCGCGAACAAGTCAGGGGGCGCACAATGCGTGTGGAGCGACCAAACACACTGGCAACTGCCACAATCCAATGCAATGAAGCCAGGGGTCCTCGGCTGGGCCCTTCGGAGGCAAGACGCACTTGCACCACTAGCTTGGCGAAAGACCCAACCATTCGCAGATGTGAATACCGCAATTGTGGATATCGTCTTCGGTGGCGCTCCCTAAAGAGCCACGAACCCTATGAAGGGCGCGCCAAAAACGGGTGGCCGGGACGCATGGGAACGTCGCCACTGGGGCCTTCGGTGGACCTCTCTACGGGGCCACGAACCGTATGAGGGGTGTGCCGAAATGTATGGCGTGGACGCGTGGGAACGTCGACGGTGGGGCCTTTGGTGGAGCTTCCTGGTCAGGGCTGTGTCAAAATGGGCGGCGGGGGCGCATGGGAGTGTCGCAATTGGGGCCTCAGGTGGAGCTCCTTATGGGGCCACGAACCGTGTGATGGGTGTGCCACAATGGGTGGCGGGGACGCATGGGAATGTCGCCATTGGAGCCGTAGGTGGAGCTCCTTATGGGGCCACGAACCATGTCAGGGGTGTGCCACAATGAGTGGCGAGGACGCATGGACTGGAGCCTTCGGTGAAGCTCCATAAGGGGCCACGAACCATGGTGATGACGAGGATGAAAATGGAGGGTGGAGGGGGAGGAGGAGGAGGAGGAGGAGGAGGAGGAGGAGGAGGAGGAGGAGGAGGAGGAGGAGGAAGAGGAGGAGGAGGAGGAGGAGGAGGAGGGATGATGATGATGATGATGATGATGATGATGATGATGACGATAATGAGGAGGAGGAAGAGGAGGAGGAGCGCACGTAACCTGAGGCGGTTCGTGGGGACCTGATCACTAGATGCGCATTGCAGCGAATGCGGCGGCTCGTATCTCGTAATGGTATGGCGGCTTCGGCGAACTACGACGCAAAGAAAGACCAGCTTTCAATTTGTGATAAATGTGAAAACTGAGAACAACAATCTGGTGGCATCGTTGGCGAGGATACTCTGTCTCCGTATCGGGTTCAGCTCCAAGACCCAGACGAGTGAGGGGCGAGACGGGGAGAGACCCGCGAGGGAGGGCGAGGAGGTGCAACAGTCGAGGACAGACGAGGTAGTGGGGGAACTCATCAGGGTCGGAGCATCCGAAAAGACAGATGCAGACTGGGGCACTTGGAAGGCGGGCGGAGGTCGTCCAGGCCCCCGCCAAGGTTTTGAGGTGGGCCCAAGCCCAGGAGGGAGGAGAGTGGGAGAGGACCACTCGGAGGGCCTCCCAGCGTTGGAGCAGCTCTGGGGCCGATGGCATGTCCCCATTTGGAAGCCAGACCGCGAAGCGCCGATGGAGAAGGGAGGGAAGGGCGTCGGGGAAAAGGGACGAGGAGAGGAGACGGGAGAGGATGCGCTGCTGTCGGGCGCGGCGGTCCTCCTGCGCCGCCGCTAGGACTTCGGTCTCGGCGGCCGACGTTGCAGCCCGCCAGGCCGCGGCGCCCGCGCCGAGTGCGGGGGCGGTGGTGTGTGTGTGTGTGTGTGTGTGTGTGTGTGTGTGTGTGTGTGTGTGTGTGTGTGTGTGTGTGTGTGTGTGTGTGTGTGTGTGTGTGTGTGTGTGTGTGTGTGTGTGTGTGTGTGTGTGTGTGTGTGTGTGTGTGTGTGTGTGTGTGTGTGTGTGTGTGTGTGTGTGTGTGTGTGTGTGTGTGTGTGTGTGTGGTGTGTGTGTGTGTGTGTGTGTGTGTGTGTGTGTGTGTGTGTGTGTGTGTGTGTGTGTGTGTGTGTGTGTGTGTGTGTGTGTGTGTGTGTGTGTGTGTGTGTTGTGGGGGGGGGGGGGGGGGGGGGGGCCGCTGAGCACGAGGCGTCCAGGAATTCAGCGATCGAGCACTCTCGCACCCAGCA
>CAUYUJ010016671.1:385287-437787 GCA_963575745.1 Prorocentrum cordatum | reverse complement strand
GCCCCAGGATACAATGCAGAAAACACATTCAGAAAACCTGTCGGGATGCGATGTCGCTCGAGCACGCGGTGGAGAAACGTCTGGGAAAGGGGAGGGAAAGCAGCGCGGAGGTCGAAGGAGACGAAGGCAGGGGAGAGGCCAGGGTGGTGCCCCGCAGCTCGAGCGATCGCATCCTGGCGGACAATGTGGCCAAGGAAGTTGCGGCCACGGATGAAACCTTGCTGCGCAGGGTGTACGCGGCAAGCAGTCAGGCGTCCCAGCTGCATGTTCGTCGCCGCCGCCACCGCCTTCGCGTTTGCGCTCTTCAGGCTCAGCGGGCGGAGGCGGCCGGGCGCCCTGACCACACCGAAGGAGTCGGACGCCTCGGAGACCTTGGGAACGAAGGCCATGTCCGCGTAGTTGAAGCCCAGCGGAGCGCCTCCGCCAGCGAAGAGGCGCAGCATCAGGGAGTGGAGGACATCGGAGAGCCGCTCGTCCAGAAGCCTTGCGTTCGCCATCAAGCGGTCAGGGCCAGGCGCCGACGGCCTCGCGCGCCGAAGGGCGGCACGGAGCGCCTCGACGGGCGGCGCGTGCATCGAGGGCGCCTCGAAGGAGGGGAGGCGCAGGCCCAGGTAGCGGTCGATCGCGTCCGCGTCGACAGGCTGGTCCGTGAAGTGGGGCTTCCAGTAGGTGCGCAGGGCGTCGGACACGCAGACGGGGCCACGCTCGATGGACGCACCATGGCCACTGCACCCCAGGCGAACTCCAGCGAGGACCAGGCGTCGACGAAAGGGCGCCCAGAGCATGGCCCTTCGTTGCGCCGCCCGCTGGAGCTTCAGCAGCTGCCATTTGTCGGGCCCCTCAGCACCCGGCCTGAGGCGCGCCTCCTCGCGGAGCCGCGCGGCGGACGCGGCGCGCTGGCACTCGTGCCGGGCCGCGTGCAGCAAGCGGCAGTCCCTCTCGAAGTCCTCAGCGGCAATGAGGGAGACCACGTCGGCGGGGCTGACGGCCAGGTGCTTCTCGCCCAGCGCCGTCGAGCGCATCGGGCGACGCGCGAGGTGCGAATCTTGACGCCATACTGCTCGCGCAATGGCACGCATAGAGAGCCGTCTGCCATCCTCGGCGTCCTCGGTGTAATCGCCGATGGGGAGGGCCTGGATCTCGTTCCTGGTCAGGCGCGCCGCCTCGGCCATGATCTCCTTGACCAGGGCCCAGCGGGAGGCCACCTCCAGGGAGTCCAGGTCGGCGACGTCCAGCAGAATATTCACGTGCTTCGCGTATCGGGGGGAGCTGAAGATGTTCGGCGGGATGGGCTGCTCGGCGGGCTCGGACTGCGATCGAGCCCAGACCTTCAGCTGGATGATGGCGTGGTCACTGAGGCCCCAGTCCGCCAGCTTCGCAGCCTCCTGCCAGATCTCGAACGAGATCGCCGCGTTCGGAATGGAATGCGACTTCAGGGAGACGAAGGCGCGGTCGATGAATGAGCAGGTCTGGTACTGCTTGGAGTAGTGCGTGGGCAGCTCGCACGTGACCTCTGCTAGCGCTTGCTGGAAGAGCGCCCTCCAGAAGCCTTGGTCTTGGTTGCCGCGATGCCAGACAGAGCGGCTGTTACCCGCCCGCCGAGCCCGACCCCGCCCAGGGCCCGTCAAAGAAGAGGAAGAGGAGCTGCTGCTGCCGCCACGTCGAGCAGTGGCACTCGGTATCGGGGTAGGAGTGCCGCGGATGGTGGTCAGTAGGCCGGCGGCGGTGGGCCTCTCGAGGGACGGCGGCTCCAAGTCGGCGGTGTTGAAGCCGCCGATGGCTATGAAAATACGGCGGCGTTCGTCATCTTGCGCCCAGCGGGCCCCATCCATCCAGCTGCGCTTGATGGAGGCGATGGAGGCCAGCGGGACGTCGTGGTTGTGGATGTTGAGGATGCGGGCGTGCTCGTTGGCGTTCGCGCTGGAGAGGGTGAGCTCAGCGACCCGCCCAGGCACCAGCGTCTCCAGCGTGGCCGAGGGGAGCAGGCGTGGGTCCAGGGAGCGCAGCTCGGCCTCAGAGAACCACTGTACCAGGAAGGCCAGGCCACCCGTGCCAGGATTCGCGCCCGCGGAGAAGAAGGTGCGGTAGTGGTGCGGCAGCTGGTCGATCAGGGTCCTGAGCTTGCTCTCATAGCCGTGCGCCTCCTGAACGACGATGAGATTGCGGTGCTTCTGCGGGCAATGTTTATATACATACCCAGTGCGTCTTGGACTTTCTGGGAAGGGGCCCCGCAAGGCCGAGGCGCACTGGATATGGATAAAAATTGAGCCTTTTGGATGCAGAGTATAATCCATATCCAGTGCGCCTCATGATTCTTGGGAAAAGAGTCCGGAACTCCAAGACGCACTGCATGTGGATAAAGACATTGCCCGCAGCTTCATCAGCTGAGCGAGGCGCGCCAACTTGGCCTTGCGCTTGTGCGCGCGGTGGCACAGGAGGCCGTTGGCGCTCCAAGAAGCAATGCAGAGCCCCTTGCTGGCGGGCAAGTCGGAGCCTCGGGCAGGGGCAAGCGCCCAGGGCAGCCAGCGAGGGCCAGGGGCACGACCAGCTGGACGCGTCCACCTCGGAGGCAGGAGCCGTGGCCTGGCTGAAGTGCTCGACAATGGCTCGGCGGTCGCCGTCGCTGATGAATTGCGCGGATCCTGGGCGCCAGTAGATCTTGGATGACTCGTGGAAGCCCTGGGGGGCGACCTCGATGATCGGCACGGCGTTGGCGCTGATGATGCCCTTGGGTCGGATGGCGGTCCAGTCCAGGTGCTTGTCGCCAGGGTGGCTCCAGTCTTGGGTGAAGATGTTGAGGAGGCGCTTGGTGTGCATCTCGTGACGAATCTGGCGAGGGGCTTCGTCGGCGCCCACGTGGAGGGTGGTGCGCCGTCCGTCTGGGGCCTCCACCGTGAAGGTACGCCAGCTACCACCAGGAAGCCGCAGGGCACGGGCCAGGGCTAGGAGGAGTCGGCTTGCGGGGGGGGTCGGGCGCGCGGGAGGCGGGCGGAGGCGTCGCCGGCGCCCCGCGCCCCCGGAGGGCTCCATGTTGGATTTCCCAGGCTGCGCCAAGCGCGCGCACGCGCTACTTGCCCGCGCGCTCACATTCGCGCAAGCGCATCCTAAGAAACTATGATTTGGATCGGAACTGGGCGACAACGGGCATGGGGCGCCTGTCAAGGCTGCTTTTGGGAGCGATTACTGCTGGCTCGACGCGCGCGATATGCATGTGACGACTTTTGGAGAACGGGCGCTGCGCCGTCCAATCCAACGCGGCAATGGCGCGGTCCGGGGCGCGCGGCCGTCGCGGCGCACGGCGGTCGACGTGACCGCATGGGGCGCGCGATCGGCCGCGCGGCATTTGCGGGCCATTCGGCCGACGCTGCCGGGTCGCCCTCAAACAGCCCGCCAGGAATACGCAAATGCGCAATGCGCCAGCGCGCCGCCAGGATATCGCCCTGAAAACAACCTGTTCACTCTGAACGCCGACTGCGCGCCTCGCTGAACCAGCGAAGTCGCGCGGCGCGCCCGCGCCGCGGACCCGCCGCAATGAACTCGCGGGAAAAAGGCCTCTCTCCATGGGTTCTGGCACCGAGTCTGGCCTACTTCCCCGTTCTGGCCGATTCTGGTTCTATCGCCGATTCCTCCTTTGATTCCGTACTGATTCCGTGCTGATTCTTTTGATTCCGCTAGAATCAGGGGTCGCAGTTGTGCCGATTCTGTTTTGATTCTGTACTGATTCCGTACTGATTCCTTTGATTCCCCCGTGCCCCGGGGACCATCAGGCCGCGGCCCGAGCCCCCGCCTCGGCGGCGTGGTTTTTCCAAGAGCGCGGAAGAGTTTTGCGGGGGAGGGGGGCGAGGGGGGAGGCGGAGCGATTCTTGGGGCGCATCGGGCGGCCGAGCCACAGATTTCCGGGCCCAGTGCGCACGCCCAACATGGCATGCGCGGGCGCGCGCGCGAGTCCTCGACCGTCGGCGCATCTGCAAGTTCATGCCCCGCCCCGCGCGCGGGAATGGAAACTTGCGTTGCGGTTTCCAATTTAACGCGCGGCCGTCGCAACTGCGCCGCATTGCTTAGCGCGCAAAGCGCGCGCAGCATGGGGGCTTTGCGTTCTCGCATGAGAAGTGCGCGGAACCGAACCGAACGGTCGGCGGCGCCCGCTCCTGCGCCGCACGCGAGGCCATCGCGCCAGCGCGGGAGGCTACAGTGGCCTGGGCCGTCGCCCTGGGGCGCGGGCACAGCGCGAGGCCCGCGCGGGTCTCTCGCGCCGAACATGCGCAACAAGGTCGGCCCGCCCGCCGGCTGGCGCTCGCGGGCGACGCGACGCCGGCGCCGACTGCGAGGCCGACTGGGCCCGGAGGATTCCTGAGAGTCCCGGGAAGGGGCAGCGGGCCGCGATGGAATCGGCGCGATCGTTGGCGCCCCCCCCGCGCCCGCCCCCCCCCTGCAAGCCGACTCCTCCTAGCCAGGGCCATGGCACGAGGGGCGCCAGTGCCGCCGTCGCCCTTGACGTGGGCGAAGAAGCGCTTGGAGGGTACTGCACCACCAACCACTTCGATGAACTCAGCGCGGATCTTCGAGGCGACGATCCAGTCCTCGAGGACGGCGCGGACGGCGGTGCCCGTGAACAGGCTCTGGCAGTTGGCCGCGAAGAGGAGCGGGTCCGCCTCGCGGTCGTACTCGGCGAGCTTGGCAAGGTCAGCCGCGCCGAGCTGGCGCTCGGCGAGAGCGAGGCCAGCTCGGATCTCGTCCACTTGCTCCCGCAGCCTGGCGTTGTCGCGCTCCATCTCCTGTTGCCTGCATTTGATATGGTGTGCATCGTTGGACTGCGCGGCCAGGCTCCGCGTGATCGGGTCGACGTAGCGGGCCATATCCTGCACCAGGGCCGTCTGGGTGGTGGCCATCGATGACTTGCAGAGCTTGTCCATGTCAGAGACGGTGGAGTCCATGCGTTGCTGAACGAGTCGAAGGGGATGCTGCTGAAAGTCGCTCCCAGCGCCGTCGTCGCCGAGGCCATTGGCGGGCAGAGCCAGGCCGTCGCCTCCAACGGGGGCAGCAGCAGCAGACCGGCCAGGGGTGGCGGTGCCGCCGATGGGGGTGCCAGCGGTGCCTGCAGCGCTGGCCTGACTGGCGAAGGTGGGCATGGCTTCCACGGCGGCCACGTCCTGGCTGGTGAGGAGGGGCTGGCCTGCAGCAGCCCATGGATCGCGGACTTGAGGGGCATCCGCCTGCGCGCCACCGCCCAGCTGGGCAGCCCACTGCGGGGGCGCTGCCAGGCTGCTGGGCTCAGGCCTGGGGCGCTCGCGGCGGAGCTCCCGAGGGAGCTCTTCGCGTGGCGGCCGACGGCGGGCACAGCGTTCCTCTGGGGCAACGTCCGTGCCTCCGCTGGTGCCAGCGCGACGCGCGCGGCGGCGCGAGGCCTGCTCTCCACCGCTGCGGCTGTTCGACTCGCGTCTGCCAGGGCCGCGGTCGCCAGAGCCAGAGCCGTCAGAATCCATGCTATAGAAGAAAACTGTCGTGATTGGGAACGCGAAGTCGTGATGATATGGAAGTGGAGCGGGGCTCCAGAAGCTGCAGTATGTGGGTGTTCCAGCCAAGAGCTCACAGAGGGGGGGCCCGTCCAGCGCCTGTGTCGCGGGCCGCGCTGACAGACCCCCCGAATGGCTGACCTGTCCAGCTGACTCGACATATGGATTACTTGAGCCAAAATGGCTTGAGCCAAAATGGCTACGGAGGAGGAGGAGGAGGAGGGAGAACGGGGGAAAAGGAGGCGGGAGGAGAACGCGGGGCGCTGTCTCTTCAAACCGAGGACCCAACACCACAGGATGGTGGGGAAAAACAGAAACTCTGCGGGGAGCCCGGGGTGAAGTGAGAAAGGGCGGACCTTTCCAGAAGGCTCGAAAGCCCCCCCCGGCCTCCTGAGAAGTTCTCGACGTCTTCCCCGGAGACGCAAAACACCTCTCAGAGGGCCGGAAGCCTTCTGAGAAGCCCCGCCGCCTGCTGAGAAGGCCTTCTCCGTTTCAATTCCCCCTCTCGCTCGCCGCCCCCCCAAAAAAACTCCGAAAGTGGCCCGGGGGGGGGGGGGGCGCGGCCGGCCCATGGGTCCTCCGCGGGGAAGGTGCGCGCAATCTCTATATCCACATCCAGTGCGTCTTGGAGTTCCGGGCTCTCTTCCCCAGACACATGAGGCGCACTGGACAGGGATTGAGATCTGGCCCCAGAAGGCCAGATCTTTATCCATATCCAGTGCGCCGCGGCCTTGCGGCGCCCCTTCCAAGAGAGTCCAAGACGCACGGGATATGGATATGCACGTCGTTCATTACTAATCGTGCTCATTTCTAATCGTGCTCGCTTCTACTTGTTCCTGGCCCCCTAGTGGCCAGGAAGAGGCCCAGGATAGAACCCTCCAAAATCAAAGAACTTTCGAAGACTTGGAAATGAACAATGTGTAGGCTTTGCCCGCAGAGAGGGGGGGAGGCCAGGGGCACGCGCAGCCGAGCGAGCCCCAGCGTAGACGAGCCTGAGGGAGCACAACTTCGGACCAGGCGCGCCCGGCGCAGCCGAGGCGCAGCCGCCATCTGCCATCGACCGGAGGGCCCGAACGACCACTCGCCAGCGTTCGGACGTCCATTCCCCGTGCGTGCTCGGTTTCGTGCGTGCGCTTTTCGCCAGGTGATCCAGGATGCTCCTCGACGGTCCTCGCCGGGAGAACACGCGCACGTCCGAGCGATGCCAAGACCAAGGGGCACCCGAGGGGCCAGGCGCAGCCGAAGCAACCGATGGCAACCAAGAGGTCTGCAGATGCGGAGGCGGCGTAGCGAGCTCAAGTAATTATTTGCACCAGCGAAGCTGCTTTGCCAACACTGATCTCCACATCGCTCCTACACGAGTGAATGCGATGCCAAACAACGAACATGAGCCCTAGGAATCCATATACAAGTTTCGGTATCGAGTATGTCAACGAAGGTGTAGGTGGCGAGGAAGTAGGTGAGGGTTTCTGTGGTGAAGGCTTACTGAAGACTATGTACCTTGTTCGCGGTAAGTAAGCAAGCGACGGCTCGATCGGCAAAGTGCAAGGGGGCGAGCATCATGAAGAAAGGAATGGCAGAAAACAGGTTTCCGCTGGCTGGAAGGATCCGGCTTCATCGAGCACATGACAAACTACATGGGGTGAGTAAACGCATGCGCGCGCCAGTATGAATTCGGATTGGTACAGACGCTTGGTAACATATTGCCGCGTCGAACTAGGATTCACCCATGGCGCTCGCGTAGGAATACATGGGGTGTGTAAGGCATGCTCGGTGTCAAGGCAAAACCAAGTCGCGCGAACGGGTCATGGTTAAACAGAAAAGGTCGCGGCTGGGTCCCCGTGTTTCCTTGTGCGAACCCGTCTCCTCGGGGGGGCGGGCACTGCGCATACGCGTTGCACGGTGCTATACGGTACTACGGAGCTTTTCATTACTGATCCGAGTGCTGGTTGCCACCAAAGGCACACTCGTGTCACGGGCCGAGACGAGCATGCCGTACGCTATGCGACGAGAAGGCATCATAGGTTCAACCAGCTCGGTGTCTTGAGGCAAGAAGAGGAGATGTGGAAGAGGAGGAGGAGGAGGGAGGAGACGAGCGTAAGAGAGGAGACGCGGGAGGAAGAGGAGGGAGGAGAAAAGGAGGGGGCTGGAGGAACATGGAGGATCGAGGAGAGAGGAGCGAGGAGGGAGGGGTGGGAGGGAAGGACGCTGAAGAGAAGAAAGAGGAGGGAGGTGGGATAGAGGGAGACTATGGGGGGAGGGAGGCATGATGGAGGAGGGAGGCTGTGAGCATGATGTGGAGGATCAGGATGGAGGGAGGGCGAAGATGAGGATGAGAGGGGGCAAAGAGGGAGGGAAGGCAGGGAGGGGGAGGGGCACAGGAGGCTGAGGAAAGGCAGGAGAAGGGTGCAGGCAGGAGGAGGAAATAGGAGGCAACTACTGGGAGATTTTCGTCGGAAAGATTCCGGAGGATTAAGCCGCATTTGGGAGCTGTTGCGCCGGAAGGGCCTCGGACCAAGCAGGATTGAGCCAGATTAAGCGGCAATAAGCGGGATGAAGCGGGATCAAACTGGACTGAGCCGGATTTCGGACCCGGGCGAAAACAGAATTTGAGCCCCCAGGAGTTGCATCCGAAGAGGAGGGAGGATGGATGGAGGGAGGCCACCCTCCACAGAGGAGGCGATGGCGACGACGGTCGGGCGCGCCTCGTCGCTCAGGGCGCCGAGGCCGGGGCCGCCGCTGGGTTCCTCTCCGCCACCCGCCTGCGATGCGCACTCGTTCTCTGTTGCCGACTTTCGCCGCCGGCTTGGACGACGACGACGATGACAATGACGAGGAGGAGGAGGAGGAGGAGGAGGAGGAGGAGGAGGAGGAGGAGGAGGAGGAGGAGGAGGAGGAGAGGGGCGAGGGCGTGAACGGAGATGAGGACATCGACAGGACGGCGACGAGGATGAACACGAGGACGGAGGCGAGGACGAAGGAGGGAGACCAGGACGACGACGAGGGCGACGACGAGGACGAGGACGGAGACGAGGACGACGACGAGGGCGGACACGAGGACGGAGGCGAGGGCGAGGAAGGAAGACGAGAAAGCGAGGACGGAGACGAGGACGAGGGCGAGAAGGAAGAGGACGAGGTCTGCGACGAGGACGAGGAACCGGAGCTGGAACTGGAGCTCGGGCGATCCGCCTTGCCTCGACGCGGCACCGCGGGACACAACTGTGCCCCCTGCACGAGCCAGAAAGTTCGGCTTCGGCCTTGTCAGACTTGGACCTCCCTGCGCTCCCGAGCCTGTTCGGCCGCCAAGCTGGGCGGCCCAAAACGTGCCAGGCGGCGGTGGCAGCGACGAGAAGGACGACGAGGACGGCGGCTGCGGCGGCCTGCGATGCGTCGTCGTCGCGTCGGCCTTCGAGGGTCCAAGGGCCGATGCTGGGGGGGCCGATGCTCGACGGGGTGGACACGGAGAGATTGGAGGGGGTGGCTTCTTCCACTATCGACACGTACGGATCTTCCCGCCAGCACTCCACCAGAGTACGCTGAGTACTCGAAATTCGCCAGGCACGATGACGCCAGAGGAACAGGAGGCTAAGGGGAGACAGGAGGGGGGAGGAGGAGGAGGGAGGAGGGAGGAGGGGGAAGGGGAGCAGAGGACGACGACGATCACCAAGTTCGGACTAGGCTTGAACTTGCCTTGGCCTATATTAGAGGATGAGGCGGTCACCGGCAGAGCATTGGAGGGTGTACAGGCGATGCGTCGTTGTCGACGGCGTCCTCCAAGAGAGGAGAATTGGGAGAGATGACGAGGAGGAGGAGCAGGAGCAGGAGGAGGAAGAGGAGGAGGGAAAGGGAGGGCGGAGTGGGAAAAAGAGGTGGAGGAGGAGAGGGGGAGGAGGACAAGTTACGTGCGCTTCAGCCGCATCTGACATCCTACACCTCCCTCTTATCCATTCCCTTTGCGCTGTTGTTTCTCTAACCGCGGACGAGTGTCATCGCCGACCTGGAACAAAAAATTGCATCGCGCTATGCGCAACCGGAAAAGGGAAAGTGCGTACACAGGTAGGGGGAGGAGGAAGATTGTCACGGCTGTCGTTTAAGGCACAGGTAATGTTTTACCGCTTCGTGCCCTAACAACGGTGGCACGCCATGTTCTGGATGCAACACTTGTGAAGATGCGGCTACTACCACGCCTATGCTGTGCAACACTCGCGCCAATGCCCTCCACTGCGCGGCCTATGACCGCCCATTGCCTACACGCGGGCCCTTTGCACGGTGGCTGGTAAGCCCCCCACCCCCATGCCTGACACTGCCACCTATCCGTTCCACTTCGATCTCTCCCCCTCACCTCCGATTTACATGGGGCACCCTCCACTGCGCGGGGACGTGTCCCATAACAGGGGCTGTGCGTCCCATTTGCCAGGACTGTGTGTCCCATCATCGAAACTGCGCGTCCCAGTTGCCAGGACTACGTGTCCCATAACAGGGACGGTGCGTCCGATCTGCCAGGACTGCGTGTCCCATAACAGAGACTGTGCGTCCCAGTTGCCAGGACTGTGTGTCCCATAATCGAGACTGCGCGCCCCATTTGCCAGGAATGTGTGTCGCATAGCAGGGACTGCGCGTCCCATTTGACAGGACTGCGTGTCCCATAACAGGGACTGTGCGTCCCATTTGCCAGGACTGTGTGTCCCATAATCGAGACTGCGCGTCCCAATTGCCAGGGATGTGTGTCCCACAGCAAGGACTGCGCGTCCCATTTGCCAGGACTGCGTGTCCCATAACAGGGACTGTGCGTCCCATTTGCCAGGAATGTGTGTCCCATAGCACGGACTGCGAGTCCCAGTTGCCAGGACTGCGTGTCCCATAATAGCAGGGACTGCGCGTCCCATTTGCCCGGACTGCGTGTCCCATAACAGGGACTGCGCGTCCCATTTGCCAGGACTGTGTGTCCCATAATCGAGACTGCGCGTCACATTTGCCAGGAATGTGTGTCCCACAGCAGGGACTGCGCGTCCCATTTGCCAGGACTGCGTGTCCCATAACAGGGACTGTGCGTCCCATTTGCCAGGACTGTGTGTCCCATAATCGAGACTGCGCGTCCCAATTGCCAGGAATGTGTGTCCCATAGCAGGGACTGCGCGTCCCATTTGCCAGGACTGCGTGTCCCATAACAGGGACTGTGCGCTCCATTTGCCAGGACTGTGTGTCCCACAATCGAGACTGCGCGCCCCATTTGCCAGGAATGTGTGTCCCATAGCAGGGGCTGCGCGTCCCATTTGCCAGGACTGCGTGTCCCATAACAGGGACTGTGCGTCCCATTTGCCAGGAATGTGAGCACCATAATCGAGACTGCGCGTCCCATTTGCCAGAAATGTGTGTCCCATAGCAGGGACTGCGCGTCCCATTTGCCAGGGCTGCGTGTCCCATAACAGGGACTGCGCGTCACATTTGCCAGGACTGTGTGTCCCATAATCGAGACTGCGCGTCCTATTCGCCAGGAACGTGTGTCCCATAGCGGGGACTGCGCGTTCCATTTGCCAGGACTGCGTGTCCCATAACAGGGACTGTGCGTCCCATTTGACAGGACTGTGTGTCCCGTAATCGAGACTGCGCGTCCCAATTGCCAGGAATGTGTGCCCCATAGCAGGGACTGCGCGTCCCATTTGCCAGGACTGCGTGTCCCATGACAGGGACTGTGCGTCCCATTTGCCAGGACTGTGCCCCATAATCGAGACTGCGCGTCCCATGTAATTAATCAGGGCTGCGTGTCCCATAGCCCATAGCTGGGACTGCGTGTGCCATGCGCCTGCCCTCTGGGAGGACCGCCCCATCGGCCATAGGCCATGGGGCATAAGGGCTGGAAGGCTGGAATGCGGGTCGGATAGCATCACATCGCAACCGCATCGCATTGTGTTTTGGTATCAATTATGGCTTGCGCACGAACAACATGGCAACTACTGCGCCTACCTTACTACTCCCCTCTGTGTCAAATGGGAACTACTACTATGCCGTACCCCGACCGCTATTACTCGGATGCTATGTAATCTACCTACGGATGCCTACCAGGCGAGACACGGCCCACGACTGTGAAGCCCGTTATATGGAATGCGCCACCGTCCTCCTTCTGGAGGGGGGCCGCTCCACGACTGTGAAGCCCGCTTAACTATTCTACTCTCATCCTCCCTCAACAGGAGGGCCGCCCCACGACTGTGAAGCCTCATTATCGCCAAACTCTTACCTTTGCCCTTCGCTGTCACTTGTCCCCCCACCACTAAGTGGCAATTCGTCCCTTCCCCCCAGACTTTGAAGCTTGCCCACCCCCCTCTCACAATGAGAGGCGGCGAGCAACGCCCCACGACTGTGCCCTTTTCACAACCCCACTCTCATCCTCCCTCAACAGGAGGGCCGCCCCACGACTGTGAAGCCCTAACATTGCCCCTCGCTTATCCCTTTACCTTTACGGTCACGTGTAACCCCGCGACTAGATAGCAATACCTACTCGGCAAACCCCTCCCCTACTACCATTTGACAGGCTGCCCCACGACTGTGAAGCACGGCTATCCCCTTGAAAGCTACCCACCTATTATGGGAGCGGCCGCGGGGGCGAACCTTCCAATACTAAAATTCGACACCTACTGCTACAAGAAGGGCCCCACGACTGTGGGGCACCACTAACCCGGACTGCGCCGTGGCCGCCTCTCTGGTGGGCCATGGCCTGCCCCACGACCGTGAAGCCCCCTAAAGCGCCAGCCCAGGCCCCCGGGCCGCCCCACGACTGTGAAGCCTCAGGGCCGCCCCAAGACTAATATGAACAATGCAAGGCGAACCTTGTTGTCCCGGCTCGCCGGGCTCGTTAATCTTCCCCCCCCACGTCCACTAAGTAGTCCTGTCGGCTCCTCACTAGCAGATTCCCAGTCTATGAAGGGTGCTGCGTTAAATTGGGGTGCCAAGAGGGCCACGCTCCCAGCCCCTTAGTCCGAGGGGTCTGGGCCCTTCTGCCCCCTACAAGTGTGAACCCTACATGATGCATGCGGTCTCCGTTGCTTCTCTACCCCCTGGCGTGGCTGGGGACTGGCATTCGCCCCAGCCCACGCTCTGATTCTAGCCCTTCCCTAACCCCCTCAGGCGGTTACTCCTTGTGCTGGGAGGGCACTTGAACGTGCCTCTTGCCACTGTCGCCCCGCTGTTCACTCCCCTGGGGGCTCTAGTGGGGTGCTCGTCGGGCGTGGGGAATCCACGCCCTTAGTGGCGCCCCGTGCGTCCCCAGCCGACTCCCCCAGAGGGGTATAGAACAGCATTGGCACGGGGAGGGGGAGGAGGAGGAGGAGGAGGACGAGGAGGAGGAGGAGGAGGAGGAAGTGGCGGGTGAGCAGGAGGAGGAGGAGCAGGAGGATGAGGAGGAGGAGCAGGAGGAAGGATGAGGGCGAGGACGAAGAACAGCAGCAGCAGGAACCGGAGTGAAAGGAGCGAGAGGAGCAGGAAGACCAGGGAAAGGCGGATGAGGGCAAACGACGGGGGCGACAGCGATGCAAAAAGACTCGGATCCAGACAAGTGGCCTGCGCTGGAGCGAGGGCGCCATTCTGCACGACGGAAGCAAAGCGCCGATCCGAAGATGAGGCCCACGCTGCAGCGGGAACACCATTTTGACATCACCATCGACACCTGCGCACCTCTCTTCGTGCCATCCTCCAGCTCACTCCCTTCTCCTGCTCCCTTGACGTGTAAGTGCAAGCCGACGCTCAAGATCTGGCAACATCGAATCGCCAAATTGGATCGGAGCCGAAGATGCACCGGATCGGGCCGCAGCGATACGGAATCGGATCCGAATCGGCCGCGCAAAGAAAGGGCAACTTCGCCGTGCAAGCTGTAAAAATGAAGGGCGCGTCGTATCGATGGAAAACGAAAACCAACCAGATCGACCCGAGCAGAAGCGATTTCGAGCCAGATTGATTGAATCGACATGCGCTCTCGCGGAAGGAAAGGGGCAGTGGGGGAATGGGGAGAAAAAAATATGTCCGTTCGAATCCCGGCACCCGCTTCCACCGAGAATGATACGGAACGGGTTCGGAAAAGTGTGTCTGGATCCTCCCCCGCCTAGTTGACGACCGTGGACCACTGCCCTCCCGAAGCCTGACGCCTATACAAAGAGAAATCATGCACGCTGTGAGGGGACCGCGCGAATTTCTAAGATCGGCGCTGGACCAGCTCCCCCCTTCCTCGGCGCGCGAAGGAAGCGCGCCACGGGCGGCGCCGGAGGAGCTGCCAGAGGGTGCCCAACGCCGACCCAAGAAATCCGCGCGGACCTCCGAACGATCATTTTGTGTCGTTGTCCCCTTCGCCGAGCACCCCACTGTGTCTTGATTATCTTTGTTGTCCGTGTACGTTTGTTGCCTATTTGTCGGTTCGATCATGCTGTGTCTTCTTTTCTCAATATTGTTATGTGTTTTCTGCTTCGATCATTCTGTGTAGTTGTTAATCCTGCTTTTTCTCCTTCTTCTCCTCCTTTTTATTCCTCCCCCGATCGATCAATGCTTGTGTTCTTGCTGCATCACCCCGTGGACGGGGTCGACCACGCGAACAAAGCCTGGGGCGTGGATCAGGCCTCGGCTCGGACGACGAAGGGCAGCAGGGGGCGGGAGGAACACCTCAGGAGACCTCTACGTTTGGGGGGTCGGGGCCTGGATTGGGCTGGCGAGAGGCAGAGGCGGAGGCCGGGCTCGGCGGGCGACCGGGAGGAACAGGGCCCCCGAGTGAGCAACCGCATGCTCCTGGGCGGGGTGGCCCGTGGGGCCCCCCTCGGCGATGGGTGGGCGATCGGAGGTCGACGCATTTTGACCGGAACCTGTCACTCCCCCCGTGGCCCTCGTCGAATTTACGAGAGCGCGCCGCTGGATGTCCCCAAGGGAGGGGGGGGGGGGGCCCTTTCCCCGATCCGTCGTCGGGGACCACCCCCCTCCCACCCTTTCCCGATCCGTCGTCGGGGACTCCCCCCCCCCTTTCAAAAGGGATGGGGAAAGGGTCCGACCCCCCCTTCCCCGTTCCCCCCTTTGGCCGCCAAATTCGACCCCCCCCTCCCCCCTTTCGCCACGGCGCACCCGGTCTCTGGAACCCGACCCCTACCACCCCTAATCACTCTTCCCTATTAATAAACACCCCCTCCCCCAGGCGACTGGGGGCCAACCAGGGTCCATGCCGACCCCCCCCCCACATCCCTTGTAAAAACCAATACCAAACATACTCTGCCTCCAAATTCAAAACATGCGCAGCCAACCCGATGCGCCCCCCCCAAATATCCCTTTCAAAAAACAATACAGAGTACACTTGGCGGCGGCGGCGGCTGTGGCGGTTGCGGCGGCGGCGGCGGCGGCGGGGGCGGCGGCGGCGGCGGCGGCGGCGGGCGGCGGCGGCGGCTGCGGTGGGGCAGCGGCAGCGGCTGCGGCGGCGGTTTGGCAGCGGGGGGCGCGGCGGCGGGCGGCGGCGGTGGCGGGCGGCGGCGGCGGCGCGCGGGGGCGGCGGAGGCGGCGGCGGCTGCGGCGGCTGCGGCGGCGGCGGTAGCGGCAGAGTACTTGGCGGCGGCGGCTACGGCGGCTGCGGCGGCGGCGGCGGCGGCTGCGGCGGCTGCGGCGGCGGCGGCGGCAGCGGCGGCGGCTGCGGCGGCGGCGGCGGCGGCGGTGGCGGCTGCGGCTGCGGCGGCGGCGGTTTGGCAGCGGGGGGCGGCGGCGGCAGCGGCGGCGGCGGCGGCGGCGGCGGCGGGCGGCGGCGGCGGCGGCGGCGGCGGCGGCGGCGGAGACGGCGGCGGCGGCGGCGGATTGGCCCCCAGTAGTTGCCCATCCCAAGACGACTGCTGAATATGCTGAGGCTCGGGCCAGACTCGGGTGCTACGTATGTGTTGGGAGGGCGGGTGGGAGTGAGCGAGACGGCTTGCGGGCGGGGAGGGGGTAACTTGACACTAATCCCCACCCGTACCCTAACCAATAACCCGACCCCCAAACCTAAACCCTAGCCCCAAACAGCACTCACTACTCATTACGCACTACTCACTACCCACAATTCACTACTCGCTACTGACTACTCACTTCTCACCACTCACTACTCACTATTCACGACTCACTACTCACTACCCACGACCCACTACCCACTACCCACTACTCCCTACTCCCGACTCACTACTCACTACAAACTACGCACTGTGCCCTACCGACTACTTAATAGTCACTACTCACTAAACACACCTCACTACCCACCACTCACAAATCACGAATCACTTCTCACTACCCACTAACCGCTACCCACTACTCACTACTCACACTTCGCTATTCACTACTCACTGCCCGCATCTCCCTACTCACTATCCACTACTCGCTACTCGCTATTCCTTACTCCCTACACAATAGTCGCGACTAACTACTCGCACTCCCTGCGCCCTACTCGCTACCCAATATGCATTGTTTGTTCACTACCCACTACTCACTACTCACTACGCTCCCACTACTCACTACTCACTACTTCGTACTCCCTACTCACTACTCCCAATTCACGACTCACCACTCACTACCCAATACTCAATACTCACTACTCACTAAGAACTACTCAGTGCCCACTGTTCGCTACTCACTAAGAACTACTCACTGCCCACTAACCACTATACACTACTTACTACTGAGTACTCACAATTCACTACTCACTACGCACTGCCCACAACTCACTACTTACTATCCGCTACTCGCTACCCAAAACGGCATATTCACTACCCACTACGCACTACTCGCTAGTCACTACTCACTACTCTCTCCTCCCTACTCAATAGTCGGAAGTCGTTACTCACTACCTACTACTCGCTACTCACGACTCACTACCTCACTACTCACTAATCTATACTCGCTACTCCGTACTTACTGCCCACTACTCAATACCCACGTCTCGCTTCCCACTACTCACTACTCACTACTCCCTACTCCCTACTCCCTACTAACTACCCACTACTACTCACCAGTCGCTACTCCCTACTCGCTACGCACTACTCCCTACTCACTACTCACTACTGACTCCTGACTACTCCCTCGTCACTACTCACTACTCACAACGCCCCACTCGGTACTCACTACTCAATATTCGCTACTCCCTTCTCGCTACTCCCTACTCGCTACTCAACACTCGCTACTCACTACTCTCTACCCACTGCGCCCTACTCGCTACTCACTACTCACTCCTCGCTATTCGCTACTGTCTACTCCCTCACCCCTCCTCCCTGCTACTCACTACGCACTACTCACTAAACACTACTCACTCCTCACTACTCACAATTCCTTACTCACTACTTCCTTCCCGCTACTCACTACCCACTGCTCACTACTCTCTGATCTCTACGCACTACTCACCACTACCACTACCCATTACCCACTACTCACTACTCACTACTCACGACTGGCTGCGCACTACTCACTATCAAATACCCACTACCCACCAATCGCTACTCAAAACACTGGACTCTCTACTCACTACCCCCCGAAAGGCCCCCTCCCCAGCCCCCTGTTCGGCGCAAAGGGGGGGAGGGGGGAGGGGGGGTCGACCAACCCCCTCCTTTTCCACCGCCAAGGGGGAGAGGGGGAGGGTCGAAAATCTCACCCCCCCCTTTGAAGGGGGGGAGGGGGGGAGGTTTTGTCAGCACCCCCACCCTTTTGTGTATTCAGGGACATCCACTGGCGCGCTTTCTGAATTTACTCTGTGTGTAAAATGTAGGAAACATGCTCTAAACATGTTTACATGTTATTTACATGTTCCGCACATGGTTAACACATGTTTCACACATCTGGGAATTATGTTTGCAACATGCTTCCTCTCCATTGATCGTCCTCCACAAGCCTATCTGGCCACGACTCGGCTCTCGTGGTGGATGCACGAGACGTGCCGGGCACCCCCGGAAAAGCTCTCGACGAGGCTTGGCGCGTGAAGGCCGGCCGTGGCCCCGAAAAACGCTTGAGAGCACTGTTGTGGATGCCACGACACTGGACACCCTAACAGTCCTAGCATTGAATTCACTCTGCGCTACATTCTTGACAACTGAAAAAACAATTTGGCAACATGCTTCCTCTCCATTGATCGTCCTCCACAATAACACTGGAGAGCTGTCTAGGACGATCCCCCCCTCAGCGTCTCGCCCCCGACAGTTCTCTCTGAGCCTTTTCCCCCTGGCGTCGGATGGTGCCTGTTTCCGGGTCCCAGCCCGCGTCGCAGATTGGCCGTGACCCCACCCACCCGCGGCGCACTCGGCAAAACGCAGCCGTTAAAGCGCATCCCGAGGCTGGAAAAAGGCCTAGGAACCTACGAGCACGTCCGCGAACCTCGAGTCTCGAACCTATCCCCCCCTGTCTGGATCACCGCGCAGGTTGCCAAGGGGAAAGGGGGTCCAGGTGGATGCCAAACTGGGTCGTGTCTGGCCGTCAACCCAGCTGATAAATGAGTTCAAATTGACCAAATGGCTTAAAAAGGTATGGCGACTCTGCAAAGTGGGCTCCACCCATCTCGCCCAGGATTGTGACCCCCGTGAGCTGCTTAGGGCACTTGCAGCCCACTTCTAGGACGGGTTGGGTAGGACAGATATAACCCACCTCGGCATCCGCTTAGAGGGTCTCTACCCATTTTTCCCTTGGCAGCCTGAGCGTGGTTCTTTAGAATCTCGCCCGCTCGCAAAGAAAGGCCCTGGGCAGGCGTGACCCTTCGTGCGCGCGGCTCCGGGGGGCCGCGGGGGGGCCAGATCCGAACGCGCAGGCCAGTGCTGGAGGGGCCCCCTGTGGGCCCGCACCGAGGGTCACTCCGACGAAGTGCACCCCTGTGTTGGAGGCCTCCTGGATGGGGTCGGAGTAGATGGGGCCGGAGGATCGCGCCGCATCGTCGATACATCGCCGATGCCTCGCCGATACATCGGCGATGCATCGGCAACGCCAGCGTGAAGAAAATCAGGCTCCAGATCCTCGGACCCCGTCTACACGTCGTTCATTTCTAATCGTGCTCATTTCTAAGTGTGCTCGTTTCTAATCGTTCCTGGCCCCCCAGAGGCCAGGAAAAGGCCCAGGATAGAACAGTTAGAAATGAAAGGACCTTGGCCCCCCAAACAAATCAAAGCACCTTCGAAGAGTGGGAAGTGCACAGTGTGTGCTCACACTCCCTCTGGGATCCGGGAGGCCCAGACCCGTGCCGTCGAGTGCCCCTGCCCCCGAGGACGCGGAGGAGCTCCACCTCCCAGGGGCCCGGGGTGCGTGCCCGTGGCCGCCCCGGCGCCCGCCTCCCAGGCGTCGGGCCCGGGCGAGGTGGCGGCCGCGGCCTTCGCGTCGGGTAGCCACTTGCCTGGCCGGGCCCGGACCACTTGGAGAGCCGATCTTTGCGGTCGCGGTCGGCAGCAACCGATCGGCAGCCCAAATCGGTCGCGACCGAGCTCGGCCGATTCCAGGGCCACCCGAGGCCAGTCGCGACCGGTCGCGATCGATCTTTCGCGACCGATTTTGAAGCAAATCGGTCGCGACCCATACCAGAAGTGGAAGCCAAATCGCGAGCGACCGATCTCGTGAGTGGCGACTGACAAAAATAGGATGTTCAATGGTCAGTGGAAGGGGAAAGGCGGAAGGATGGGGAGGATCGAGAGCGGAGGGACCCTGAGATCCTGGCGTCGCGTCGCAAATTTTCGGCACACGGTGGTGTCGCCGCGTTTTGGGCCCCAGGGCCCTTGGACCCTCGCGGATCGATCCGGCTCGAGCAAAATGTCGCGCAAAAATGGGGTCGGTCTGGGGTCCATGGCCCGGTCGCGATGTCCTACGATGTCTTTGTTCGTGACGTCGGATCTCAGGCCAGAAGGATGCAGAGAGGTGGATGGAAATACGAAGAAAGGCGAGGAAGCACGAGGGAGGGGGGAGGATGCGCAGGGAGGTGGACGGGTAGAGGAGGATGCAGGAGGTGAGGAAGGAGGGGGAGGCAGGAGGAAGGGGGGGGACGAAGGATGGGGGAGGAAGCAGGAGGGGTGCACAAATAACGAGGCGGGGTGGGGGAAAAATAGATCGAGCGTCGCCAAGACGACCACAGCCTCGGTAGCATTGCCCACATCTGCCCCTGCTGCCAACAAGTCTGGGTCCTTCTGGGCACCGCACATGCATACGACAAGGCATGCGGGCCTTCGCCCGCGTCACAGTGTGCACATCGTGTAGAACGCCTGCGGCTCGCGACCCTGCCCCGCGGGATGTCAACAAAACCGTGCGCGGTGCCCTGCATGGCCCCGTTGCTGCCCCCGCGCTGCGACGCCAGGCCGCCGCACTGCGACCGGCGGTGGGCCCGCCCGCGCACGCGCGCGCGCCGAGGCGCCGCAGCGGCCGAGGCCAGCCCCTGCCCGCGCCCCGGATCCGCCCCCCGTGGCGCCGCGACCAAGGGCATGGTTGCCGCGCGGACACGAGCGCGAAGGCCGCTGCGGGCGCCCTTTGGGCGGGCGGTGAAGGGGGTGACCGCGTTGGGGGGTGGAGAAAATGGCCCTGAAGGGGCCCTTCTCTTCACCCCCACATGTAGCTCCACCCCCCATTGCCACCCGCCCGAGCCAGACCCCACCAATAGGCTAGAGGGTTCCTAGGCAGGGTCCGCATAGATGGGGCTGGAGGATCGCGCCAGATCGCCGATGCATCGGCGATACATCGAGGATGCATCGGCGACGTCGGCAAAGCATCGGCCACGTCGGCTTGAAGGCAATCTGACTACCTACCAGACCACCCCAACCCAACCCGAAGACCCGAATTTGACCCGAATTTGGGGTTGGGGGGGGGTACGGGCACCATGTGTTTTTTCAACGTTCCCCGACCCCCCCCCCACTGGAAATGGAGGGCAAATTGAGGCCTTCGGGTTGGGTTGGGGTGGTTTGGTAGGTGGTGACAATCGAGCTCCACATCCAGCCGCATCGCCGATGCATCGGCGATGCGGCGCGATCCTACGGCCCCATCTGATCGGACGCCATCGAGGAGGCCTAGATCGACTCAGTCCTGGACCTTCGGGAGCTACGCGATGCGTTGCGCAGCTAGGCGTGCCAACGCCGCTGCGCTGCCCCCCGTCGCGCGGCACCTCGCCGAGCAGCAGCGCCGCCCAGCGGCGGGCTTGTTCAAGATCGTGGGCCTCCCGGGCGGGGCCGGTGGGCGCGACACCCTCGCAGATTTTCTTCGGGAGAAGCTCGCGGAAGACGTGCCAGGGCCGCGCGCGCCTCGGCGCGGGCGCGTCGAGTCGGAATCCCTCGCGGGGCCCCAGGCACAAAACCTGCTGGCTCGCAACGCATCGGGATCTACCTACATTGGGCACCCAGGTTATCTGGGATGGACCTGGTAGGGCCCTGTTTGGTGTCCCCACATGTGATACGGATGAGCCCTGACACCGCGAAACGGGAGGCGACTCCGGCGCGAAAACGGGAGGCCCGAGTCAGGAGCTATCCCCTGACCACCCCCTTGTCCTGACAACTCGGGGCCCTGAGTCTGGCCGAAGAGGTCCGACCTGGCCATACTTTCTCACGACGCGGGCGCCTCGGCTCTCGGTAGCCCACGCCCATCGGGGCAGGTCTTTGGGTCGAGGCGTCTCTGGACAGCCCCGGGCGCCTAGAGCTGGCTAACGCAGGCAGCCCGCAACAGTCGGCCCAGGAGCTCGGCACATGTGTATATATATATATAGATACAAATATAAACACGTGTACGTATGACACTAAATATGTACACGCCCTGGCCTCCCCAGCCGTGGGATGCTGGAACGTCTGTGCCCGAACTCCTTCGCCGAGTTCCTCGGCTCCTTTGCTGGCCAGACGGCGTGGTGCACACATCCAGCCCCTCCGAAGGGGAAGCGGAGCGGAGGGCGGGGCGCGGGGGGGTGGCCAGTGGCGCAGGCCTGGAACCCATCCCCTCAGGGTCTTGATCAAACATGCCGCGGCCGCCGTCAGCCGAGTTCGCTGGGAGACGACACGCGAGAGGACACAAGACATCTCCGAGGGCTGCGCTGCCGAGGAGCGAAAAGGACATGGGGCGCGAAGCAGCTCTTTGTCGCGGCGACTTGGGCCCGGGACGCGGTCGGGGCAGCCGAGGGGCGCTGCGGGGCCAAACTTGGCACAACCGGAGCAAGAGAGGCGCAGCGGGCACCGCGGGCGTCGGAGCACGCTCGGACCTTGGCATTCCTGTGCGTGTGTGCCAGAGCGCAGGCTTGCACGGGCGGCAAGAGGGCACCCATGATTTCTGATTGGTAAATCTTCCACCACCGCTACCAGATGCAGGACGGAGGAGAAGGGAGCATGAGGAGGTCCTCCTCCTCCTCCTCTTTCTTCTCCTCCTCCTCCTCCTTCTCCTCCTCCACCTCCTCCTCCTCCCTCTCCTGCCTATGGTAGTGTTGTGGATGCCACGACAATGTACACCCTAACATCCTATCGTCGAATTAAAAAGGTGATGTCGGAAAAATGTTCAGAAAATGTTTGAAACATGTTTTTACGCTGTTCAAATAGTTTAAGCACATGTTCTAGGCATCTGGAATTTAGTTGGCCACATGCTTCCTCTCCATTGATCGCCCTCCACAATGGTAGTGGTGGTGGAAAATTGGCCTATCAATTTTGAAGGCTCAACCTCCTAACCCGACTCGACTCTACTCGCCACGGCCGTTTCGGCGCGCCGTCGCGGTGCGGCTGGTCCGCCGAAGACTGCCAGGAAGCTCGCCCAGATGACCGGCGGGGGGGGCAGCTGGTGGCTGGGCATGTGCGGGGGCACCACGCGGTCGAGGAAGCGCGGCACCACCTCGGTGCTGGGGGCCGCGCTGGCAGTCGGGCGTGGCCGCCCGTGTCGAAACTGTATCGAGGAGGAGCAGCATCGGAGGAGCATTGGGGGAGAGGAGAAGCAGGACGATGGTTGGTGAGCGGTCGTTCCTCCCAAGCTCCTCTCTCTCCGGCTTGCCCTCCTCAACCCTCCTCCTTCTCGCCCTCCATGTGCGTCATCGTCCACGTTTCGCCCTCGCTTTCTCAGCCTCCTGTCCTCCATCCCTTTCCCTGATAGGTAACTCCTCCTGGTCTGACCGCCCGCCATGTGAGTAAGGCGGGCCGCGCGTTTCACCTGAGACCTCCTCCCTGTCTGCAACCCCGAATCTTGAAAGTCCCATATATATATATATATATATATATATATACACGGATGGCAGGGGGATGGAAATGTGGCTCTCGCCTTGGTGCCACACTCATTCGTCTCAAAGGCTTGCACCAGTTCCACGGATGGACAGGTGGTCGTTTTCAAAAGGTGGGTCTCGTTACAGCGTCGTGCGCGTTCGCCTCAAAAGCTTTCGTCGGCTATACGGATGGAAGGGTGCTCGCCTTAGCGTCGGGTGCATCCGTCGGGGAAAATACCCGACAGCCACACGGATGTGAGGGGGCTCCGTTTCAAGATGTATCTCTCGCCCTAGCGTCGGCAACGATCGTCTGGAAAGCTTCCGGCAATTACACGGATGGAGGGCGGCTCCTTGTTTAAGATGCGGCTCTCGCCTTAACGTCGGGCACTTGCGTCCTAAAACTTCCAACATTTCTACCAATGGAGGGGCGCTGTGGTCCGACGCGTGGCTCTGGCATGAGAGCCGCACGCGCTCGTTCTAAACCTTCCTCGGGATTCCACGGACGGAGGCCAGTCCCTTTTCAAGCATGTGATAATCCAGTAGGGGGAAACATTTACTGAACACTCCCCCTCCCCGCCAAACTCAATGTTGGCACGCGCGAGGGAGACTGCGGTCGACGGGCATCTCATCAGACCAACCGCCAACTTTGAACATTGGGGGGAGGGGGAGGCGTTGACGGATGAATGTGGCATGAGTGTTCGCCTATTTGGTCCGAGGCCTGTCGCCTTAGCGTCGGGCACTTTCGTCTTGACATCTTCCACGAGTTACACAGATGGGGGGATCGGTTTCCAAACCTTGCCCCACGCTTGTCTTAAACGGTTCAAGCTGCTAAACGGGTGTAGGGGTGGTGGGTTCAAACTGAGGCTCTCGCCTTAGCGTCGCGAGCATTCGTCTTCAATGCTTCCAGCCAAACCACGGATTCGGGTAGGCTCCTTATCAAAATTAGGGTCTCGCATTCGCGTCGCGCGCATTCGCCAAAAACACTTCCAACAATTGCGCGGATGGAGGGTTGTTCTGTTTCAATCCGCGGCTCTCGCCTGAGGGCCGCGCACATTCGCATCAAGTACACTTCAAATGTTTCCAACAAGTACACGGATGGAGAACGGCTTCCTTTCAAAGTGGAACTTGCGCTAGAGATGCTTGTGGTCACAGAAATCCAAATGTGGAACGGCTACACGGATGGAGGGCGGCTTCATTTCAAATCGGAGATCTTACTTGAAACCTCCTCAGGTTGGTTGGCAAAATACGTATGGGGAGCAGTTGCGAGGATGTAGGGTGGCGTGCCGTCCTGAAACACTAACTTGTTAGCAGTGCCCTTCATGGACACACGATTGTTCGGAAAAGAAAGAGGGAGGCAAAGAGGACATAACGAGCCACCCGTCCTGATCCCCACACAATTCCACACACAAATGGAAGAAGCAAACCACATACACGACATTCCCTGTTCAGGACGAGGCGTTCGCCTGAGTTGCAAAACCAATGTGGCGATCGCTGTCCAAAGGGGGGCACTGCTCTTGAGCAAGGACCGACCGTCCCGGCATTCGTATAGACTTACCACGAAATGTGTTTAGAACCCCCCCCAACATGTTCGAATTACAACACACAGTGTTCTTAGAACATACACCCGGCGTGATACAACAAGACAAGCCCCGCCAGAAATGCTCTAAGAACATGTCGTGGTAACCACAAACAGTTGTTAGAACACTGTTCGGTAGGACTATAGGCGAGCCAAGACGCTTCGCCACTGCTTGATTATCGCAGTGAAGAGATAGTCTAGCAGGGGCCCATGAGGAGGGGACTTGGGACGGGTGGGCGTATTGCAGCATGGCTGATGCACCTCGGGCCCGCGCTGGTCTTGTTCGTGCTCATCCTGCCCTTCCTCATCGTATTCCTCTGTTCCTTTTTTCCTCTCCCTCCTCCCACCGCTCCTCCTCCTCCTCTTCCTCCGTTTCCTCCTCCTCCTCCTCCTCCTCCTCCTCCTCGCCAAACTCAATCAGGTCAGACAGGCCAGGGCCCACAAAACTAAAGTTCCCACGGCGGAAGGCAGGCTGGCTGGTCTCCACGAGGGCCGGGGTCGGAAGTCAGGCAAACCGAGCCCACATTCCAGCCAGCAGCGCGAGGCCGCTTGTCGCCTGCTGCAGCCTTGCGGTAGGGAGGCTCGGGTAATTAGTCCCGAAGCCAGCCGGGCAGTGGGGGGACCAAGAGTGCGTTTTTGGCCAGGACTCAGGACTCCGAGGCGAATCTGGCCGCTGTGAAGAAGGTTCCCCCGGAAGGCCCAAAAAAGGCGAAAGCGAGAAAGGGTGGTGGTACCATGTCCTCCTCCAAGGAAAAGCGGCGAATATGTTCGCGACGCGACTCTTGGACGGCCAACCACATGCCAACCCAACCCCCGAAGGTCAGAATCATGAAACACCGCATGGGATTCATGGTTTGAGACAGGTCTGCAGCCACGCGCATCCCAGCAAGGGTGTCCGATACCCCAAATGACACGGGTCCCGGCTCCGCACAAACGCGCCGCCAGGCAGTCCCGGCTAGCCTCAACACGCCCCCCGAGCAGTTGGTCCTGAGCGGCCCCAACAACCCAACCCTAGGGTACGGAGCGCCCCAGGATCGCCGCCGGAGCCGGCGCCAGAGTGTTGAGACCGCCCTGGTCTACTGGAGGAGCCTGTTGAGGCCAGGTGGGACTGCTCGGGAGACCTCGTGAAGCCCGCGGGGACTGCCCCCTCCTCCTCCTCCTCCTCCTCGTCCTCCCTCTCCTCCACGTCCTCCTCCACCTCCTCACCCTCCTCCTCCTCGTCCTCCTCCTCCACTTCCTCCTCCTCGCACGTGGCCACGCGCCACAGTCCCGTCTATCGGCCCGGGCCCGCGCGCGCGCAAGCTGTGCCCTCGCGAAGGGCATCGAAGAGTTAGCGGCCGAAACAGACAGGGGATCGGGCGGGTGAAACATGTGAGCACACGCGGGGACGGACAGTGAAACGCAGGTTGAAAGAAAGGTACCAACGCGGCAGATGGCACACGAATGGATGTCGCCGGAGAGAGCCTGCTGCAACAGGGCGGGGAAAAGAGGGCACTGCCTCCCAGTAGTGCTGAAAAGAATCAGAGGCTTGACAGCCGAGCATACACGTTAATCTACGGTTGTCATGGAACCTCAGCGAGGTAATCCAACTGCCAGACAGGGTAGTCAACACTCCACTGCCGAGAGGATCGCGCATCCTTTGAACGAGCGAGCGGACCTCTTCCAATTCCACAGAAGTCCAAGACTGAGGCGGACTCAGGAAACCACGAAGCAAGACGTCGGCCGAAGGTAGCACCCAGGTCGCCGGGGAAGAGTTCACTCTGGAAAACACGGACAATATGGGCTTGCAACTTCATGCGTTTTGGAGGTCGATGGGCTCTCAGAAGCGGCGGAGAAAAGCCCCTGGGCGACGTCCAGAGCGATCGATCCAGCCCGAGCGAGAGAGCTCGATGAAGGATAGCCAACAGCAGCCTGACCGCAGGGCTGACCCCAGAAGGCGGGGGAAGATCGGCCAGCACAAAGATTCAGAATCGGAAGGTGCTCTGCCGCAAACTCTCTGAGGTCATCTAAAATCGAAACATGTTCTGGAAACGCATGGATGGCGGCTCGCATCGAACGAGCAGCGCTCGTCGCCTGGATGCCGGTTAGTCGGGGTCCTCCCCATTGTCCGATATTGAACCAACAAGCGCGCGAAATAGCAGAATGCGGGACGTTGAAAAGAGACGCGAAGGTCGAGTGCTCGATGCGAGCAGTGGGAGCAGGCAGAGCGGGGGAGGCGTCAGGGAGAGAAGAGAATTGGGCAACGTGGGACAACGTGGACAAATCACGGCTAGAAGAGAGATGCTCAGTGATGGTGGACGGTGAGCCAACTTTGAAATCATAGCAAAACGGGAGGCCCATTTGATAAGCGGCTTGCCCCAGCGATCTGCGCTGACCGCCGGTCCAAGCATTGGCCCGAAATATTTCAACGACGCCGCGATCGGGAAACAACCCCTGTCGGGGAGACGATTTCGAAGCCGCATCCGGCACTTGGCAACGAGTGGCGGGGGGAGCTCCCGCGCCAAAGGGGCTAAAAAGCATTTGGCTCGCTTCAACTTGAGACAAACAAGGGCCTCGCGGCGGTCAAACGCGGCTTTTCAGATGATGTAGCTCACGAGTCGAGGGGACTGCCGCCCCGACGTCGTCCGCGCATGCTCTCGCCAAACTCAGGCATCGTTGCTCAATGACGGCCTGCGCTCGATATTGCGCCGCAGGCGGAGGCGCGTCGGCGCGTTGCTCAAGGCGGCGATGCAGATCGACCAGGAAGGGGTGACTGCCAATGGCGAACAGCGCCCCTGCGCCAGGGCAGCCCTGGACGATGCCGGCAAGGATGTCGGAGACATGCTCGCATACGACGTGGCGTAGCATCGGACGTTCGAGCAAAGATGCCCCACAAAGGCTAGCAGCGGCGCGGGGGCCCTGCACGCGGCGAGGGCCGCGAAGATCCACGCGCGTGCCACCGACGGGAAGGCTTGGCCATAGCCCAAGGAGAGTAGTGCTGGGGGCCAATGGGCGGCGTCAGGTAGCATAGACACCATGCGACTGCGAGCGTCCAGTTCTAAACTATCGAATTCGAAGTTACGGCCGAGACAAAAAAAAAGCTGAGAGACAAAAAAAAGCACATGTTTTGGGGGGCTTGCTGATATCGTCGGAAAAATACTAGTAATGATATTGTTGGAGGACTGTTCGAGGCCAGGGGGGCGGGCCTGGCCAGGGGCCCTGGAAACCGCGCCGGCGCCCTCCTCCACCTCACCTTTGGCAATAAATACACCGCGTGCGCTGTTGCAGGACGGGGGCATGGGTTTCCCACTAAGTTGCCACCGCGACGCAGCACCCAGGATAGAGAGAGCTTGGGGGGGCGCCTCTTCCAAGCCCTGTAGGGGAGACCATCGAGCCCAGGGGCGCGATGTTCAACGCGGCCGAGACGACGCTCAAGGAGACGAAGGGAAGGGGAAGGAACATCATAAATATCATTACCGCCAGCATAAAGACGAAGCTATTCTTGCGCGGCAGATAGATTCATATCTTTCTTCACAAAGACTGGTCCCAGCGGCCAGCCAAAATCTGAAGGGCGGCAGAAGGTGCCGTGACAACTGCGCCCCTCGCAGATGTCTTGGCACCCTGCAGGGGCATCTTCCTATCGAGCGGTGTCCAGACGCTGCTTCGGCGAATCGTGGCTTTTAACTGCCGGCGAGCTTTGGACCTCGTCATCTCATCGGTCGCATTCGAGATCGTCTCGCGGAGGTTGGCTTCTTTCTGAATCGCCGTCGCCGCGCGAATCGAATTCGAGCGCCTTTGGAACTCCATCAGACCCGCCAGCTCCACTGTCCCAGCCCGTGGATCGATCTGAAAGAAGAGCCTGCCCAGCTCGTGCGAACGTCTGATTCTCTCAGCGTGCTTGGCGCCTTGCCTCCAGATCACTCGACCGATAACTTTGATAATCGTTAACCGAGTAATAGGGGCCATAGGGGAGCCGATAATCATACTGTCTCGGGCGATCTTGGCAGCCTCGCGCATCATCTCAGCATGCAATTGCAGCAGAGGGGGATGGGGTGAGCGAGCTCAGGTCACAGTTGGCATCGATAGCTTCAAAAACTCACGGTTGGCCGGGTGATCACAAACCCTAGGCGAAACAGGGCGTTCAGAAGCAGGAGCCTGACCCCCTGGAGGAAGAACGACCTGAACAGGCGCATGATCAGATATCCCTCTCGTCTTGAGATACTCAAGCGGTTACGCCACCTCCCCTGCGATGGAGAGCTGCAGACAGAGCCAGCCAAGAAGAGAAATGAATTGCCGATCGATGTGGCTGAGCATCCGCTTCGCAACGAAGTGTTGCGCAGGCCCCTCGGCCTCCAATTCCACCACCGCCACCCTCATTTCTCCAAAAAAAACAACTCCGGTCGAGCCCTCCAGTCATGAATAAAAAGGCGTGAGGCTTCGTCCACCACAGCGTCGGGCCCCTTGCGCGGCGGCTTGCATGCGAAATTAGAATCTCCACTGGCAAGGGAGCAGTCGAGGTCGTTAACGACGGAAGTCAGGATGCTCGTTTTCTCGTCTTTACTCGGCCCATGGTTATGGATATTGTAACGTTTAATCATCGCGTCGTCGCCGAAGGTAAGGGCAACCAGATGGGGCCCGACCAGGAACCATTTCAGCAACGTTAGAGCGGGGGGCATGCTCCCCGAAGTGATCAAAACTGGGAAAGAAGGTGACATCGCCTCCAGCTTGGGAGCTCAAACGGAATGATGAGTAGGCCGTGTACTTAAAGTGAGAGTGGTCGAGCACATCCTGGACCTCTAGCCCGGTGCCATGGCTCTCTTGGACCGCCACAATGGAGCCACAGGGGCGGAGCAACTTCTTCAAGAGGGCGAGTTTGGGTTCACGGAGGGTAGGGTTATGATGAAATAAGGTTCTGGCATTCCAGGCGGTCAGTACAAAAGGCCATTGCGATTGATGTGCCCCGTGCCAGTGGCACGGCAGACTGCTAAAGAAACCATTTGGGCGGCGCCACTGGCTGTCCAGCAGCGCCGAGCCTGCCAGCAACGCGCCCCTTGGAGATCCCAAGCTCGGCGAGATTCGGGGTGCACCACTCGAGCTTGCACTGTTCATCCCCAGGGAGTGGTGTGACCTTTGCGAGCGGCTTCCAGCTGGCACGGATCTCACCTTTTTTTTTGCTCGTTGCTAAAGTATCTGAATCCAGCAGCCTCAGCCTTGAAGACCTTCCGCAGCTGCTTGAGGCCGAGCTCCCTCTTGACCATGGCTGGCGACTTGTCCGCGCTGACGAACAACTCGGCTGATAGGCCCTGCATGTCCGAGACAATGAACTTCCCCCAATGCCCGCTTGGTTTGCGCAGGGCCCCAATGGCTCGCGACACCTTCCTCGCGGCATATGTGGCACCACCCTTGATGCGGAACGTGAATCGCTTGCCTGCTGGACCGGCAAACACGGGGACATCGTCCTTCTCGATCTGAGCCCGCTGGAACCAAGGGGCAACTGTTTGCTCGACTTCCTTGCGTGTGACATCTGACTTAGATCTCCCAGTTATGATACATGGGTCAATCCTCCTGTCGAAAGAGGTGTCGACAAGGTTGATTGAGGGCTCTTCTTCTTTGATACAGTGGAGGAGGGCACGCATCTCGGTCATATGCTGCTCCAAAATGGAGACACGGGAGTTGGTGGCGGCCTGAGCGGAGTGGATCTTGGCGAAGCGCACTTCGACAGCCTTGGAGATAGCGTCGCAGTTGCTGGAGACCGTGTTACCGAAGGCGGCGACCTGGGCCTGCAATCGCTGCACGGCTTCCAACATCTCGTTCCTAGTGTCACTGACAAAAGAGCGTAGGTTATCAACAGCAGCCAGTGGATCTTCAGACGGCCGCGTTCTCTTTCCATCTGGCGACTGGGTACCCCCGATATCACCGTGCCCACGGCGTGGCGACTCCTGAATCGGGAAGGTGGCGGCATCGTCGCGCAGCCAGATGAACTCACCATGTTGGGAGTCTTCGACAGCGACGACTGCACACACCCCAGCTGGTCTGTGGTGAGACTGGAAGGTCCGCTAGCGCAGACACGCTGGATGGTTCGAAAGAGAGCTGCCCGCTCGCAATGGGACTTGTCTTGACAACTTCCCTGAGCTGTTGTCTGAGCCGCATGACCACGGATAGCAATGCAGACGGAGCAAAACGAACTGTGCTCCGTTTACTTTCGATCAATATATACAATGCAAACACATGCGATGAGCAAGCCTATGGACGTGCACCTGCCCTCAATCTCGAGCACACGCAGGAGAACGCCGGAGAGATGTCACTCGTGGACACAACACAAGACCCTCACAACGAATGCTGTGATTATACTAGCGGAAGACATAAAAGGAAACGTGTGCACACGGTGAAACGAAGGAGGGAGGAAGAGGGGAGAAAAGCAAAGCAAGCACAGCACGAGCACAGCGAACTTGGACACAGACACGGACATTACTTGCTTTCCGTCACAACCCACACCTGCTTAGCAATGCGCACAACGTCATCAAGACACGAGAAGTACGGGTGAGTCCTCTTGACTTGGGCCACAGCCCTTTCGATCACTTGCCAGGGGTGGTGCAAACAAGCGAGTTCGAGTAGAAGACTGGCAAAGTGTCTCCCTGCATTCGTTTCAAAACACCTGCCAACAGCGCTGACAATGTGTCCCTGGACAGACCCCGCCTTCTCAACGAGCGGTCGGTTACTGCGCCAGCTCTGGAACCAGGGGCGCTGCAGGACAGTAAAACAAGCAAGCGGACGATCCCCGTTGGGTGAATGAGGAGAAAGAGCTATCCTGTCAGAAAGAACGTGGACGTCAAACCCGACGACGACTGACGGATCCTCACACTTCGCACGAAACGTGCGCATGGTTGTTTTACAAGAGAGACGAAAATGAACCACGCCAAAATAATACGACGCGAACTCATTAATCGCTGCCGCTCCGGCTTCTTCTGCCCTGGAAACGACATCATCGCTCATCCGGCCTCTCTCGTATTCAATATAGCAACACACAGCGTTGCAGAAGCCAGGGGCCAGGGGGTTACCTTGGGTCATCCCTGTCTTCGGGACCACAACTTGGTCACCGAAATTACCCTGCGACGCACCCAACCCACGCGCATCAAATGGCAAGAGGACTACGCCAACATTAGCAGGAACAACGACAGTGTAGACGCGGCGATTTGCTGTGCAAGCGACATGGGATGCGCATGCGTTGCACGATTCACAGGACGACGATCGAAAGAACGAGGATTGAGGCCCCAGGATCGAAGAAGAACGGGCACGGGAACGAGGGGTAGGAGAGGGATGGAATGGAGGGCGGGGGGGGGGCGAAAGGCCATCGCGGAAGCAGCAGCATGCATGGAGAAGGTGAGGCGGGGAATAGGACGACGATGAAAGTTGCGGGAGGAGACAGAAGACTGCCGCGTTTTTCAAGCGCGAGCTAAACCCGCAGCGCTGCCTGCGCCATGTCGTCGCAGAGTTCCACATGATAAAACTTGTTTAGAGTGCAAGGAACGAGCGAGGCGTAGCTCGCCCGCTAGCTTCTCCGCCTCCTTCCCGCACATTTCAGCGCGGGAGCTGAACGCTCGCAGGCGCGCCGCCAGGTCTGCGGGCGGCCCGCGGGAAAGAAACTCAAGGCCGGGGTCGCGCATCATCAATCGGTTGTCCATCGTCCAAAGTTGCACTGGCGACGTACTGGTTGAACGCGGAGCGAGCAGCATCACGCGCGTGCCTGAACGCCACGCAGGTACAGTGCACGCGCGATTGGGACTTCAGGTCGATCACGCGCGTCTCCACCAGGCTTGGCAACACCACGCGACTGAGGATCTCACTGCGGTCTGCCATGCTGCTGTCCGCGAATGCAATGCGCTGCCTGCAAGTAAGGCGGCGGCGTCCACTTGTCTCAGAAGATGTTCCCGCGGGCCCGAAGGGCGACCGCCAGCTCGAGCCGCGGCGCCGGCAGGCCAGATAAGGATCATGCAACAGCAAAGACGATGACAGAGCAACGAGGTATCGGCGAGTGCATGACCGGCCTCCGTTTCCTGCACTTCTTTCCTGTAGTTCCCCTAGCTCATCGAGCTCAGCAGATGTTTCTGCGGGTCCGAAGGACGACCGCCAGCTCGAGTCGCAGCGCCGACGAGCTGCATCCACATCAGGCAACACCCCAGGAGACACTGGCACACAACGATTTGACGTCAGTCAGTGCCAGACCACTCCATGTCTAGTTCCTCGCACACATACAGTCGATCGCAGATGCGGGATAATCGAAGTAGAATGACGGGTCCAATCTGCGTCCGCGTAGGACGTCACTATGCTGGACCCCGCAGCAGGTTTCGAAAGTGGCGACAGTTTCGTGGGCCCCACAGCAGCCCTCGAAAGTGGCGACAGTTTCACAGATCGCAGCCCTCCAGGGATGGCGGGGTCTATTCTGAGCCCCCGTAGGACGTCACACCGCTGGCCCCCCAAGCAGCCTTCGAAAGTGGCGACAGTTTCGCAGATCGCAGCCCCCCCAGGGATGGCGAGGTCTAATCTGAATCCCCGTAGGGCGTCACTCCGCTGGGCCCCCCAGCAGCCCTCCAAAGCGGCGACAGTTTCACAGATCGCAGCCCCCCAGGAATGGCGAGGTCTAATCTGAATCCCCGTAGGGCGTCACTCCGCTGGGCAGCCCTCGAAGGTGGCGACAGTTTCACAGATCGCAGCCCCCCAGAGATGGCGAGGTCTAATCTGAGTCCCCGTAGGGCGTCGCTCCGCTGGGCCCCCGAGCAGCCCTCGAAAGTGGCGACAGTTTCACAGATCGCAGCCCCCCCAGGGATGGCGAGGTCTAATCTGAATCCCCGTAGGGCGTCGCTCCGCTGGGCCCCCGAGCAGCCTCGAAAGTGGCGACAGTTTCACAGATCGCAGCCCCCCAGGGATGGCGAGGTCTAATCTGAATCCCCGTAGGGCGTCACTCCGCTGGGCCCCCTAGCAGGCCTCGAAAGTGGCGATAGTTTCACAGATCGCAGCCCCCCAGGGATGGCGAGGTCCAATATGAGTCCCCGTGGGGCGTCACTCCGCTGGCCACCCCAGCAGCCCTCGAAAGTGGCGACGGTTTCGCAGATCGCAGCCCCCCAGAGACGGCGAGGTCTAATCTAAGTCCCCGTGGGGCGTCACTCCGCTGGCCACCCCAGCAGCCCTCGAAAGTGGCGACAGTTTCACAGATCGCAGCCCCCCAGGGATGGCGAGGTCTAATCTGAGTCCCCGTAGGGCGTCACTCCGCTGGCCACGCCAGCAGCCCTCGAAAGTGGCGACAGTTTCACAGATCGCAGCCCCCCAGGGATGGCGAGGTCTAATCTGAGTCCCCGTAGGGCGCCACTCCGCTGGGCCCCCCAGCAGCCCTCGAAAGCGGCAACAGTTTCGCATATCGCAGCCCCCCAGGGATGGCGAGGTCTAATCTGAGTCCCCGTGGGGCGTCACTCCGCTGGCCACCCCTGCCGCCCTCGAAACTAGCGGCAATTTCGCAGATCGCAGCCCCCCCAGGGATGGCGGGGTCTAATCTGAGTCCCCGTAGGGCGTCGCTCCGCTGGCCACCCCGGCATCCCTCGAAAGTGGCGACAGTTTCACAGATCGCAGCCCCCCAGGGATGGCGAGGTCTAATCTGAGTCCCCGTGGGGCGTCACTCCGCTGGCCACCCCAGCAACCCTCGAAAGTGGCGATAGTTTCACAGATCGCAGCCCCCCAGAGACGGCGAAGTCTAATCTGAGCCCCCGTGGGGCGCCACTCCGCTGGCCACCCCAGCAACCCTCGAAACTGGCGACAGTTTCACAGATCGCCGCCCCCCAGGGATGGCGAGCGGCAAGCTAGGCAGGTAAAAGGCAAGCGAGACGAGGAGGGGAGAGAGGAGGCGGGAGGAGGAAGGTGGAGACCACAGTGCTCTATTCAAAACGAGGTCCCAGCGCAGGAGGGTTGGGAAAAAGAAAACCACCTTCGAGGTCAATATTCATGACACGACGCAAATCCGTGATCTTAAAAATGAAAGACCCGACGGGGACGGAACGAGAGTGATGAGGCCTCGGAGTTTCTTTCTGCGCGGCGGCAAGATTCCTCATATGGCCCCGGAAACTCAGAGAAAACTGCAATGGCGATTCTCTGAAATGACTAGCAGAACGATTAGCTCGTGGCACCTTGACGAATGGCCGTCTGCCAGACATCTTATCCAGCCATTTCCTAATGAGCCAATCGATCGTGCGAGAAATCAAATGGTGGGGCACGCTATTCAAGAAAGCGTCGATGTCCCGTTTGAAAGGCACAAAAACAGGGACAAAGCCACGGCTGCACTGATCAGCGGCGTCAACATTGAAGCCGTGGGAGATTTCAACAACACGACGAACGGAAATGACAGATATGATATCTGGACATATGCACGACAACCTGTAGTTCACAAGCCGGCAAGCAAGAGAAAACAAAGGTTTCAGACAATGATGCCAATGAGAACCCACAGGTCGCACCTTCCGAATTAAGTCGGAATTCTTAGGCCATACATCGATGGACCTGTAAGCGTGCTTAGAGACCGGAGGGAAATTAATGCCAGTATAACGAAAATATGCCTGCTGCCCCTCAAGTTTATCGTTCACGGAAGACCAACGGAACGTAAGCGAACCCACCTTGTTGCTCGCATGCGCTACAGCACGCGCGCGCTCCTGCCATCCTCTCGGACACGAAACAGCCATGGATGACTTGCACTTATCCACAGGAGCGACGACAGCTATACTGTCAATCGTGCGCTTCCAAGCAAACATGTCGGACTGCATGATGCCCCAACCACGAAAAGACCCGACGGGCATGTAACGAGCATGGACAAGCGAATCAACGCGAGAAGGATCAAACGAAACATGAATATTACGCTGAAGGGACCTTCCTAGACACGTCAACCAACTCTCGATTAATGCAACGGTGCAGCGAAGAAAGGGTCCAAATGCACTGGGGTTCGCAATGCACGTCAGCAGGCACGCTGGCTGTCATTGCTGTTTCCTCACAACGGAAACAAACATGTTCGCCCTTGTCGTGGGGAGCCCTTAAGACAGCAGCGAGTTGATCGCACGTGCAAGGGGATGTGTCACTCGCGAGACGCCTGCCCCAGGTCTTGGAATTGCACAGCAAATCCTTCGGAGATGGAGCTCTGCGGCCCTTCACAACAAGAGCGCAAGAGGACCCCCAGGGTAATTGAGGACTCACCTGAGCACGGATGATGCCGATGACACACTCACGCAAACGCAAACATGGCATGTACGGAATGGTAAAGTGCAAACAGTGCAACACATGGATGGCGCTCGTCGACAACAACTGAAACATGATACGGCTAACGTGCTGCAACTGTTTTCCATGGGACTGCCGGGGCGCTCTCCTAAAAACAAACTGAAGGAGATGCGGCTTGTGATCCTTCAACCACCTCAGAGGCTTAAGCACAGCGTTACCTGTCGCTCTCATGTCACCCATGCGGAGAACAAGGGCAGACAGCGAGTGTCGTAACAACTTCTTCGTGCTATCTTCACTGGTGGACACAATGTCATCAGCACAAACAACACGCATGTGAACATGAGGTGTGTGCGGAACACATCTCCCACGCCTTCACAAATGGCATGTTCAACAAAGGACGAACGTGAGCTACGCACTGCTTTTCCAAATGCAACATTTCGAAATCACACGAAGAAGACCTGTAAAGCAGAGGCACTTGGACAAACGAGCCGGTACCGAGGGATCGCATCTTGGAGTACGCAGGCAACTGGCAGGAAGCAGCTCCGGAAAATATGTTCCGGTAGTGCTCTGCGCTGCGAACGCTCATTCCCCTGATGGTTTTCCCGACATAGCCAAAACGATGAGTCATAGAAAACCACATATACACAACGCAATCCGACGGATGATCAACCGACCGATCACTCGAAACTGTTTTCTGCGAGCGAGTCAAAAAGTGAACAACTTAATTTGTTCCTTAAAGGGAGACGCGCTCAACCATTTCATGGAGAGGACAAGGCGGATGTGATTGATGGTGGCAATGGCAGAGGACAGCCAAGCTTTCTCCGTCGCTCCGTCTGTCCAGTGGAGCAATATCTCATCTCACAGATAGCATGCGCAATTTCCGTGAAGATTGGTACAACAACTGGTACGCCTTACACCTAATGTGACATGAGCGCTCGTGCATGACTTTACACAACAACACACCGAACGACTGAATGCAGCGGATGATGGCTCCCTTTTCGTAGTTTGGGCTGTGGGCGAAACCCAAACATATGAATAAAAACATGTTTTTTTCGTTTTGTCCGTGGCTTCAATCCAAGAACGCACGCGCATGCACTCGCAGCAGCAGCAGCAGGAGGTAGGAGGACAAAAAGAGTTGGGAGGACGAGAGAGACAGGCGCGCCCTTCCATGTTGAGGCCAAGGCGCTCGAAATGCGGTTTTATGGATTCGCGGCGAGATGCGTTGACCTGCCAGCGAGCAGCAGCCATATCGAAAAGCCACCCTTCCGATGGAATCAGCGTGCGCTGTGCCCTCGCGCGCGCAACAAAATTTGGGAGAGGAAGAGCGGGTGGAGGGAGCGGGAATCGAGGAAGGGAAAACGAGTTGAAAAAGGAAAATCCATGCTGTGCGTTCGATCATCTACGACAATGCCCCTGACGGTCTTTCAGGCAGGATCCGGTCCCACTCAGCAGACGCACTTGCGGCGGCGACCCGGTCGCACTCGTTGTCCCTTGCACGGCGGCGAGGGCGAGGGTTGGGAGACGGCATGGCCACGTTGAACCTCTCAGGTGCCTCGGGGAAGGACATGGACGAAATCTCCCTCAGATCATGGGGCGTCTGCAAATCATCATCCCAATGAATCTTGAATTGCGGCTCGCCTCCAACGCACTCTATGGCAAACACTCTACCCAATGTCTCTGACTCGCGTGTGCGGGCATACCTCATTCCAAGGTAATCTTTGGGCAGAATCCTGTCGTCCTGCTGCTCTCCAGCGTCTACCATCTCGGCGTCCACGCCTCCGTCGAGAAGGCGCCAGGCAAGACCGCTACCATGAGGGCGGGGAACGGACGAAGTGCCGGGATGCTGACGAAGCCGAGCACGACGAGCTTCATCCTCTGCACGCTTCCGGTACAGGAAATCACCGACTGACTCTGCAATCGGCAAGTTGCGCTGTTCATGAACGGCGCGAACACCAATCAGGAATTTCCCCCACTGGTCGTCTGAAGCACTCATGGGAATGAGCTGGGCAATATCTTCTGCGCGCTGCAATGATTTCGACCAGTCCTCATTCGCCTTGACGAAAATGGGACGTGCCTTCTCCTTTTTCATTGTTTCCTTTAGCCCTGGATAACTCGTTGCAATCGAAACCACTTCGAAACGAGATGTGTCATCCATATGGAGAAGAAGGAAGCGACCATTTTCACCTTCAAGGTCCTGACGCAAATCAATGACCTGGCTCTCATAGACCCTCATCGGAGCCGGGCGGATCGAAGGCGGCATCGTGGCAGACTGCATGGGGGGATAACCCATGGAGTACCCGCGACCAAAACCTGGAAATTGCTGGCCTCCAAACTGCTGTCCTCCAAATTGCTGGTTGCCAAAAGGCGCCAGTGGACGAGGAGCAAATGGATTCATATTACCATTCATGGCGAGAGATGTGGGAAGCAAGAGTAGAAAGCAAGATATGCACAGTGAAAAGATGAAGTACATACAAGTATGTGGTGGATTAAGGGTTGGGAGCAGGACCAACCAGATCACCAACCGGAGAACTTGTTTTGACAACTTCCCTGAGCTGTTGTCTGAGCCGTATGACCACGGATAGCAATGCAGACGGAACAAAACGAATATTGAGCCAAAATGGCAATGGACCTCCTCTTCCTCCTCCTCCTCCTCCTCCTCTTCCTCCTCCTCCTCCTCCTCCTCCTCCTCCTCATCATCCTCCGCCTCCTCTTCCTCGAGGGGACGCCGTGCCTAGCCCGACGCATTGCCGACCCCAGCGCCAAGGGAACCCGCAGGGGTAGGGTTCGTGAGAGGCCGCAGCTTCGAGTCGCCACGGGGAGGCCCGGGAGGTGCTGGGCCCTGGGGCCTCGGGCAGCCCGCCCAGGCGCGCCAAGGGTCCGCCCTGGCTCTTTTTGCGAGGGGGGGAGTGAGGGCAGGGGGCTCCCCGCGCGCAACTGACTGCAGAGAGAGTGGGAGAGAGAGAGAGAGGAGGAGGAGAGGACGAGGAGGAGGAGAGAGGAGGGGAGAGAGGAGGGGAGAGAGGAGGACGAGGAGGAGGAGAGATGAGGAGAGAGGAGGAGAGAGGAGGAGAGAGGAGGAGAGAGGAGGAGAGAGGAGGAGAGGGGACGAGGAGGAGGGAGGGAGGAGGAGGAGGAACGATAGCAGGAAGGGTGGGGGAGGAGGAAAAGGCGGGAGCAGGAGGAGCGAGGCGAAGAGGAGGACGCGCGTCGGCCCTGCGGTACCGGCGCCCGGCCCGAGAGGAGGAAGCAGCATGCGCACGGGCGCATAGTGGAGGCCAGTCCACAAGAGGAGGAGGAGGAAAAGGAGGAGGAGGAGGAGGAGGAGGAGGAGGAGGAGGAGGAGGAGGGGGGGGGAGGAGGAGGAGGAGGAGGAGGAGGAGGAGGAGGAGGAGGAGGAGGAGGAGGAGGAGGAGGAGGAGGAGGAGGAGGAGGAGCGCAAGTAGCATCGGAGGAGGAGGAGGAGGAGGAGGAGGAGGGGGAGGAGGAGGAGGTGGAGGAGAGGAGAAAGAGGAGGAGGAGGACGAGGAGGAGGAGGAGCCACAAGAAACCCTCCACAAGAAACCCAACCCTGAGACCCCAGGACGTCCGTTGGTTGTCGAGGTGGGAAGTCGCGCTGTCCATGGCAGAGCCATCGGAACCCTAGAAACTTAGGGGACCCTGGAAGCAAGCAAGGCGCTTCTTGGCATGGGTCTCCACTGCACATTTTTCTCGACCTCGGCGCTGCTCGCGGGGGGGAGGACGGTGAGCACGAGGGCTCGGGGCCCCTCCAAAGCCTCGGATCTGGACGACATCGGCACGCCCCCGGATACGCCGAACCCGGCATTTCAACTTAATTTGAATCGCGCTACCCGGCACGCCGGCCGTCCTCTTTTGCCAACGCGCCATTCCCCGATGGGCAAGTCGGTAGCCTGTCTACAAGCCCTCGCGATTCCGCGGTCAACTTGGTGGGCCTGCATGGACTTGCCGACTCTCGCACCTATATCTACGCGCAGCAACGCACGCAGGCTTTACGAAGCATCGAGTACGTGGCGCACGCGATGTAGCGGCCATATCCATGTGTTGGGCGCGCGAAGTGTATGTCGACTCACGACGTGCTCCCTTCCGTGCCTCACGACTCACGCCACGCCTCACGACCCGCGCCAGCGCAGTCACCGCGCAGCCAAAAACAGGAAGGCTGAACCGCGAACGAAAGGGCGGCGACGAATAGGCCCCACGACCTGGCTCTGAGAAACGGACCGAAAACCAGAGCCCCTCCTGAGCCCAGGGAGGTTTTCTCATGTCAGCGTCTTGAGTCTCGACTGCAGTCTAGGAGTCCTTCCGAGAGTGCTTTCTCTCTCTCTCTCTCTCTATATATATATATATATATATCACGGCCTGGGCCCTGGAGCTCCCGACCCTGCTCTCGGGACACTGGCTTCTCGTCTCGAGTCCGTCTCCCCGATGGCCGCGGGGCTTAGTAACTAGACCCCAGACGCCGAACAAACCCCAACATAACAATCCTGGCGAGGGACCCATCCATATGCAAGTGTGAATGCCGCAAGTCAAATGGAACACAGGTGCGGGGAGCCCCCCATGGAGCCACGAAACGTGTGAGGGGTGTGCCGAAATGGGCGGAGAAACGCATGTCAGTTGTGCCACCAGGGCCGTGGGTGGAGTTCCCTACGCGCCCGCGAAGCGTGAAATGGGTGTGCCGAACTGGGCGGGGGGATGCAGAGGGACTGCGCCACTGGGGCCTTGAGTGGAGCTTCCGATGGGGCCACGAAACGTGTGAGGGGTATGACGGAGTGAGCGGGGGGACGCATGTGGACTGGGCCGTTGGGGCCTGTTGGAGCTCCCTATGGGGCCACGAAGCGTGTGAGGGGTGTGCCGACATGGACACGTGGAGGGTCGAGGCACGGATGGGAGGAGGGAGGAGCGGGAGGAGGGAGGAATGACGCGGGGCATCCCTGTGCAAAAAAAGGACCCAACACCACAGGATGATTGGGAATTGACGCGTTTTTTTTGCGACGCGTCGGCGCGTGGGCTTCGCCCGCCAAAGAACAGGCTCCCCGGGCGAACGAGTCCTGGACCGCGGGGCTCACCCCGAGGCCGGCTCGTCATCCTCAGTCGTTGTTGTCGACGGCCCCAGGGCCCAGGAAGGGCCCTGGTAGGCCGAACGCGGCGAGAAAAATTCGGGACCCCTGCCAACCAGGACGCAAGACACCGGCGCGGGGGAGACGAGGGGTGCGTTCTGACCCAAGAGTTCGAGGAAACCTCAACCGTGGCGACGAGGAGAGGCCCCACAAAGCAGAAAGACGGTGAAAACCTTTGACCTCTTCCCTCGGGACATCTTTCCTTCATGGTACAGGTTGTTTGCCGGGGGTGATGGCTCTTCGTCCCCTCGGCGGGATGGGATCGGGCTGCGCTGATCTGAAAAAACTGCCGCCTGGCTTTAAGATCTGTCGCGTGTGGCTCTACCGTATGCAATTGTGCAGTATTGGTTGTGCACGGTCGCTGATCATGTCCGGCATGCTTGTTATGCACGCGTGTTCCGCATTGCAGATGGCTTCGTGCGTGGGGCCCCCGCCCCACCTTTCCTCACCCGAGGCAAGCCAAAATGCTGCAGCACAGACTCAACACGCACGGTTCACATCTAGGCCCAGATGGGCCTCCACTGCTCATCCAGAGGGGGCCCGCTAGGGCCGCATGTGTCTACACAGCCACTACGATTAGCACTGATCAAAAACACAAATCGTGCGTCATTGAGGCAGGTGACCCTGGCGGCCTCAGAAATCCTCAAACGTTACATCCCTACTCGGCTCACGTGGCTAACGGCCTGGCCGCTGCGGGCCGGCATATGCTCGGGCCTCTCCAACCTCGCTCTGCATATCCATGCCCTCTTCCCCGTCCGGCACGGTCTCGAGGAGAGAGTCCGCCGGGGCCCTGATCTCCTTGATCATCATCTTGATGAACTTCAGCCGCTGGTCCTCGAAATCCTAGAGTTCCTGGTTCCCCCATTCGCACAGGTTCTCGACGGCAGACTTGAACTCCTGGTTGTCCGGCAGCTTCGTAGAGATGACGCTCCACGTCTCCGAATCGGTCGCACCTGGGTCCTCGTATCCGTGTGCCGGCGGTATCCTCAGACTTGAGATCACGTCGTGCATGCCGTCCAGCATCTGCGGCTCCTTGTTCTTCAGAATGGCTGCGTACGCTGCGTCCAACGTGCTTGTGAGCGTCAGCGCGATCTTCGTCTTGTTGTTGCGATCCTCGCACTCGCCGAGCGTGCAAAGGCTGGTCACCACCTTGCGCGTCGCCCTTGAGTGACGGACTGGTTCCACTTGTATGCTCTCGAAGAGGCTCCTTGCCTCGTCCTCCGACAGCTGACTCTCGATTTTCACCATAGCGGCAGTGGCCCTTGGAATCGCCACTTGTGTTCGCTCTGCTGGATTCCTGCCTGGACCGAGCAGAAAGTAGCTGACGACGGATCCGTTCCCGAGCTGCTGCTGCCATCACCGCTGGCTCCTCTGCTAATTGATATTCTCCACTCGTCATCGTAGCTCTCATCATGCCGGCAGGTTCGGCCTCATCCTTAGTTAATATGTCAGCCAACTGCAGGGCCGATGGTACCCAGTGACAGCACAACCCAAGACGACGACCACTTTCTTTCGTAATCACTAGATCGACAGCAACACGTTTATCAGTACACGACCCCGCACTCCCGCACCCCACGACATGATCATACAGCGACTTGCAGGACGGCGACGGGGGTCAGGAGTGGAAGAACTTCAGCCCGACGACGAAAACAGAATTCACCGTTACTCCCCTCTAGCAGTAGACAGGATACCCATTCCAGATGCCCAAGACCGTCCATTTGAGCTTGAGTTTCTGCGGCTAGGGTAGACGACGTCACACGACGCAGACGGTAGCTCTTCCAGACCAAGGGACTCCAGGGGCTCAGCTCGTTTTGTAGCATCCTCTCGCCCGTGGCTGCAATGACATATCCAGCCTGTGTCCCCGACTTCGACGCATTCTGATTGGACGCGTCAGCGTGCATAATGACTCTCAATCTGTCAATGGGAATGGCCTTGATCTTCCACGAGAGATTTGAGAACTGCTTAGCTCGACGGACGACTGCGTTGCCGTGTCGCACCTCACCGACGGTCGTTCTCGGCATACATTGTTGACTCATGCAAACCTGCACTGCTAGATCAGGCCTGGATTCTCGAGCTAGCCAGTTCCCGCTCCCAAGCATGGCCCTGGAGTTCGCGATTTCCTTCTCGGTCGCCGGGGTCCCAGGGGAGGCTCGAGGTCTGACTCCTTCAGGTTTCATGCTTTCAGCGCACTCCTTCTGAGACGCGGTGGTTTCCTTGGTCCTGGAATATTGACTGATGTTTGAACCACAGAACTTGCCCTCATTGATCTTCCACTTCGGAAGCGGAAACTGAGACCTGAGGTACTTGAGAAGAGGCATCATACTTCCTACCTTTTCTTCCAGTCAGGATATCGTCCACGCGCGTGGCGATGAGACCGCACAGCCTGCGGCCCTCGAAAAGAAAGAACATGCACGGGTCCAGCTTCGACTGTCTCCAATCATGAATTTTACCAGTCGGTAGCCAGTCAAGGATCGTATTCTTGAGCTTTCCCCACGATTGCGCTGGGGCATCATTGAAGCCGTAGATCGGCCTGATCACCTTCAGCAGCTGGTCGGGGTGCATCCCAGGCAGACCACCTCGAGGTTATCGCAGATAGAGGTCACCACCTTCGCGCTGAATCTGGTCGGCCACCAGGGACGCACCCTCCACGTCGCCGATCTGAACCTGGAAACCGTGGGGTGCCAGCAAGTGGTATGCCACCACCTTGCCGTTCTGAGATAACGTGGGAGAGGACGTCTTGTTCTCTCGCACCAGCGTCATCAGGCCGGGGTCCAGGTAGCCTTGACTGCACAGACGCGCCTTGACGATCTCCGACTCGGTGTCGTCGATCTTGCTGGTCAAGATCATCCTGCCCCCCACGATCCGCTCCGGTGTAGTCCGTCGCACTTCGTCTGACTTCATCATGTCCAGTGGCTCGAGTGCCTGCTTCACCTCAATCAGATTCGTCATCTCCTTCGTCACGCCTGCCAGAATCTTCTTCTCACCCTCCGTGCTCTGCCACTTCAGGTCCTTCCGATTTATTTCACGCCGACCTCCAGCCAGTAGAGCGTCCTCAAGTTCTTCCTCCGGCTCTGGATTCACGTGCAGCACTCTGAGCTCCTCGTTGTCTTCCTCCGCAGCGATCACCACCAGGGAGTCCTGTTCCTCCTCGATGCGCGGGGCCTTCAGAGGCGGCCCCTTGTCGATATGATTCTCCTGCTTGTGCACCTTGGTCGGCCTGATCGTCTCATCCGTCACCGCCCTCTTGCCGACGAGGCGGCGTCTCACAGCATGCTGGTCCTGCTCCTCCGGGACCTCCTCCTGACCAGTGACTTGCTCATCCTCGTTCTGAGCCTCGGTTTCCGCCTGGCCATCTTCTGCGCTATGTTCAGACGCCGGCCCCTCCGTCTCCTGCTACTGAGCAGGATCGGAACCTCGTGCCTGCCGTTCTCCACCTTCTCCGCCAGGAGGTCGTTCGTCAGCCGTGATGTCCATGAAGCCTCGATGCGGACCCTGGCCGCCCATGAACTCCTGCGCCAGGGCACGAAGTTCAGGTTGAACGTCCTCAGCAGCCAGCTCCTCCTCAGGCGTGGCCGGGCGCAGCTGCTCAGGGGCGGCTTTGATCGCCACGCCTGGCATGGCCACCCAATAGTTACCCTTCACAGGTCTCAGAACGACAGCCGAGCCTCGCCAACGGGCGCGAGCCTTTTTACCCGGGATGCCTCGTCCACGTCGCCACACAGCAACACGATCACCTGGTTGAAAGACGCGGGCAGTCCTGGGTCGGCTATCCAGATCAACGCGAGCAGCTCGGCTGTCCATATACTCAATCACGGCCTGACGAGCACATTGGCGACGCTTCTCCATCTCGGCAAACGGCTCGTCGTGCAAGGCTGCGCTGTTGGCCGCCACATTCGGCGTCTCCTGCATCAGGTCGGTCGGCACCTCCGGATTTCGCCCCAGAGCAATCTGGCATGGGGAGCGTCCGTGAACACGAAGGAGAGAGTTCTTGGCCATCACCACTGCTCTGACGCACTCTGTCCAGCCGTCCTTGTCCGTAGGAATGTTCTGGTCCAGTACTGTGTTGAGGATATCCTCGAACCAGGCGCCGCGGAGTTCGGCGTGACCCGCTTGTTCGTGAGCCTCGCCGGCCGCGTCCATCACCTCGATGCCTTGCTTCTCGAAGGAGTCCATGATGTCCTGCCCGAGGTTGGTCATCCCCGCGTCGCACTTCAGGAACTTGGGCGGCCCGTAGGGCATGCTCCAGCTGGTCTCGAAGATCTCCTTCAGTATCCCCCCCGTTTCCTGCTCGAAAAAAGGGGTCATCCACCTAAGACCGCTGCTCGGGCACACCACGTTGAGAGCCTTGATCTTCATGCCCACCTCCCAGCCGGGAAGTTCCTTAACGTCCATCTCCACCAGACTCAATGGCGCCACCTTGGACGGAACCTTCACAGGCCGGGAGGACTTGGGGAGCCTCCGCCCCTCGCAGACCGAGCATGAGAACCTCCAAGCCATCGCCATTGCCACCTCGCTGGCCTTCGAGTGCTTCGGGATGCGCACCATGTCCTCGTTGCTCGGGTGCCCCAGATTCGCGTGGAGCCTGCGCATTGATGATTCCAATGACAGCTTCCTTCTCTTCACGATCTCGGGATCCTCCGTCACTGAGAGCACCTCCGTGTAACGCCTGATGTCGCCCACTTCCAGCTGACACAGCATTGCCTCTGCGATCTTCTTGCTCAGCCCCATCGGGTACCTCTCGGAATATTCGCTTCTCTTGATGCCTTGTATGCTGTCCCAGCACCGTTGATGTTCGTGGTCCCAACGACGTCGCATTCTCTCATCACCCACTTCAGTGAGTCCGCGTTGGTTGCGAAACACCACTCCTTTGACATCATCATGTTCGACGCGGGATCGCGAAGTCCGACTCGACATCCACTCACTGACACCCTGTGGACCTCTTTCTCGTTGCACAGATTCCACACGGGAGCGCAGTCCCAAGACTTCGCACTCGGTGGAGCTTCGATAGTGAGGTACTTGCCCTTCCTGATCTGCATCTTTGCCACTACTGCGCAGAATCGCAAGTATCCGGTAGCCTCTCTGACCATCTTCCGATGCTCCTCAGGATCTGTCCTGCTGGACTCTGGCGTAAGATTTTGCAGCATAGACAGGGCGCCGCACGGAGGGCTCATGCCGACGAACTCGGGTTCCTCCGCGTCGATCAGACGCAGGATGCGATGCCTGTCTTCAGCTCGTCGGGCGCCCCAGCCGTTGATTCAAGTCGAAGGCGCCGAGGCTCTGGAAGCCCAAGTTCTCTAACTCCACTGTTAGCCGCGGCTCCGAAAAACAGCTCTAGGCACTTCGGTTGCATCCCTAGACGAGCCTGAGCTGCCTTGGCCCCCTTCACCACCTCCTTCTTGGCCTTCCTGCTCATGATATCTGTCACTCCTACGGTCCAGAGCGCCTCCGACTCCTCTTCGCCCTCGCCGGCCTCAGGGCCCCGACCCGGCCCTACCGAAAACCAGCCGTCGCAGCCGCCACAAACTCCTCCAGCTCGGTCGCCTCCGATGTTGCCATCGCATCTACTTCAGCCGTTTGAATATTCTTGCTCTCGCCGTTCATCTCGCAGAGATTCAGCTGGTAGTGTCCGCTGGCGGCGACCTTCAGCAGCACTGCAACGTTATTACTGGTCAATCTGATCTCGTCCCGCTCCATGTCCAGGACGGCGCCGAGAGCCTTGAGCATCGGCTTGCTGACCAGCAAGGGGGTCCAGCCTGGCACCACACACAGCCGAAGGAGTAACATCCTTCCGCCAATGCGACACTGCATCTCCACCGAGTAAATTGACGACAGCGTCTCCTGATTTCCAAACTTGAACGTCGTGGCCCTCTCTTGCTTCATTACTTGCACCTCCAGTCCTGCCTTCATCATCTCCTGCTTGTGCCACGACAGGGCTTCCTCGCCAATCACTCCTTTGCCGCATCCAGTGTCCACGACGCCATTTCCTGGCTCGTGGGCCGTCGTATTCAGCACCTCCGGATACTCCAAGTCGCCGTCCTGACCGCTCAGGCTCCAGTACTCCTGGATGAGGGCCTGCACGTCCTCTTCCAGCTCCTCATGGGCGTCGATGACCACGTCCATCTCGTCCTCGGAGTTCTCCTCGGCGGACTGGTCGCCCTGGTGGTTCCGCAGCTCCATCTGGGTCTCGTCCTCGCAAACCTCGCACTCGAAACTGTCGTCGTCATCCTCGACCGTGTACACCACGTTGACGCCCTTCTCCTTGCCGTTGCCGTTGCCGTCCCGGGTCGGTGGTCGCCGCTGTCTCTTCGGCTTCTTGCAGTCCCGGCTGAAGTGTCCGATCTCGTCACAGTTATAGCATCGCACCCGCTCCGCCATGGTCTTGATGTCCGGCTTCTTCGGTCCGAACCCGCGTGCCAGCTGCTCCCTGGATATTTTGTTGCGCTGATCTCGCCAAGTCACCAGAATCTCGATGGCCTCGCTCTCGCCCAAGATGTCGTTCTCATCCTCGTCCTGTTGTAGGCCGGTCATCAGCGTCTCGATGTCCAGGTGGCCGTCCTCTTCGTCGTCGACCACGTGCGCGTGGCATGTCCTCTGCTGCTGGCCGAAGTCGGTCGCGCCGTTGGGAAAAGTCGTCCTCAGTGTCGATGCTACATCTCGTTCCTTGTACGATCTTGCTGAGGCCGCTAGCACCACAGCCATACATTGAGGTGGAAGATGAGTTCCCAGCAGCAGTAGGTAGCCTCGAGCCATGTCTGGCAGCACCACACCCTCGGGCTTCGCCCTTGGCGAACGTCGCCTGGGCCCTGCCACAATACGCTGCCATCGACTCGTTCTTCACCAGCTTCAGCGAGAACACCTCCTGGAGCGCCTCGCCAAGCCTGTCGTGCGCCGCGACATCCGGGAAACGTGCATCCAGTGTGTCGAACAACACCTGCCCGCCGCCCTCCGTCTCTAGGTCGTCCATGTCTATGATCTCCATCGCCCGCGCCGCCACGTCGTCCAGCAGTGTGAACAGCGTTGGCCCCATGGCCGTCGGCGGTGTCCCTTTTGCCCGCTGCACGATGATGTACGCACGAGCCCACTTCTTCCAAATGCGATCGTCTCGATATGCGTCGGCTCCGTTGCAAGCAAATCTCCTGACGCCGCCTGTCTGCAGCGTCCGTGTTCATCTGTCAGCGCACCGCCGGCACTCGCCCGAGCACCTCCCTGCAACAGCTCCTGCTATCGCGCGGCCCGCTCCGCTCTACCAATGCAGATGGCTTCGAGTGTGGTGCCCCCGCCCCACCTTTCCTCACCTGAGGCAAGCCAAAATGCTGCAGCACAGACTCAACACGCACCGTTCACATCTAGGCCCAGCTGGGCCTCCATTACTCATCCAGAGGGGGCCCGCTAGGGCCGCATGTGTCTACACAGTCACTACGATTAGCACTCATGTACAAGAACTGCGTACGCCAACTGCCTGTTTTACCCGTGCATGTTACCGTGCTCTCGGATTTTGCCACGCACGCCTGTCATGCCGACCATGTCTGCTATCAGTGCAATGTGTTGATGTGTGTTGGTGCCCGCATGCGATTCAAGACGTATGAGTGTATGTACTCAGTGGTTCATGTTTCTGTTGCGGGGTAGCGCGTATGATCTAAGTGAGGTGTCGTAATGCCTGGTACTGCTGTCTGCGAATGGTACATGTTATTGGCTTGCGTCCTTGACGTGTGTCCGTGGCACATGTTTTGTGTGTGGGGCATGAACGTGGGTCCAAAATGTGCGCCTCTGCCTCCGTCGTATGTGTTGGTGTTGTATGGTCGTGGCGTCCCTCCTGCAACGATACATTGTGCGTGGCTCAAGTATTGGTGTAGGTTCTTCGCGAGTGCTGTCCCAGTCAGGTCTACAAATAACGATAATGATATATGTTGTTGATGTCGGCTCGTGCTGCATGGTATAGATGCAAGTTAGTGTTCCTCTCTACCCCTCAATCTGTATGTAGTTGATGCATGCTGCCGTTGAACGTTGCTGCCTGTATGTTGCATTGGTGTCTGGTATTGCTGTCTTCGCTTGATCCACAAAAATAATGGCAGTGATTGATGTCTTTCGCGTATACCTGTTAGGGACGTCTGCTCTGAATGCCTGCTGTAAGTCTTCAGCCGCCCCTTGATGTCTGGCACTGGTGTCTCATCCTGCTGTCTCATCTAAATAAATGTTACTGATGCCTGTTCTTGAGGTCTGCGTCTGCGCTGGTTCCGCCGACCCCTTTGGCATGCGAGACATTTGACTGTCCCCTTTCCCCTTTCCCCTGCCCCTGGGGTCCGAAATGCCGTTTGGAGGGATGCGGGGGGTGGGGGGGGTGACAAACTCGTCAACGCGCCCCTGGGGCTTCCAGAGCCTCCAAAGAGCTCCAAGACGGCCCCAGAGAGCAAGGCAGAGCGCCGAGACAATCAAAGAGAGCGTCGATACGGCCCATGGTAACCCCGCGACGGTCCAAGATGGCTTCAAGACAGCCTACGGGGCCCCCACAACGTCCCAACAGTGCCTCCACCGGGCCGCCTGGAGGGCCCCAAGAGGCAGAACTCGTCCCATTTCCTTTGGGCATCGTCCGCTGCCGACAGGCACGCATGAGGTCCTCAATAGAGCCCCAAGACGGCCCAATAGAGCCCCCAGAGGGCCCCATAGGGCATATCCATTGCCCTGGACATCGCCCATCCTAAGCCCAAGAGCAGTGTATATGCCTCCATGGCCAAGCCAGGAGGGCGTATACACCGATCTTGGGCACAGGATGGGTCAGGCCTGGTGCAATGGATATGTCTAGATCTTCTTGCCCTACCCAAGGCAGCCCCAGGAGGGCCCCAAGAAGGGAAATACGAACTGCCATCATGAGTCTTTCGGGCCGTGATGGCCCCAAGATCCCCATAATGACCCCTGAGGCGCCCCCAAAAGGCCCTAAGAAGCTTCCAAGAGGTACCCTGGAGATCCCGAGAAGCCCCCAAAAGCCAGTCAGATGCCCCCAGGAGCCTTCCCAGAGTCCCTTGAGAAACATTCCAAGAGACCCTCATCTGCATTCGCGAGGCTCCTGACCCGCAGGCCAGGCACGTTGGCACGATTATTGACGGATTCCCTGTTATGGGGATCGGCGGAATGTCTGGCGTGACGACATGACGCCCGTCATGTCTGATTAGTGGTGCGCTGCGTGCCTGCGAAGCGGGACACCCGATTGCACCTCCTGGGGCCATCGGGCATCCGGGCCTGTCTCGGGACGGCATCAGAGTAGTGTTAGAGCGTTGTTGTTGAGCCGTTCTAGCTCTACGAGGGAGAACGGCGGCAGAAACGAAAAAGCGGGAGCGAATGCAGCATTCGACCAGAAAGCAAAGCACACCTAAAATGATGATCCACAACGACGGGCCTAAAAGAGCTATAGGAAACATATCTGAAAACGCTAAAGCACCGTCGCGTTGTTTGTTTAGCGATTCGAGCTAGTCAAGAGCCCAACAGACAAAACTGTAAAGAAATGCCCAGGGCGCTTGTAAGAAAAACCAAGAATAGTAAGCCTAGGCCTGTGCACTCAGGGGCGGGGATAGGAGCGACGGATTTACATTATCCCTATCCGGATCCGAATCTGGATCCAGGTCTGGACCCGTACGTACATCAGAAGAAAATGCGGAGACCTGTGCACTCAGGGACGGGGATTGGGCCACAGCAGACCTTCAGAGATCATTCTGGAATCCTCAGGACTCTTCAGGGATCCTCGGGAAACTTCCGAAATCCTGGAAGAATTCGCTTGGAATCCGACTGGGGTTTTATGGGTATCCTTTTTTCTGAACTCGGCGGCATCCTGCACTGAAGGGCCTGGGGGCGGGACATGACTTTCAGGGGCGGAAAGTGATACAATTTCGCCGAATTTGGGGAGGTCGATACTTGCAAGCCGCGCTTTCTTGGGAAGCGCGCTATCGCTCGAGAGTTCCTCGCGATCCATGCGCGACTGACGCTTCAGCGATCCGCCCGCTCGGCCACGCCGTCTGGGCCCGTCAGTCTGGTTCTGCCGCTTGCTCTTCTGCTCCTACCCCTATCCTGCTACAAGCGGACTCGATTGGACGGGACACGCGAGAGGACACAAGACCCTTCCGAGGGCCACATCGCCACAGGAATGCAGGAAGCATGGGTCGCGAGACACCGGACACAAGGGTACCCTTGATTTGGCAGGGTCGACCTACTAATCTGGGCCGACTGGAATCCCTGTCGTTCCCTTCCTTCTCTCACCCAACTTGTCCCGTCACTCCTCCCTTCTGCGACAGGGGCGGATCGCAACCACCACTGCGGGCCGACCCGCGACCACTTCGGACTGATCACAACCGATTGCGATCGGGCCGAAGCGGTTGCGATGCTTTGGTCGGGGGGAACGAAAGGGGGGGATAGCAACGGGTAGGGTAGAGAATCAGCTCACGTAATTAGCTGATCTTCCCAGCGCCTCCTGGCGCCGGGAGGCGCCTGTGTATCGAGGAATGGGCCTGGCGGCGGGGCCGAAACCAGCTGCATGCAGCAACTTTCGTAAACCCCCCTTTCCCTATCCCCCCCTTTCGTCCGACCCGATTTGGGGAAGCTGCAGAACTGTGATGCTTAAGGAAAGGCTCTCAAGAGGGCACCTGGATGCAGTGAGTTCCCTTAGAATCCCCAAAGGAGTTTCGGAAAGAAAGGCTCTCAAGAGACCCTCAAGAGGCTCCAAGAGGCCCCCCAAGGCACCCAAGACGCCAACAGAGGCCTCGGCGAGAAGGCCAATTTACATCAAGGTTTCGGCCACATTTGGGTCTCCAGGGGGGGGACCCTGAGTGAGTAGCCCCACCAACTTCGATCGATCTCCTCCAGGATGGCCCCACGATGGCTCGCGAGGCTCCCGAGGGTGCCTCAAGACGGCCCTACGAGTTGCCTAGGAGGCCCCAGGAGGCCCCCACGATGTCCACCAAAATCCCCCCCAAGAGGCTCCCAAGAGACCCCCAAGAGGCTCCAAGAGGCCCCCAGAGGCACCCAAGACGCCTCAAGAGGCCGCCGGGACTGCCAAGAGATCCCCAAGACGCCCCAAGAGGACCCCAAGACGCTTTCGAAAGAAATCCGAAGAGACCCCGAGAGGTACACAAAAGCCTCTGGCCATTTTGCTCGACCTCCTCCTCCTCCTCTTCCCCTCTTCCCCCTCCTCCTCCTCCTCCTCCTCCTCCTCCTCCTCCTCCTCTTCCGCCTGTTCCTCCTCCTCCCTTCTCCACTTCCCCTTTTCCCTCATCCTCCTCCTGCTCCTGCTCCTGCTCCTGCTCCTCCTCCGATTCCTCCTCCATCCTCCCCCTCTTGGGATACGACGTCTTACCAAACCCTGTCTCCCACTGCAGTCTCCTCCACATTCCTGATCAGGGCAACTGGTCTGGGCCTCATGCCTGGATGGGCTGGCGAACTTTTGCGAAGCGTCTACAATATTCACCACTGGCAACGACGACCCGCGAAAAATGCATGGAGTCGGGCGGGCGAGCGGGACATGAGATGCAACTGGCACTCGGTGATGGGACGGTGTCGGGGATCGTTTGGAGTGCCGAATGGCGTCTTGGGGGGAGCTCTTGGGGGGCCTCTTGGGGGCCTCTTGGGGGCCTCCAGGGGCGGACCTTTTGGGGGACTCTGGGGGGCCTTTTGGGGGCCTCTTGGGGGCCTCCTGGGGCTTCCTGTGACCCTTTTGGGGGACTGTGTGTTGCTGTTGTTGTTGAACATTATTACTTCTAAAGAATAATTATTGTTGGGGCCCCTGGTGCATGGCCCCCCCGCCGCGCCTAGGCCGCAGCCACGTTTTCATCATTTTCGTAAGGAAGTCTCAGGTAAAACGATGTCATCCAGATCCGGTTGTGTTGTTACGATCGGTTTTCCCTTGCAAAAAATAAGCTAAAGTGGACATTT
>CAUYUJ010016671.1:266455-385187 GCA_963575745.1 Prorocentrum cordatum | reverse complement strand
CCTCTCACTGGAAAACAGGCCCCAAAATACACGGACCCTGCCATGCTGAACGCGGTCCTCGAGGACTGCCGCCGGAACAAGAGGGTCGTGTTCCACCACCTGTTCCCGAACAACGAGGAGGCCGCGGATTGGCTGGTGTGGGATGGCCTGGTGGTCGACTCCAAGCGGTCCGTCACGGAGCTCACTGAGACCTGTCGCGTGGAGGACGGCAGCAGCGACCTGTGCCAGGCGCTGGCCAACCCAGACAACGGCAACCTGGAGATCAACGGCATGGACATCACCGAAATGGTGGAAGCGCACGAGGACCCGTCCTCCTTCTTCTCCCTCCTCCTCCTCCTCCTCTGCCTCCTCCTCCTCCACCTCCTCCTCATCCTCCTCCGCCCCCCTCTCCTCTCCTCCTCCTCCTCCTCCTACCCTCCTTACCCTCCTCCTCCTCCTCCTCCTCCTCCTTCTCCCCTCCTCCTCCTCCCCCCTCCCCCCCCCCTCCTCCTCCTCCTCCTCCTCCCCTCCTCCTCCTCCTCCCCTCCTTCTCCTCCTCCTCTCTCCTCCTCTCCTCCTCCTCCTCCTCCTCCTCCTCCTCCTTCTTCCTCCTCCTCCCTCCTCCTCCTTCCTCCCCCCCCTGCTCTCCTCCTCCTCCTCCTCCCCCCTCCAACCCGCAGGAGAGGAGGGCCGCCGAGATCAAGAAGACCCCGAAGGCTTCTCCGCCAGCGAAGCCAGTCAAGCCCGAGACCCCATCGGAGGCGTGCCAGTCATATCTGCAGGTGATCAGGAAGGCGCAGACTGAGTGCACAAATTCGATCCAGGACCTCCGACTGCACAAGATGAAAGACACGTGGGAAATCAAGCTGGTTCCGACGCTCTCGGAGGTGAAGAAGGCGTCGAACAAGGCTTTCGCGGACTTGAGCGGCATCCTCTTGAAAGACTACAGCCCCAAGACCATGATGAAAATGCTTCAGAACGTCAAAGACGAGTTCGAGCCGGACCCGCGGGCCACGGAAGCGATGAGGACGAAGATGAGGTGGGGAAGATGGAGGAGGGCAGGGGGGATGACAAGACTGGACGGCGGAGGGGGGGAAGGAGGGAAAGGGAGGAGGAAGAGGAGGAGGAGGAGGAGAGGAGGAGGAGGAGGAGGGGGGTAGGAGGGGGGGGAGAGGGAGGAGGGAGGAGGGAGGAGGAGGAGGAGGAGGAGGAGGAGGAGGAGGAGGAGGAGGAGGAAGGAGGAGGAGGAGGAGAAGAGAGAGGGGGAGGATTAGAGGAGGAAGGAGGAGTAGGAGGAGGAGGGAGGAGGAGGAGATGAGGAGGGAGGATCAGCAAGGAACCACCGACACACTGTGGGCAACATCGTTTGAAAACCTCCCTCGGCCCGTGGATTTTTCGAGGCGCCCCCGGGGCCCCATGTCGAGGATTCGCCTCGGCTTTCCGCCCCGCCCCAGAAGAACAAAGAGCTCGATCGGGCGCGCCCGCTGATCAGTGACATCCTCAAGAAGATTGGCAGGGGAGAAGAAGCTGAAGACAAAGCCCGAGGCTTCTCATGCTGCTGCTCCTTATCCTCCTTAAATCGTCCTACCCCTTCTCCTCGCCGATCCCCCCTCCTCCTCCTCTTCCTCCTCCTCATCCTCCTCCTCTTCCTCGATCCGTCTCCTCATCGCCCCCTCGCCCTTGTCGAGCTCCCTGCTCCGCCTCCTCCTCCTCCTCCTCCCCCTCCTCGTCTGCCTCCTCCGCCTCCGCCTCCCTCCTCCTTCCTCCTCCTCCCTCCTCTCTCCTCCTCCTCCTCCTCCTTCTCCTCCTCCTCCTCCTCCTCCTCCTCCTCCTCCTCCCTCTCGTCCCCCTCCCTCCTCATCCCCCCCCTCCTCCTCTCCCTCTTCCCCCTCCTCCTCCCGCCCTCCCCCTGTCCTCCATGCGCGAGAGGCCAAGGCGGCAAGCGCTGCTGGCAGCGCGGGTTCCACCTCGGTTCCAGCGTCTGAGGCCCCTGACAGCGAGGCCGGCTCCACCGTCGGCTGATCGTCAGGTGCTGGCTGGTCGCCAGGCGAGGCCGCCTCTTCGTTCGTCGGCGCCCGCGCGCCGTTTTTTTCTGCAGCTCGATGCGAGCGGCTGCGGGGGCGCGTGCCCTTCGGGCTCGCCGACAGCTGGGGAGCGCATCGCGTGGCCGAGGATCGCCCAGTGGCCGCTGCAGGGAGACGGCCTTCCCCTCTGATCCCATCCAATGCTCTGCTCCTCTTTATATTGCTAAGGCCCCCCACTGATCCTGAAGGACTCGGCCCTCGAGGGTGGCAGCATGAATGGCGAGAGAACGGCGCCACGAGGAGGGGAAGGGAGGAGGAGGAGGAGGAGGAGGCGAGGATGAGAAGGTGGTGGAGGAGGAGGTGCTCTGTCTGCAGACCCTCCTCTTTCCTATTCCTCGCTAGCGGACCGAAGAGGGAGAGGAGGGTTCCCCCTCCGCGTCCTCCTCCTCTTCCCGCTCCTCCTCCTCCTCCTCCTGTTTCTCCTCCTCCTCCCCCATCCTCCTCCTCCCCCATCTCCTCCTCCCTCTCCTCCTCCTCATCGTCCTCCCCCATCCTCCTCCTCCTCGTCCTCCCCCTCCTCCATGTTGACAAGATTTCCAAATCAAGGTGAACTCCAGTCCTGAGCCATGTCTCCGCTTGCTTTGATCCTGCTCTGTGGCGGTGCCCACTCCAATCCACTCCGCTGCGCTCCATTCCACTCCGCTCCACTCCATTCTACTCTACTCCGCCCCGCTCCTCCTCTCCCTCCTCGTGTCCCCCGCCTGCTTCCTCCTTGTGTCTCCTCCTCCTCCTCCTCCTCGCCCCCATCCCCCCCCCCCCCCGCCCCCCGGGCCGGGCGCCGCGCCTGCGCCGCCAGGATCTCCAGAGCCGCCGAAGCGCCTCCGCCCGAGAAGGGGCGGCAGCTTGCGCAAGAGTATCAGAGGGGACCGTGGAGAGCGATGACGAGAAACACGGGGTGAGGATGCACGAAGAGGAGGAAGGAGAGGGATATAGGAGGAAGGCGAAGGAGGTATAGGAGGTGACCAACGATGAATGAGGAAAACGAGGGGGGGAGGGAGAGGGCGAGCTTGCAAGAGGGTTTGGCATAAACGCAGACAGAGGAGGAATAATTGCATTTTCTTTTGCTGCGGGCGGAGGAAACGCACCAGGCAGAGGTACGAGGATTCCGCGCATTCTCATTTGGGGGAGCACTTGCTGGAGCAAGCCGGGAGAAGTGACATCAGCTGCAAGCAGCTCCAGGACACTGGCCACAAGGCTATATTGGATGGGGCCGATAATGACGTGATGCGAGCTATTGAATCATTGGGTGCTGGAGGCGCCCAACCTCAAAACGCTGAAAGAGATTTACACAGGTGGGCAAGAGATCTATTCAACTGTTCGTTGGAACCCCAAACGCTCAAGCTGATGCTCGATATGCCCGACAGTGAGACCTCGCGCGAAGTGGAAGTTGGGATCTTGCCAATGCACGAAGTCCTGCACGCCATCGCGAACGCTGGCGAACTGCAGTTCGAAATGAGCCTTGTTGGGCCTGATGGGGAGGAGGGTATCTCGCGCCTGTGGCAATACGCCCAACAGTATAAATGGGGCCAGGACGCAGGGGATAACAAAGAGCCTGCTTGGCGATTGTCTCCCCCGCCTCCTGCAGCTGCTCCTCCTCCTCGTCCTTTTCCCCCGTTCCCTCCTGGTTCTCCCCCTCGTCCCCTCCCCCCCCTTCCTCCTCCTCCTCCTGACTGTCCGCCCATCTCCTCCTCCTCGCCCTCCTCTTCCTAGCGCCAGCCGCCAGCTCGGCCAGAGCCCTTTTCTAAGTCTCACTCCAAGAGCCCCTAGCTGGAGGACCACCCGGCTGCCCGCTATTACGGCGATAGCGGCCGCATTATCCCCGTGGTGTGGCACGTGGACGGCGGGTCGCAGTTATTGAAATATCGCCCCCACGTTGCTTCCCGAAAACAGTGATTGTGATAAACTGTGTTGCCTATCTAATTCGGGGTCCTCGATTGCGTTTTTCTCCAGGTCGATGTTCCGGAACACTGAGTACGATCTGTGGTCGTGGTCTTCTTTATCGGCGGGGGTCGAAGGAAATATGGGCGCAGCCCGTCGTGGAGGAGGGGGGCATGAGGGCGGCGCACCATAAAAACCACAGGGGTCGAGGATGGGAGGCGGAGGGCGAGGTGGGGAGGGCGGAGAAGCGACTAAGGACGAGAGGGCGATTGCGAGGAGGAGGAGGGGGAGGAGGAGGAGGAGGAGGAGGAGGAGGAGGCAGGGGAGGAGGAGGAGGGAGAGGAGGAGGAGGAGGAAGAGGAGGAGGAGGAGGAGGACGAGGAGGAGGAGGGGGATGAGGAGGAGGGCGGCACTGCCTACAGCTGCAGGCCGCATCGCGCGGGCCCAGCAGCCATGACGCCTCGGGCGGCGAACCAGAGAGGAAGGGCAATGGATGAATGGCGGAGGCAAGAGAATGCAAGGGGGGATTGGAATGAGTCTGTAACCCTCTGCCACGCAGGGCTGCCCCGAACGTGAATTCGATTTGAAATTCCCCCTCTTGGCCCTGAAGACGTCGCTGATGAAATCTGCCCGTGTGAAGCGAGCGGTGCTCGACAAGGTCTGCGAGTACATCGGGTGGTGTCATCGGCACGCTTTGGAGAACATAGGGCCGGACCGCGAGTTCGACGGGTCGGAGTTCAAGCCCAATTCAGTGTCGTGGCGTCTCAGAGGTGGCCGGTCAGTTCGAATCTGAATGCTGAGCAGCCCTCCTGGGCCTAAAACCTTCTTGGGCCTCTGATATTTTCCTCGTCCTTCACCTCCGTGCCCCTCCACGCCCCAGGTGCCCACAGTTTCCAGCCCCCAGGTAAAGAGCTGCTACCCCCAAGATGGAGAGCGGCATTTTTCGGAGTCAAGGGAGACGCGAAAGCACGACATGAAATTCATTGCTTCAAGAAGTATTATTCCTGCACATACATTTGCGAGTCATGCATGGCGGTGACTGGTCACAAGCACGCTCCGACATCTGGAAGGTTCGAGGAGGGGTGTTGGAGCCAGGGAGTTTCAACCACCCCCCAGAAAAAGGGCTCGAGGCCCTGAGGGGCAAGGCTCTCGGGCTTCGAGGAAACGCCCGCGGCCCAAAACCTCTCGCCGGCCCTTCCTGAACATCGCTTTTATTTACCGACTTCTCAGAAGACGCTTTGTGGAAGCACACGCTAATTAACCATGATCAATACGTTGCTCAGACGCCCCCTTCAGAATTATCCCCTTGGATGGCCGTGGGCGGATTTGCGCTGGAGTTGCGTTTCAGGGATTGGATGCACAACGATTTTCTTGGGACCTGCCGAGATCATTTAGCGTCTCTGATTTTCGATCTTCAGTCGGATGGCCTTCTCGCACCTGGATCGCTGGAGGATCAATTGAAGCGTTTGTCGTTTGAATTCCACCAGTGGTGCTCGAGGAACCGCGCGTCTGTTACTTATAAGAGTTTCACGAAGGCCAGTCTAGGTAGACCGAAAAACGAGAAGACCGAATATCCCGAGATGGCTTCATATTTTCTCGGGGGGGCGGACAAGCGGGGTTGGGGCGGAGGTGGGGCTAGGGGGCAGCCGCTCTGAGCGGCCCTGGAAAGGGGAAGTCCAGCCACAGCTGGGTTCGACCCCCTTCGCCCCCCGGCCCCGCCTTGGGCTGGCCCCCCTTCTTCGCCTCCCCGATGTTAAGGCGAGCCATCTCAAGGTCATTGCTCGATTTTTGTCGGAAGTAGCAGCTCGCAGATGTACGGGCGCAATTCGCTCGAAGGTGAGACGCGCGTGCATTTGGAGCTTGGTCCAAGCCCATCACGTGATGGACACGTGTGGCATTCTGTTGAGTCCCTCCGAGACGAAGCAACTCAGGGGGTCAATTTACACGTGGCTCCGCTCTTACGCTTATCTCCATGCTAGGAGCCAAATCGAAGGCACGTTTCTGTATTACCTCCGCCCGAAGCATCACTATTGCGAGCACATCGCAATGGACTTGAATCCCAGGCTTCGCTTCAATTTGAATCCAAGGTTCACCTCATGTTGGATTGATGAAAGTTTCCTCGGTAAGATGATGCGGATAGGGAAGCGCACGCACGCCGCTAGGGCGTCAGTACGTGTACTGCAGCGCTACATTTTGTACATCAGCCTGCGCTGGGAAAAGCGTAGAAGGCGAGGCACTCTCGTGTTGTGAATGTTCTGTGCGTGTGCGGGTTCACGCCTCTCTCCCTCTGTCTCTCCGCCGCTCTCTCCTCTCACTCTGCCCCTCCCTCCCTATAGCTCTCTCCCTCCCCCCGCCCACCCGCCTCCCCTACTTTCCCTCTACTCTCCCTCTCCATCTCCCTCCGCTCGCGCGGCCTCTGCAAAGGCAACGGTCGCGCGCGGGCCGCGCCCGAGCTTCCGCCCTCGCAGCCTGTAAAGAGCAACTCGGGCCACAATGAAAAGGGGAGGGGGGGGAGAGGGATAGGAGGGAGGGAGCGGGGAGGGAAGGAGAGAGGGGGGGAGGGGGGTGGGAGGGAGGGAGGGAGGGAAGGAGGGACGGCGGGAAGAAGAGGGAGGGGGGGGGCAGGGAGGAAAGGGGGGAGGGAGGGGAGGGGTGGGAGGGAGGGAAGGAAGGAGGAAAGGCGGGAAGGAGAGATCGCACGAACCCGTGACATTGACCTGCTGCAACGGGACCCCATGCGGTGAGGAGGTGGAGGAGGGGGAGGAGAAAACGTACCCTGAGGTGGAGGAGGACGAGGAGGAGGAGGAGGGGGAGGAGGAGAAGGAAGAGCAGCAGCAGGAGCAGCATGAGCAGCAGAAGCAGAAGCAGGAGGAGGTTGAGGATGAGGAGAGGGAGCAGCATGAGGAGGATGAGGAGCAGGAAGGGGAGAAGGAGGAGGAGCAGCGGAGGACGAGGAGGAGGAGGAGGAACAATAAAAGGAACATGAACATGAAAAGGAGGGGGAGGAGGAGGAGGAGGAGGAGGAGAAGCAGCGGCAGGAACAGGAGGAGGAGGAGGAGGAGGAGGAGGAGGAGGAGGAGGAGGGGGAGGGAGGGGGTTGGCCGTGCAGGCAGCATAGCAGTGCTAGCTCGAGCTGGCGTTCGAGGCGGCTTGGCCGCGAAATCGAACGCCATGCCGTCTCGCACTTCCCGCCCCCCTCCCATCCGGCTCGCTCCTGCTTGGAGGGTTTCCCGTCTTCCTCCTTCTCTTCCTCTTCCTCTGCTCTTCCTCTCCTCCTGCTCATTCCCCTCTTCCTCCTCCTCCTCCTCCTCGTCCCCCTTTTCCTCCCCCTCTTCCTCGCCGCCCCCCCCTCGTCCAACGGCTCCGGGGGGGGGTCCGAGGAGAGCCACGATAGCCGCGTGCATCTCGAGAGTGACTTAGAGCGGGCCCTCGAAACAAAGAAGGATGAGCCCGACAAGAACGAGCCCGAAACTGGTGAGAGCAAGCACGACCCCGAGCAGGTAGGCGAGCAGTCTGGTAAAAGCCAGGCAGCAGCATCAGGGTCTGACTAGAGCCTGACTGAAATAGTCTGGGAATGGGCGGGAAAGGAGGGATGGGAGTTGGAATCCCTTGTCCAGGATTCTTGGTCACCAGTTTCCTGGGGTTCCTGGTCCTAGGATTCCATGGTTTTTGGGTTTCCTGGGGTGTGTCCAAGGTTCCCGCCGTAAGTCCAGGCATCGGCCAGTCTCAGCCGCTCAGCTCGCATGAGACTGCAGCTCGCCCACGCGCAGCGGGAAGGAGCAGGCGAAGCCGCGCAGGACGGCAATTGGCGACGACATTGAGGAGGAGGGGAAGGAGGAGGAAGAAGAGGAAGAGGAGAAAAAGGAAAAGGAAGAGGAGGAGAGGACGATGAGGAGGCGGAGAAAGAAGACGAGGAGGACAGGGAAGAGGAAGAGGAGGAGCAGGACGGAAGGAGGAAGAGGAACAAGAGGAAGAGGAGGATGAGGACGATGAGGAAGAACGACGAGGAGGCGGAGGACGACGAGGGGAGGGAAGAGGACGGGAAGGAAGAAGAGGAGGACCCGGACGACGACGACGGAAGAGAAGAAAGGCGGAGAGAGGGCGGCGGCAGCGGCGACGACGACGGCATTGACGGCGGCACGACGACGCAACAGCGGCGAGGGCGACGGCGGCGACGACCACGACGACGGCGCGAAGACGGGGGCAAGGACGATAGGGCAACCGACGACGATGAGGGAAGCGACGACGACCGCGGAGGCGGCCACTGTCAGCGGTGGCCGGGCAGGCGGGCTGGCCTCCTCCTCCTCCTCCTCCTCCTCCTCCTCCTCCTCCTCCCCCTCGTCCCTCGTTCATCCTTCCACCGCCCCCGCCCCCTCCCCCCTCCGCAATTACACAATATGAATACTACTTTCCTTTCTCCCCAGATGGCGCGCGGAAAATAGCAAGCACCCCGTGCGCTTCAACATTCGGCGCGCCATGCAAGATGATATCATCGCAGTGATTTCGCGTGCAGCGTAGCTGTTCGTTCAAATCGTGAGAAGATGACCATTGCTAGCGCGAGCCAAACCGGGCCCCCCCAAAAAACGAATGTAAACATTCATTCTCGGATCGGAAAGGGGGCCGCCATATCAACGTGACAAATAAAAAAGTGAAATTCAGAGCAGCCTGACAGAATACTCGGGGAACCCAGTGTAACATTTCAGTCGCAGATAAGGACAAATGGCCATCCCATTGTGAACTAAACAAAACATGCAGACTCAGCACGCCACGCGAGCGCGCGCGCGGGAGCGTCTGATTCATGGCTTCGTATTCAAATCGTAGAGCGCGGCCATCCCAATGTGAAAACAATGCAAAACATGCACCGAACGCACAAGCGCGCGCGTGGTAGCGGCTGATGCATGGAGCGTGGCTTATAATTCAAATAGTAAGTGGCCTGGCCAACGTTACTTCGAAAAACCAACCAAGAAAACCCACTGTAAAAGTTCACCCTTAGATCGCAAAAAGCGATCATCTCAATGCGAAATATACCACCACTGCAAACTCAGTGCGCAACATTTGCGCGCGCATGAGCGATGGATGCGCGGATTGTTTCTGGTTCAACGTGGGCAGCCTGGCAGTTGTTAACTCGAAACACCCAGCGAGAAAACCCAATGTAGAACTTCACTCTCGGATCGGAAGAGGCTACAATCTCAATGTTATGCATGCATATATATATATATATATATATATATATATGTATGCATACATGCAAGAATCAGTGCACCGCGCACCCGCGCGCGCGTCTGATGCATGGAGCATATAATGTTGCACTTCAAACCGTTAGCAACCTGGCCAATGTGAACTAGAAAACCAATCGGGGAAACCCAATGTACAATTTCATTCTCAAATGCAGCGCGCCGCGCAAGGCTAATTTTAAGTCGAAAAACCAATCTGGAAGACCCAATGAAAAAGTTCATTGCCAGATCGGAACAGGCTGCCATGTCAATGTGAAATGGAAAAGCTTCAGAAACTCAGCGAGCCGCGCGAGCGTGCGAGCGATTGATGCATGGAGCATAGCGTTTGACTTCAGATCGTTAGCAAACGGGCCAACGTTAACTCGAAAAGCCAATCGGGAAAGCGCGATGTAAAATGTTCGTTCTCAGATCGGAGGAACCAACCATAACTACATCACAACCGCAAGCCCAGTGCGCCGCGCGCGCGTGCGAACGTTTGGAAAACCCAACGTAAAGCTTCATTCCCAGACCGGAAGAGGCGGCCATCTCAATGTGAAATATGTGCAAAACTGCAAACTCAGTGCGCCGCAGGCGTGCGAGCGTCTGATGCATGCAGCAAGCCTTTTAAAAATGAAATCGCAAGCAGCCTGACCAAGGCTAACTCGAAAAAAAAACAATCAGGAAAACCCAAATGTAAAATTGCATTCTCAGATCGGAAGAAGCAATGATATCCATGTAAAAGATACAATAACCGCGAACTCGGTGCACCGCGCGCATGATACATAGAGCAGAGCTTTAAAGTTTAATCGCAAGCAGCCTGGCACATGTTAGCTCGAAAGAACAATCGGGAAAACCCACTGTAAAATTTCACTCAGATCGGAAGAAGTTGTCGTCGAAAAGATTCGTGCGTCGCGCGCGCGTCTGAGTTCTGCGCTGTCCACAAAATACATAAATCGACGCGTCCGTCGGCCTCCTTAAAGAGCCACCCGATTTTTGAATTCCGCCGTTTGGAATTACACGTCGATTTCTTCGATTGTGGACAGCGCAGAACTCAGACGCGCGCGCGTGCCAGCGTCTGATGCACGCAACATAGCTTTTACATGAAATCGTGGGCAGCCTGGCCAATGTTCACTCGAAAAACCAATCGGGAAAACCCACATGTGAAAATTCATTCTCAGATCGGAAAAAATTGTCATCCAAACATGAACCATGAAACCATAGAGTTCGTGCGCCGCGCGCGCCCGCGAGCCCGCGTCTAAGTTCGGTATTGTCAGCAAAACAGAAAAAGTCGACGCGTCCATCGGCCTCCTTAAAGAGCCACAGAATTTTTGAATTCAGTTTTTGGAATTACAGGACGATGTCTTCTATTGTGGACAATACAGAACTCACGCGCGCGCGCGTGCGGGCGTCTGATGCATGCAGCATACTTGTTTTAATTAACTCGTGAGCAGCCTGGCCAATGTTAACTCGAAAACCAATCGGGAAATCCCGCTGTCAAATCTCATTCCCAGAACGGAAGAAGTTGTCGTCCAAGCATGAAACATGACGAAAGGTAGAAGTCGCGCGCGCGCGTCTGAGTTAGTTCTTTATTGGCCACAATACTACAAAAGTCGGCACTTCCGTCGGCCTCCTTAAAGAGCCACAGAATTTTTGAATTCAGGTTTTGGAATTACAGGTCGATGTCTTCTATTGTGGACAATACAGAACTCACGCGCGCGCGCGCGCATGCGAGCATCTGAGTTCTTTCTTGGCCACAACTCCAAAAAAGTCGACACGTCCGTCTGCCTCCTTAAGAGCAACACAATTTTTCCAACCAGTTTTTGGAGAACTCAGGCGCGCGCGCGCGAGCATCTGAGTTCTGGATTGCCCAATATATAACAAAAAGTCGGCACATCCTTCGGCCTCCTTAAAGAGCCACAGAATGTTTTAATTCAGTTTTTGGAATTATATGTCGATGTCTTGTATCGTGGACAATGCAGAACTCAGGCGCGCGCGTGAGTTCTGTATTGTCACCAACGCAAGAAAGTAGACGCATTCGCCGGCCTCCTTACAGGGCCACACAATGTTTTAATTCAGTTTTTGGAATTACATGTCGATGCCTTGTATTGTAAACAATGCAGAACTCAGGGGCGCGTGCGCCCGCGCGTGCGAGCGTCTGACACCTGTATTGTCCACGATACAACAAAGTCGACACGTCCGTCGGCCTCCTTAAATAGCCAGAGAATGTTTTAATTCAGTTTTGAGAATTACATGTCCACAATGCAGAAAAAAACGACGCGTCAGTCGGCCTCCTTAAAGAGACGCAGAATGTTTTAATTCATTTTTTGGAATTATATGTCGATTTCTTCTGTTGTGGACAATACAGAACTCAGGCACGCGCGCGCGTGTGAGTTCTGTATTGTCCACAATACCACAAAGTCAACACGTCCGTCGGCCTCGTTAAAGAGCCACAGAATTTTTGAATTCAGTTTTTTTGGGAACTACATGTCGATTTCTTGGATTGTGAACAATACAGAAACCACGCGCGCGCGTGTGGGCATCTGAGTTCTGCGCTGTCCACATTCATGCAAACAAATTCAGCGCGTCCGTCTGCCTCCTTAAAAAACCACAGATTTTTAACAACAACAAATCTAGACGTACATGTCAAGTTCTTCTGTTGTGGGCAAAACAGAATTCAGCAGGCGCGCGCGCGCGTGCGAGCATCTGAGTTCTGTATTGGCAAAAATACAAAAGAGTCGACACGTCCTTCGGCCTCCTTAAAGAGCCACAGAATTTTTTAATTTAGTTTTTGGGATTACATGTCGATCTCTTCTATCGTGGGCAATGCAGAACTCACCCGCGCGCGCGCGCGTGTGAGTTCTGTATTGTCCACCATGCAGAAAAGTCGACACGTCCTTCGGCCTCCTTAAAGAGCCACAGAATTTTTTAATTTAGTTTTTGGAATTACATGTCGATGTCTTCTATCGTGGGCAATGCAGAACTCACCCGCGCGCGCGCGCGCGTCTGAGTTCTGTATTGTCCACAATGCAGAAAAGTCGGCACGTCCTTCGGCCTCCTTAAAGGGTAACAGATTTTTTTCATCCAGTTGTTGGAATTACATGTCAATGTCTTCTATTGTGGACAATACAGAACTCAGGCGCGCGCGCGAGCATCTGAGTTCTGCATTGGCAAACATATCCAAAAAACAAACTGCACGTCCTTCGGCCTCCTTAACGAACCACAGATTTTTTAATTTATTTCTTGGAATTACATGTCGATGTCTTGTGGGCAATTCAGAACTCAGGGGCGCGCGCGCGTGAGTTTTGCATTGCCGCCAACGCAGGGAAGTGGACGCGTCCTTCGGCCTCCTTAAAGGGCCACAGATTTTTTTAATTCAGTTTTTGGAATTACATGTCGGTGTCTTCTATTCTTGACAGTACAGAACTCAAGAGCGCGCGCGCGCTCGGGAGGGGGCGCGCGCGCGCGCGGGTGCGCGCGCGCGCGCGCGCGAGGGGGGGGGGGGGCGCGCGCGCGCGCGCGCGGAGGGGGAGCGCGCGCGCGCGCGCGGGGAGGGGGGCGGCGCGCGCGCGCGCGCGCGCGCGCGCGCGCGCGCGCGCGCGCGCGCGCGGGAGGAGGAGGGCGCGCGCGCGCGCGCAGGGGGAGCGCGCGCGCGCGCGCGCGGGAGGGGGGCGCGCGCGCGCGCGCGGTTTGGGTGCGCGCGCGCGCGCGCGCGCGGGAGGGGCGGCGCGCGCGCGCGGGGGAGGAGGGCGCGCGCGCGCGCGCGCGCGCGCGCGCGTGGGCGGCGCGCGTGCGAGCGGTGCGGGCGCGTGGATGCGAGCGGGGAGGTGCGCGCGGGCGCGGGGACGCGGGGCGCGCGCGCGCGCGGGGGCGCGCGGGCGCGCGCGGGGGAGGGGGGGGCGCGCGCGCGCGCGCGCGGTAGGGAGCGCGCGCGCGGCGCGCGCGCGCGCGTTCGCGCGTGCGAGAGGGGGCGCGCGCGCGCGCGGCGAAGCGCGCGCGCGCGCGAGCGGGGAGGTGCGCGCGCGCGGGCGCGGCGGCCGGGCGCGCGGAGGCGAGCGCGGAGGTGCGCGCGGGCGCAGGGACGCGGGGGCGCGCGCGCGAGGGAGCGCGCGGGCGCGTGCGCGCGCTGGGAGGGGGCGCGCGCGCGGGGGCGCGCAGTAGGGAGCGCGCGCGCGCGTGCGAGCGTCTGGGTTCTGTATGGGCCACACCGCAAAACAAGTCGACATGTCCTTCGGCCTCCTTAAAAGAGCCACAGAACTTCTGAATTCGGTTATTTTGGAATTACATGCCCATGTCTTCTATTTTGGACAATGCTGAACTCAGGGGTGCGCGCGCGCGCGTCTGAGTTCTGCACTTGCCACTCTACAAAAAAGTCGTCAGGTCCGGCGGCCTCCTTACAGAGCCATAGAACTTTAAATTCTGTTTTTGGAATTAAGGTCCATGTCTTCTATTGCGGACAATACACAAGTCAGGGGGGCGCGCGTGCGCGTGCGCGCGAGCGTCTGAAACATGTGCTGTCCACGACACAACAAAGTCGACACGTCCGTCGGCCTCATCATAGAGCCACAGATCTTTAAATCTAGTTTTTGAAATTACATGACTATGTCTTCTATCATGGGCAATGCAGAACACAGGGGTGCGCGCGCGCGTCTGCGTTCTGCATTGTCCACAATGCAAAGAAATCTACACGTCCCTCGGCGCCACAGAATTTTTGAATTTAGATTTTGGGCTTACATGTCGATTTCTTCTCTTGCGGACAATACATAACTCAGGCGCGCGCGCGTGCGAGCGTCTGGCGTGCGCAGCATAGTTTTTGAATGAACCGAATGAAAAGGTCCATTCTCCGATCCTAAGAGGTTGTCATCTCAACGTGCAATGTGCAGGAAACTGGAACTTCATGCGCAGCGCGCGTGCGCGCGCGCGTCTGAGTTCGAAATCAAAACTTCTGCGGGTCTTTCAGGAGGCCGACGGACGCGTCGACTCATTTGTCTTGTGGACATTACAGAACGCAGACGCGCGCGCGGCTCACTGAATTTGTGAAGTGCTTCATATTTTTCACAGTAAGATGGTCGCCTCTTCCGCTTTCAGAATGAAATGCTACAAGTGGTTTTGCGGATTGGTTTTTCGAATTAACATTGGCCTGGCTGCTTGCGGTTTACTTTTAAAACTATGCCCTGTGCATCAGACGCGCGCTCGGCGCACTGAGTTTGCAGGTTCACATCTATTTCATATTGAGATGGCCGCCCCTTCCGATCTGAGACTGAAGCTGTACAACTCGGTTTTCCCAACTGGTTTTTCGAATTAACATTTGCCAGCTTGCGATTCTAATTCAAAACGATTGTTCATGCATCAGACGCTCGCGCGCGCGCGCGCTCGGGTTCGCGGTGCGCTAATTTACCATGTGCATCTATTGTCATATTTTGAGGGCCGCCTCTTCCGATCTGAGAATTAATGTTTACATTGGGTTTTCCCGCGATTGGATAATACCAGGCTTCCCGCGGTATGAATTGGAAACTATGCTTGCGCGCGCGGTGTGGTGTCTACCGCCTCTTTAGATCTGGTAATGGAATTTCAAATCTGGGCTAGGCTTGGCGCAGCGCACGGCGCCCTCGCTCGCGCGCGCTAGGGAATAAACGCGGCGTGCGCGTCTTCAGTGCCTGATGCGCGCGATGAACGCGAACGATGAGAGCTTCGATAGCATGCGCATCGCTAATTAACCCATACCGTTACAAAAAAACAACGCACGTTGTTAGTCAAAACCAAGAAATGTTGTCTTTTCCCATAATGATGTCCGCGGGGCATCATTGGATCGTCCAGGCAGGGCGGTCCCAGTAGGGAAGAGCCACGCACCCCGCCCACGCATCCCGGGAGACCCGGCGAGGCATCAGGCCAGCCGACGGGGTCCCTGAGCACCTACGGGCCCGGCGAGGCAGCGCCGAGCTTCGACCCGCTGCGCTTCAGCTGGCTGGTTGCTGGCTGGTTGGCCTGCTGCGCGTTGGGCGCAGAGTTCCGACATCGCCGCATGGAGGCTGAGCTGGCCGAGAAAGGCACCAACCTGCAGCTTTGGGCGACCGAGGCACTCGACGCCGGGGAGAACCTGGCCGAGGCCCGGTCGCGGTGCACTGCTCTGGAGGCCGAGCGGTCTCGTGCCGCCGAGGGAGCCGAAGCGTGGCGCCAGGCTTACGAAGAGGAGGCGACTCGCCGGCAGGAGACGGCACGGCGACAGAGGATGGCCGAGAGGCTCGCCCAAGGGAAGAGCCAGGCGCGCGAGTACGAGCGGGCGCGCAGATTCCGTGCCGAGGAGGCCTTGGCGGGGAGCCGCGCGGACGTCGACGTCGACAACTTGTGGGCGTGGATCGACGGCCTGTTGGCATGGATCGACCGCCTGACGACGAACCTCGAGCTGGGGGCCACGATCGCCGAGAACCTGCGGGCCCGCGTCGACGAGCTCGAGGCTGCCGCAGAGACGGGGGGCGAGGCAGGAGTAGGCACCGCGGACTTTGTCACGGAGCCACGCGCCGCTGGGGACGATGAGACCGAGCGGGCGGTCCCGCCGCCCTCGCGCGAGCCCGGCGGGGTCGCTCCGACCGAAGGGGCCGGCGGCAGAGGAGGAAGAGGAGTGGGCGGCGGAGGCGAAGGAGCGGCGAGGGAGGAGGTCTTTCCGAGAGCGAGGATGAGGAGGCGGAGGAGGATGAGGAGGACCACTATCCAGGGGGAGCTCATTCCCGAGGAGCCCGAGGAGACCAGCCTCGGGGAGCATCGCGCCCTGGGCGACTCCGCGGCTGCCTCGGGCCGGGCGCCGGGAGCGGGCGACGATGGCGACGACGATGCGGGGGTGCCGGGAGGGTCAGAGGTCAAACTGGTCCGCGCCCACGAGGACGTCCACGGCGCCCGGTTGCCGGCGGGTTGCTGGGGCTCCGTTGGCGCCAGCGCCCGCGCCGTCGCCGAGGCCCGCGCCGGTGCCAGCGTCGGCGCCCGTGCCCCCGCCGACTCTGACACCAGGGAGTACCGCAACGGGGGGGCGCGCATGGGGTCGTGGACAGGCGCGGACGTGGAGCTCGGCGCTGTGCACCTGGGCGACGCCGGCGCCGACGACCGCACCGACACCTACGCCTCCGCCGTCGCCCGCGCTGGCCCCATCGCCTGCGCCCGCGCCCGCGCCGACGCCGACGCCATTTGCGACGCGCCCGCTGACGCCGGCGGCCGCGACTTCGACGCCTCCGCCGGCGCCAGCACTTTCGCCGCCGCCGCCGCGACCGGCGACGCCGATGCCGGAGCTGGCGCATATCGCAACGCGGCGCCCCCGCCGCCGGCTCCGGATCTTTGGCGCGGCGCTGGCCCCGAGCTGAAAGCGCGGCTGCGCCGGCGCGCCCTGCCCCTTGAGGGGGCCCGAGGCGCGCTCGCGGGGCACCACTCTGAGCGGGCAACTGCGGAGGCGGCGGGGCGGGCGCTACCGGAGGCCAAGCAGGAGGGCCCCGTTCCCAGCATTGACGCCACCACCGTCGTCGACCCCGCCGTCACCGCCTGCGCCATCGTCAGCGCCGACGCCAACGCCGACGCTGACATCGACGCCGATACACGGGCTGGCACCGGGGCCGCCTCCTGCGACGCTAGCGCCGACGCCCCCAATGTCTCCGCCTCCGCCGCCTACAACGCCAGCGACGACGCCAGCGCGGGCGCCTACGCCGAGGCCGCCGCCGAGCCCGACGCCGGCGATCGCGCCCCCGGCTCCGACGCCTATGAGGGCGTTGCCGCTTCCGCGGCCGCCAGCTCAGGCGCCAGCGCCCACGCTCCCAACGTCACCGACGACGCCGGCGTCAACGCCCTCGGTTGCGAGGCCCGCGTGGGCGCCGCCGCACACCCGGCGGCGAGCGCAGGCGCCAGCACCGACGCTATCGCCCTCACCCGCTCGGAGGCCGGCGAGGTCTGGGCCGTGCGTTGGTCCAGACCTGGCGCCAGGAGCCCCGACGTGGGACTCGGCACCCGCACCGACGCCAGCGTTGAGGTCGGCTCCAGCATCACGGCCTACGCCAACGTCAGCGCCAGCACCGACGTCCGCGCCAACGCCGACGCCTCCGATGCCGATGCAGGCGCTACCGCCACCGCGACCGCCAACGCCGCGACCGGCGCCGACGCTTGCACCACCGCCAGCTCCGACACCGGCGCCTTTGCCAGCACGGACGACGAGGTCTGGGACTTAGAGTGGCTCCGGCTCGGCGCTGACGCGGGCCCCGCTACCGGCATCGGCGTCAACGCAGACGACGTCAGCGGCGTCACCGCCTACGCCGAAACCAACGCCGCCGCCGACCCCAGCGGCGGCCCCGACGACGCCGCGACGGTCGGCGTCAGCAGCGATACCATCGCAGGGATCGGGGCCGACGCCGACGCCGACAGGGGCGTCTGCACGGGCACCGGCGCCCGCGCCGCCGCCGGCGTCGACGCTGGCCCCAACGTCAGCGACCGCGTCACCAGCACTACGCTTCCGCGCGCGCGCGCTTGGCTCCGCAGGCTCCGTGCCGCTCACGCGGGCTTCCTCGCGCGCGCGCGCTGCCCGTTCGGCTTTCTGTCGCGCTTAGCGCGACGCGCGCGTCTCGGGCTCTTCGCGGGCGCGGCTTCGCGCCGGCGGGCCGGCGCCGCGCGATCGGGACTCGTTGGTCCCCTGCCTGAGCGAGGCCGTGGGGGCCAGCTCGGGCGCGCGCCGCGCGCTGCCGGCGGGGCTTGCCCAGCCGGGGTGCCGCAACTGCCCTCGCCGCCACCGCCGTGGGCCGCTCCGCGCCTGCCGAATCGCGAGGACTGCCGCGCGGGCGACTCCACCTCCACCACTGCTGACGCCAGCGCCGACGTCGACGCCAACGCCGCCGCCTGCTCCGATAGCGACGGCAGCGCCGACGCTGACGCGGGCGCCTACGCCGACGCTGAAACCGGCACGGAGACCGACACCGACGCCGGCATCGACGTGACCGCCTACACTGGGACCAGCGCCTGCGCTGCCGACGGCGCCCGCGCCCGCGCTGGCACTGGCGCCCGTGCCCACGCCGGCGCCGCCGCCAGCCCCAGCGCCAGCGACAGCGCCACCGGCGCCGACGTCGCGGTCGCGGGCGTGGTCGCACACCAGGGCACGCACCATGGGGTGCACGCTGCTCAGTTCCGCTTCTTAGCTGGCGCGCAGTGGAGGTTCGACCCCGCCCGGGTCCAGCCGTGCGAGGTGTCCATCACGGGTGCCCATTCTAGGCTCGTCGAAATCGGCCAGGACGTGCAGCCGAAGGCCGACGCCGCCCATGTCCAGCAGGCCGTAGGACTTGGGACGGCTGTTCCGGCCAAGCTCGACTACATCGTGCAGGACGTGCCGCGGAAAGCCGACCTTGCGGACTCCGACGCCAGCGCCAGCGCCGACGCCGCCGCGAGAGTCGGCGTCAGCACCGATGCCAGCGCAGGGGCTGGGACCAACGCCGACGCCGACAGGGACGTCGGCAAGGGCGCCGGCGCCCACGCCGTCGCTGGCGCTGACGCTGGCCCCAACGTCGGCGACTGCGCTACCGGCTACGCGCTTCCGCACGCACGGGCTTGGCCCCGCAGGCGCCGTGCAGCTCGCGCGGGCGTTCTCGCGTGCGCGCGCTGCCAGTTCTGCTTTCCGTCGCGGCAAGCGCGGCGCGCGCGTCTTGCGCCCATCGCGGGCGCGGCTTCGCGCCAGCGGGCCGGCGCCGTGCGGTTGGGTCGCGTTTGCCCCCCGCCTGAGCGAGGCCGTGGAGGCCAGCTCAGGCGCGCGCCGCACGCTGCCGGCAGGGCCTGCCCAGCCGGGACGTCGCAGTTGCCCTCGCCGCCGCCGCTGCAGGCCGCTCCGCGCCTGCCGAGCTGCGAGGGCTGCCGCGAGGGCGACTCCGCCTCCGCCACCACCGACGCCAGCGCCGACGTCGACGGCCCGTGGAGGGCAGCGGGGACGGACAGGGCCGAGACGGACGTGGAGGCCGACGAGGTTTGGGACATGGACTGGGCCAGGCTCGGCGCCGCGGGCCCCGACGGGGGCCCCGCTCCCAGCGCCGACGCCGCCACCGTCGTCGACACCGTCGTCACCGCCTGCGCCAACATCAGCGCCTCCTACGACGCCAGCGTCGACCCCCCCAACGTCCCCGCCTACACCGACATCGACGCCGGCGACGGCGCCAGCGCCGACGCCTACGCCCGCGCCACCGCTCCCAGCGTCACCGCCGATGTCGGCATCAACGCCCTCGGGTCCAGGGCTCGCGCGGGCGCCGTCGCCTACTCGGCTGCCAGCGCAGGCGCCAGCCCCGGCGCTATCGCCCACGCCGAGGTCTGGGCCAGCGAGGTTTGGGCCATGGGTTGGTCCAGGCTTGGCACCGGTTTTTCCGCCGTGGGATCCGGCGCCGGTGCCGACGCCAGCGTTGAGGTCGGCCCCAGCATCCCGGCCTGCGCCCACATCAGCACCAGCACCGACGCCCGCGCCGAAGCCGGCGCCTCCGATGCCGCTGCAGGCGCTGTCGGCGACGCCGCCTACGCCGAAATCAACGCCAGCCCCGATGCCAGCACCAGCGCCGACGCCGCCGCGAGAGCCGGCGTCAGCATCAATACCAACGCGGGGGCTGGGACTAACGCCGGCGCCGACAGAGATCTCAGCACGGGCATCGGCCGCGCAGCTCGTGCGGGCGTTCTTGCGCGCACGCGCTGCCAGTTCCATTTTCGGTCACGCTTAGCGCGCGACGCGAGTTTGGCGCCCTTCGCGGGCGCGGCTTCGCGCCGGCGGGCCGGCGCCGCGCGGCTGGGTCGCGTTTGCCCCCTGCCTGAGCGAGGCCGTGGAGGCCAGCTCAGGCGCGTGCCGCGCGCTGCCGACGGGGCTGGCCCAGCCTGGGCGTCGCAGCGACCCTCGCTGCCACCGCTGCATGCCGCTCCGCGCCTGCCCAGTTGCGAGGACTGCCGCGAGGGCGACCCCGCCTCCGCCACCGCCGACGTCGACGCCGACGGCGCCGCCTATGCCGACAGCGACGCCAGCGGCGACGCCAGCGCCGACGCTGACGCAGGCGCCTGCGCCGACGCCGAGACCAGCGCAGAGACCAGCACCGACGCCGACGTCGGCACGACCGTATACACTGGAACCGGCGCCCGCACCGCCGACAACGCCCGCGCTGGCACTGGCGTCCGCGCCTCCGCCAGCGCCACCGCCGGCCCCGGCGCCAGCGACGGCGCCCCCGACGCCGACGGCGCGACCGTGGGCGTAGTCGCACACCGAGGCACGCACCACGAGGCGGGCGTCGCTCGGTTCAGCTTCGTGGCTGCACGCACCGCCCAGCTGGCGTTGGTCATGCCGGCGGGGCTTAGCCGCGAGGGTACGAGCCTGAGGGGCGACGTTCCAGCGGCTGGGTTACTGGTGGCGGAGGACCTCACCGTTCGCATACCTTCGGGTCACGTGGAGGATTGCGCGCACGCCCTGGCGAGGCGTGGAGCTGGGCCCTCTGTCAAGGGCACGCAGGTGCTCGGCAGCGCGTGGGTGCCGACTGGCACGCTGACGCCCATCAGCGCGCTCGCATTCCGAAGCGCGCCTGGGCTTTGCAGCGCGCCGGTAGTCGAGAGCGTGCCCCAGCCCAACTTCGAGGGCATGGCCGGGCTCCACGGCAGACCCCATGGACTGTGTTGTGATTGGATTGGCCGAGGGGCACCCCCTACCACGTCCTCTTCGGGACCATCGGCGGACCCGAAGGAGGAGGCGTGCCGGGGTGGCTCAAAAGCGACCCGATGTGCGCCAAGATTCGGCATCGGGAGGCGACGGCGGGCGGGCAGCGGCTGCAGTGGCACCTACAGCGGCGCCTCGACCCGATGCGCGCCAAGACTCGGCATCGGGAGGCGACGGCGGGCGGGCAGCGGCTGCAATGGCACCTACGGCGGCGCCTACCGCGGCGCCGACGGCCGCGCTGGCTACGGGCGCGTCGACGGCTTCACCGACAGCGGCGCCGGTCGCATCGACGGCTTCACCGACAGCGGCGGCGACGGCGCCAGTCGCGCCAACCGTGGCACTGACGGCTGCGCCGATAACATCACCGACAGTGGGGACGGCCGCGCCGAGGACATTACCGACCGCGGCGCCGCCGGAGCCAACAGCCGCACCGGCCGTTGCGCCGCCAGCGGCGTCGAGGGCGGCACTGATCGGCGCCCCGACAGCCACGCCCACGGCAGCGCCGACGGCGGCGCCCTTTGCCGTTCCGACAACTGCGGCACCGATAGCTTCGCCGACAGCAGCCCCAACAGCCTCGGCAGCGTCGACGGCGGCACTGACTGCCGCTCCGACAGCTGCGGCCCCAACAGCCACTCAGGCGGCACCGGCTGCCGCTCCGACGGCTGCGGAGTCCATTGCCGCACCGGCCGTTGCGCCGTCAGCGGCGTCGAGGGCGGCACCGATTGGCGCCCCGACCGCGGCGCCGACAGCACCGCAGGCAGCGGCGCCGACGGTATCACCGAGAGCGGCGCCGACGGCCCCAATAGTCGCTCCGACAGCTGCGTCGTCGGCGGCGTCGGCGGCAGCACCCGCCGCCGCTCCGACAACGGCGGCCCCGACGGCCCCGCCGGCGGCTGGGCCGGCGGCGGCGCCGACTGCCGTCCCGACGGCTGCGGCGCTGACAGCCTGGCCGACGGCTGCGTCACTGGCCCTGGCGGCGTCGACGGCAGCACCCATTGCCGCTCCGGCGGCTGCGGCCCCGACAGCCGCGCTGGCGGCTGCGCCTCCAGTTGCGTCGGCTGCCACCCCGACTGCGGCGTCGACGGTTTCGCCGACAGCTGCGCTGCCGCCGGCCGCATCGACGGCCCCGCCGACGGCTGCGCCGACGGCGGCGCCGACAGCCGCCCCGACCGCGGCGCTTGCGGCCACGCCTGCAGGGGCGCCGGCGGCATCACCGACAGCAGCGCCGAGGGCGCCGACAGCATCGACGACAGCATCGACGACAGCTGCGCCGACGTCCGCACCTGCAGCTCCGCCGGCGGCCCCGCTAACTGCAGCGCCGACACCCGCGCCGTCTGCGGCATCGTCAGCCCCGCCGACAGCTGCGCCGTCTGCATCACCGACAGCTGCGCCGACACCCGCGCCCGCGGCTTCACCGTCAGTGACGCTGTCAGTTACATCACCCAGGGCACCGACCCCGCCTCCGAGGACGTGGCGCACGCGTGCGCCCTGGTGCCCGGCATCGCGCCGACGCGGGGCGGGAAGCCCACCGCGGCGGTCCCGCCCAGCGCGGCGCGACACCCCCCCGTCGGCCTCGACAACGGCGGCGCCAACCGCGGCGTCGACGGCGGCATCGACCGCGGCACTGGCCTTGCCCTCGATGTCTGGGTGAGGACCCCAAGCGTGCCCGGCGTGGTCCCCGAGGCCGTAGCGGCCAGCATCATCGCCAACATCGACGGCGGCGCTGACACCGGTACCCGCTATGGCACGCACGTCGACGCGAAGGCCTTGCTCTTCTTGGGCAGGCTGGTGCCTGGTGTGGTCGCGCCCAGGGACATGCACGGACCCCGGAGCGCCCGGGCGCTCCCCGACGTGCGGGCCCTCTTTTGCACCCGGGCGCTCTCGCTTGACAGCACGCCGGTGTTCATGCGCGCCCCGATGCTCGTGCTCGATGGCCCGTCGACGCTGATGTATTGCGACAAGCGCGACTTCTCCTTGGCCAGGTCATCCCCGCCGACGACCGAGTTCACGGGCAAGCGAATGTTCGACTGCCTGCCGGTCGCAGCGCGCCTACACCTACCTGATCACGCGTCCCCTGGCACGCCCAACCTCGGCGGCCGTGGGCCAGCGTGCGTACCTGGCCGAGACGGCTCTGGAGGTTTTGGCCTGGATCGCGGTGGAAAGGGCTCGACTTGGCCCAGTTGCGAGGGGATCAGCTCGAGGAGCGGAACCCCAGCGGCGGGTCTACCCTTAATCCACTGCGGGCGGGGGCTCACAGGCGCGCCGGTGCTCAACGGTGCACGCGTGCTTGGTGGCGGGGCTGTGCCCCCCGGCGCGCTGGGACGCAGGGGCGCGCTCGCGTCCACGCGCACGCTCCTACTCCTCGGCTCGCCCGAGGTGCAGATCATGCTGGTGCTCGACGGCATGCGGGAGCACCTGGGCTTACCGGTGTCCCACGGCGCCTTGGCGTTCCTGGACATGCTGGGCGTGCCCCGCCGTGTGCTGGTACTCCCAGTGCGGTCGTGCTTGAAGGAGGCGTTCTCTGATTGGGTCATCCACGACAACCCACCGCGTGCTGCGGGCCCTGGCCCGGCCGGGCCTTTCCGCGGGGGGGCCAGCCTTAGGGGCGAGGTTCACGCGGGAGGGGCGTTGCTGGTTGAGGGCCAGGGCGCCGCTTGGTCAAGCCGCGTGGGGACAAGCCTCAGGGGCGAAGTGCCAGCGGCGACCCTGCCCGGCTTAGTGCGACTTTCGGCCGGCAGCCTCGCCGATAGTGGCGCCAACAGCGGCGCCGGCGGCGGCGTCGACGACGGCGCCGACAGCCCCGCCCACAGCAGCGTCGACAGCATCACCGACGGCCGCATTGAGGGCCGCACCACCAGTTTCGCCGCGATCTGCGTTAACCGCGGCATCGACTGCCCAGCGAGGCCGACGGCGACCGTAGAGGGTAGCGACTGCCACGTCGGCGGCTGCGCCTCCAGTGACGTCGGCTGCCGCCCCGACTGCGGCGTCGACAGTTTCGCCGACAGCTGCGCTGCCGCCGGCTGCGCCGACGGCCCCGCCGACGGCTGCGCCGACAGCGGCGCCGACAGCCGCCCCGACCGCGGCGCATGCAGCTACACCTGCAGGGGCGCCGACGGCATCACCGACAGCGGCGCCGACGGCACCGACAGCCGCTCCGACAACTGCGGCACCGGCAGCAGACCCGCCAGTGGCGACGAATGCCGCGCGTACAGCGGCGCCGACGGCGTTACCGACGGCGACGGTTGCAACGACAGGTGCGCCCACCGCGGGACCGACAGCCTTGCCGAAATCCGCTCCGGCAGCGGCGCCGTCTGCGACAAGACGGGCATCTGGTACAGTCCGATGGGCGAGCATTCGGCATTCATGTTTGCGATGTACGGTCCGATAGGGGAGCAACCGGCCTCCATGGTCACGGCCGCGGCGACGTGCGACGGCCTCACCGACCACCTCGTCGACAGCCGCACCAGCAGCTGCGCCGACGCTGGCGTCAGCAGCCCCGCCGGCTGCGGCGCGGACAGCCGCGCCAACCGTTGCCCCGACAGCATCGCCGACAGCTGCGCTGGCGGTATCGCCGACAGCTGCACCGACGCCCGCACCTACAGCTCCGCCGGCGGCTCCGCCAACTGCAGCACCGACACCCGCGCCGTCGGCAGCGCCGGCAGCCTCGCCGACAGCTGCGCCGACTGCGTCGCTGACAGCTGCACCGACACCCGCGCCCACGGCTTCACCGCCAGCACCGCCAACGGCGGCACCGACGCCTGCGATTGCTGCGGCACCGGCAGCCGCCGCGCCGATAGCGGCGCCGACGGCGGCGTCGATCGCGGCACCGATTACGGCACCGACAACCGCGCCGACGGCGTCACTGGCGTCTCCGCCAACCGCGGCATTGGCAGGGCTGCCGTCGTGGACAGCGCCGATGCGAGCGTGAGGCCAGTGGCGATCGAGCCCGTGCCGGACGCCGAGTGCGAGCTGGTCAGCAGCGGTGACACGGCGTTCGACGTCGCGAAAGCTTGCGGCCTCCCGGTTGGGAACGCTCCGGTGGAGGGCGGCCTTGTCGCTCACGTTACGAAGGTGAGGCAGCGGGTCAAGGCCCGGGGTGCCTATGGCACGCGCCCGAGCGACGGGGCTGGCAGCTACAGACGCAGCGGCGCCAACTGCAGCTACGCCGGCCGCGGCCCCGATAGCTGCGACGACCGTGGCGCTGACCGCCTTGCCTACAGGTACGCCGACGGCTATGCCTGCGGCGCTGACGGCCGAGCTGACCGCGGCACAGTGGGCAGCCGCGACGACGTCGGCAGTTGCGACGGCATCGGCAGGGACAGTGGCGCAGCCTGCGGCGCGGACAGCCGCGCCGACTGCGGCGCCGACGGCTGCGCCAACCGCGGCGCCGACTGCCGCGCCGACCGTGAGCCCTACGAGGGCACCAGCGGGCTGATCGAATGGCCCGCCGACAGGCTCACCGGCTGCGGCACCGACAGCGGCGCCAATGGCTGCAGCCACGCTGTCTGCGGCGCCGGCGGCCGCGCCGACGGCTACCTCGACAGCCACGCCGACGACAGCCTCGTCAGTTACGCCGACAATGGCACCGACTGCTGCACCGTCCTCGGCGCTGACCGCGGCGCCGACGGCGGCGCCTACGAGGCAACCCGCAAGGGCGTGCCCGGGGGGGGCGGCTCGGGCGGCGGGCGCGGCCGCGCCGACCGCGGCACCTACGGTGGCACTGACGGCCACCCCGCCAGCGGCGTTAACCGCTGCGCTGGCTGCGGCACCGACCGCCGCGCAGACTGCGGCACCAGCAGGCGCGCCGACAGCATCCTCGACGGGGGCGCCGACAGCGGCCCCTACTGCAGCGCTGATTTCGGTGCCGGCCGCGGCGCCGACAGCGGCGCTGGCGCGGTGAACTTGAAGGGCGCGCTCGTGGAGGGCTCCTCGGATGACTGGCACGTTCTGGACAGCGGCCCAAAGGCTGCCGAGGAGATCGAGGCTGCGCTGGCGGGTCATAAGACGGCTGGTACGCCGACGGCTGCATCGACGGCCTCGCTGACAGCTGCGCCGACCACGGCACCGACAGCTGCAATGACAGATGCGCCGACCGCTGTACCAGCCGAGGCGCCAACGGCGGCACCGACAGCGGCGCTGGCGTCTGCGCTGGCGGCCTCCAGGCAGCCCAGACCTCACGGGCGGCGCACGCCGGAGGCAGCTGCCACCGCGGCCCCGGGGGGCGCCACCGTACTCGCACCGGCCGGGGGCGCACGGCTCGCACCAGCCTCAGGGGCGGGCGTTGGCCCACCCATGTGCGACGGACGGCGCACGCCAGCGGCGGCTGCGGCCGCGGCCCCGAGGGATGCCCGCCCGTCCTCGCCCGCCAGGGGCGCCCGGCGCGCGCCAGCCTCCGGGTCAGCAGCGGTCCCGCCCATGTGGGACGGGCGTCTCGCGCCAGAGGCGGTGGCTACCGCGGCCCCGGGGGATGCGGCACTGACAGCCACGGCGACCTCGGCGACAACGGGGACATCGACTAGCTCCCCGACGGGTTTCCCGACTCCGGCTCCGACTGCGGCGCCGCCAGCTACGCCGACCGCCATGCCGGCTGCAGTATCGACAGCCGCGCCAATTGTGGCACCGACAACGGCGCCAATTGCGGCACCGACGGCGGCAGCGGCTGCGGTACTGACAGCTGAGCCGACGGTGGCCCCGACCGCCTCACCGACTGCGGCTACGGTGGCCGCGCCGACGACGTCGCCGACAGCAGCGCCGACGAGTGCACCGACCGCGGCGCCGACAGCGACTCCGACAGCCGCGCTGGCGGCGGCGCCGACGGCCGCGCCGATAGCGTCGCCGACGGCAGCTCTGGCCGCCGTGCCGACCGCGGCGCTGACCGCTGCGCCGCCGGCCGCGCCGTCTACGGCACCGACCGCTGCTCCGGCTGCGGCTCGGGCCGCCCCGTTTACAGCGGCGGCGGCGGCTGCGCCGGCTTCGTCGCCTACGGCTTCGCCGGGTGCTGCACCAACGGCAGCGCCGATGGGTCGTCTGTCTGTTGCCCTGGCCGCGGCGCAGACAACCGCCTGGACAGCGTCGACGACGGTTGCACTAGCCGCTGCACCTGCAGATGCACGGTTCGGTTCGCCTATGGCTGAACTGGTCACGACACCGACGGCTACTCCGACAGCGGCGCCGACGGTCGCGCCGACATCGGCGTCGACAGCGGCCCTGGCCGCCACGGCGACCACGGTGCTGACTGCGGCGGCGACTGGCGCGCCGACGAAGGGCGCGACGACAGGGGCGAGCGGATCGACCTACGTTGGCATGTTCGCCGGCAGCACTGGCATCGAGGGCCGCGCGCTGTCCGCCACACAGGAGCCGCCCGACGACGAGGATTAGAAGGAGGAGGACCGGGGGGGAGCGACGGGCTGCTCGGGCCTCGTGGCGTCCACTGGGCTGCAGCCAGCTTGCGCCTCCAGCTCGCGCGTGCGCTTTCGCATGCGCGCGCTCGTTGCGCACGCTCGTTCTTTGCGTGTACTGAGTCGCGTCCTGCGCGACGCGCGCGGCTAGCGCTTTTCGCGTGCGCGATTCCGCGCCGGCGGGCCGGCGACGCGCGGCCCTGGGGAGCGTTTAGCCCCCCCGCCTGGGCGAGGCCGTGGGGGCCGGCTCGGGCGCGCGTTGCACGCCGCCGGCAGGGCGCTGCCCAGCCGGGGCGGCCTGGCGCCCGCTCCAGGAAGGCCTCAGGCTTGCAGGCCAGTGGTCGCGCGCGCTCGGGCGCCTTTCGCCCGCGCGCGGCTGCGTTCTTTTGGTTTTGGCCGTGCGGCAGCAGGGCGTGCCAGAACGCGCGCGCGCCACTGTGCGCGTGCGCGGGCGGCGCGGCGTCCCGCCGGACCCGCGCCATCAGGGTGGTGCGCGTGGCCGCTTTGCCATTGAAAGATTTCATCATTGTCCTTCTCCCGTCCTCGTCCTCCTTCCTCCTCCTCTTCCTCCTTCTCCGTTTAGTGCGCGCGTGCCTTCGCTTAACTTGTATAGTCTGTTATGTTGGTAGACTGCAGGTTAAGCGTAGGGAAGTGGGGGCTTTGCCTTAGCCATTTTGGGTCCGTAGTCGTTGGCTCGAGATCGAGCCAGGACTCGGGGGCCCACCCACCCCGCTTTGCTCCCTGTGTACCCTGCTCCGCTCGGCTTTCGGGCCGTGCGGCAGCAGGGCGTGCCAGAACGCGCGCACGCCACTGTGCGCGTGCGCGGGCGGCGCGGCGTCCCGCCGGACCCGCGCCATCAGGGTGGCGCGCGTGGCCGCTTTGCCATTGAAAGATTTCATCATTGTCCTTCTCCCGTCCTCGTCCTCCTTCCTCCTCCTCTTCCTCCTTCTCCGTTTAGTGCGCGCGTGCCTTCGCTTAACCAATTAATCGTCGACTCCCAGGAAAATATGGGAAAATATTGGAAGTGGGGGGGAAGACAGAAACCCAGAAAATATGGGAAAATATGGGGGATATTTTTATTTGTGTGTATTTATTTGTGTGTTCCAGTTCCCCTTCAAACGAGCCACGCAGCGCGCAGCGTAGCTCATACAGCACCGCCGCCTTGCAGCATGGGGGGCGGTTCGACAGCCGAGGCCTTGGCGCACGGCAACGAGGGTTGCAGACCACGAGGCAGCCAGATGGACGTGGCGCGTGACCCGCTGCTAACTGGAGGGAAATCTACACCTTAGGCGATGCTTTAGAAAACTTCAGTTTTCGGCCAGAGTCTCGATGATTCTTAACGTTTCAATGTAAATCTTAAGATGTTGATAGAAATGTTGGGTTTTGATTCAAGTTCTGAGACTATGAATTTCTTAACCCATGATTTCTTAAGCATTTCGCAGGGTGTACGCCAGTGCGGACACCGACAACAAGCTTAACAGCGCAAGCGATGGGACAATGATGCCATCACATTCCTTCCACAACGCAAGCCCGACCTGCACACAACGACCACACCAACCAGTGCAAAACGCCAGCCGAACGACCGCACCTGGGTCCGCTCAGTGAAAGACATCTCAGCCTGGTCGACCATCGAGCAGCGCTACATTCGACGCAGCACGGCGCCGCCATCCACAACCATGACTTCCTATTGCTCCCACCTTGGTAGTAGTCTTTCGTGTGTCTCGCGGCTTCAGTGCATGTCTGTGTTTTCCATGCGTACCAGATCCAAGAAGCCGTGGCCCGCCACCTGGTCTTAGCTAGGCCCAGACATCTCTCCGTTGTGGTGGTTCGTTCGTCCTTTCCTTTCGACTCCGTCCTTCATTATTCTGTCTCTGCGCGAAGCAGTTTGCAATGCAATGAGGAGGAGGAGGAAGAGGACGACGATGAGATGAGAAGGGGGAGGAGGGAGACACGGAGGAGTGAAGAGAGAGAGGATTTTACCCAGCGATATTCTATTCTCACCAATCCCCTATTCTGCGCTCGTTGCCCGAAGTTTTCGATCGCAGGCCTTGCGTATCCATAGCCTGGCCCGCGTTCTGCCATGGCAGATCCATCCCACTAGGCATCTGCTATCCGAGCATTCTGGGATATTCTTAAGCATTCCCAGCTGGCGCTGGCACGAACCGTGAAGTTACCAGAGGGGGGTCGGGGCCGGCAACGGCCACTATCGCGAAATAAAGATAACGTTCTTTCGTCGGCACTTGGGTCAAGCGGACTGCGGTCTTCTTGCGATACGAAGTACTACCCCTTGCCTTGGCGTCACCACCTGCGCAAGCGTAGGCACTTTTGTGGGCCCGTGGGATGTACAGTGGCGTACGGTCTTGTTCATACTTTCAGATGTATTACCCCCTCCGGCCTTGGCGACCGTCAGTCCTTTCGTGAGCTCTTGAGTGGTCGAATGGAGAGCGGCGTGATTTTGTTTTTCAGACCAACTATTACCTCCCCCTCACTGGGCGCCGCCAGCTGCGCAATGTTCCTGGCCTTCGCGATCTCCTTGGGGACAGCGGGGCCCGGCTTTATTCATATCAGATGTCTCCCCTTTCTTGGGCGCTCCTGGGGGATCGAGTGGAATGCTGTCTAATTTGCAGCAGACTTGATGCAGTGCTCCTGGCCACATCCACGGAAGAAGAAGCTGGCGTTCGCGTGACAGCAAGAGTCATTCTATATGGTGGTTTGCACAGAGTTGAGTACAGTGGAGAATGGAAGCCACGATGCCGGAATTGCCGCCGCCGATCAAAATGCCGTGCATCCGCTGCACAATTTCCGCGGTGGATGACGAAATTGAATGAGTCCTCGGCAGCCAGTCGATTAGCGAATTGTCTTTCCGTGCCAGCGTCGATCCAGCCAGAGCGGCGAAGTCCCTCCCCTCGTCAATTCCCAGCGCGTGACTGAAAGGATCATTTCGTTGGGCAGCGCGGGCAGGGTACTTGTTGCGAGCACATGTTCAAAAAGATAGTCTACGTCCGCAGTGACGACGGTGACGGTGCACTGGCGGCATCGTCAACTCAGAAAGCGGGAGATTGCGTCCTGTCTGTACATCTTGTCAACGGACGGTTGCAAGTTCATGATCTTGTATGTCTCGCTCGTGCAGGATAGCCGTTGCGGAATGTCTCGAGCATGTCGCCATGCTAGCCGTGCTTGACAGGTTGCCATGACGTGTCACTAAGTTGCGTAAGCTAGCTACGCCCTGGTTCTCAGGTCTATGGTACGTCCGTGATCTCCGCTCCAACCGTTGATGTGGTCAGAAGTTGGGCGACTCGCACTTGCGGGTCATCCACGGCGAAGCCACTGATGGCAGGCCAAAAAGCGTTCGGGCCCACATGAATCCGATGATGGCGTCAAGTGTGAAATCTGGCCGTGTTGTCCACTCATCGTGGACTTCGGGCAACGATCTTGCGAATTAGAACGTCAACCAAACTGGTTCAACAATCCCAATAATCAGCCACGACAGCCAATCTAGGTTCGACTGCATCGACTTAGGACTGGCAGACACAGGAATTCCTCTATCTGGAGTCTGAAGGGGGGAAGAGGAGTTGGAATCTATACGGTGGAGGTCGGAGGGGGTAGGAGAGATGAGGACAAGGAGAGGAGAGAGGCAAGCTAGATACGCTTGCGCCATGTCTGACATCCTAACCCCTCCAACCATCCCTTCCCATTGCGCTGTGTCTTCCCTATCCGCCGACGCGTCATCGCAGACCTGGAACCCCAAATAATACCCCATCGTATTATGCACAGTCGGAAAAAAGGGAGCTGCGTACACTGGAGGAGGAGGTGGCGGTTGGGCACGATGAGCACGCGGAAAAGGAACATGATGAGGAAGGATGACGTGGACGACCACCTGCAGGATCTGGAGAGGAAGGAGCGAGAAGAGGTGGAGGACCAGGAGAAGACAAAGGAGAGGAATTGACGGGGGCGTCAGCGACTAAAAAGGATTCGACTCCAGACCCGAAATGTGGCCCGCGCTGGGGCGAGAGCGCCATTCTGCACGATGGGAGCAAAGCGCCGATCCGAAAACGAGGCCCCCGCTGCAGCCGGAGCACCTGAAACACCGGAAACAAAGTTCTTGGCAGCAGCCATGAAGAGCACCCTACTTGAAATCCTGTGTGTGAATTACACTAGTCGGAGTGGGCCGAGCATCTTGCGGACGGAGTCTGGGAGGAGTAGAGAGCAGTATTAATAATGTGTACCTATACGACCACCCTTGGGGTGATAAGGAGGTTGTGGGTGGGGAGAGGGTGGGAAACCAACATCTGACTCAATCGATCTCACTATCGATTTCACTCAACGGGACATCACGGGACACCACTGGACACCATGGGACACCCCTCGACCTCACAATCGATCTCACTATCGATCTTACTCAACGGGCCACCACGGGACACCACGGGACACCACAGGACACCGCGGGACACCTCTCGATATCACTATCGGTCTCACTATCGATCTCACTATCGATCTCACTCAACGGGACACCATAGTACATCACGGGACACCTCGAGACACCAAATCGATCTCACCATCGATCTCACGATCGATCTCAATCAACGGGGGCTCCACGGGACACCACGGGACACTTGTCGATCTCATTATCGATCTCACTATCGATTACATTTTTGGGGACACCACGGGACACCACGGGACAACTCGGGGCACCACATCGATCTCTGTATCGATTTCTCGATCGATCTCACTATCGATCTCACTCAACGGGATACCACGAGACACCACGGGACACCGCGGGACACCGCGAGCCATCGCCAGACGGACGGACGGACGGGCGGGCGGGGGAGAATCATGTGTCTCGACTTCGCCATAGCAACGGCGGACACCACGGGACACCACGGGAGACCGCGGGACACCGCGAGCCACCGCAGGACGGACGGACGGGAGCGGAACAGTTGTCTTGATTTCGCCTTAGCAGCGGCGGACACCACGGGACACCGCGGGACACCGCTAGGGCCACCGCTGGACGAACAGACGGACGGACGGACGGGGGAGCAACATTTGTCTTGACTTCGCCCTAACCGGCGGGTTCATTCCTCTCGCACGCCCACGCAGCTTCGCCTCGCCCGCACGCACGACACGAACGAAACGAAACGAATCCCCAGGTGGGGGTCTCCGTTCCATTGCGATCTCACCCCCCAACCTCCGACTTGTAGGGAGTAGAGAGTAAAAAAGGAGGAGGAGGAGGAGCAGCAGGAGCGAGAGGCGAGAGGAAGGAGAAGGAGGAGGAGTCGGTGGAGCAGGGGGAGGAAGAGAGATGAGGGAAGAGGAATGAGAAAAGAAAAAGGAGGAGGAGGAGGAGAAGGAGGAGGAGGAAGAGAGAGGAGGAAGGAGGAAGGAGGATAGAGGAACGAGGATGGAGAGTAAGGGGGCGTCAGGGCCCCCCGGTGCTCACGATGGCATACCACCCGGGCTCCGACTCCGTGGCGAACTTCAGCGGCCTCCGAGGCTGGGCGAGGGGGGCTGCTGCGAGGGGCGTGCGGTGGCTGGCGCATGTATCCCCCCGCCCCCTCGCTTTCGCCTTCTCCTCTGCCGCCCACCTGGGCCCAGCTCCCCCCCCCCTCAGCGCTCCCCTCCTCTCCCCTGACGTCCTCGCGCCATGAACAATCCAGGCCGATGGAAGGTCCTTCGTCATTGCCCGCCTCGGGGCCCTTGGTCGTCCGAGACCGACCCAGGGTGAAGCGCTGCTCCGGGGGAAGGGGCCCAGACCTGGGGGGGGGGCACGTGACGAAGCCACTGCGTTGGAGGCCTGGGCCACTCCCTCTCCGTGCTGCCCCCGCCCGGCTCCCCCTTCCGCGTCTGCCCTCTCCTCCCCCATCGCGCTCCGACTGCTTCTCCTCTCCTCTCGCCCCCCTCTCGCCTCTCTCTGGTCCCCCTCTTCTTCACCTCCCCTCCCACCTGCCGACCCCTCCCCACCTCACCGCCCGCTGCGACTCCCTTCATCGCCTCGGTCTCCCTCTTCTTGCCAACGCCACCGGAGCACGAAAGTTGCAACGCGGCATTGAATTGAGACGAGGGGGTGGAGAACGAGGAGTCGGAATCCGGGCAAGGGCTGCTAAGTCCGTGGCTGCTAAAATCGACCTCCGGGAAGTTGGCTTCGCGCTTCCTGGAAGAAGCCCGTTGACTGTTTCGCGTGCCGCGCCGCATTCTGGGAAGCTGCTTTTTCCTTCCGGGAGGGCCGTTTTGGCAGCCACGGTTTCAGCAGCCCTCGCCCAGCTTCCGAAGGAGGACCCAGGGATGGGTGCCGCGAGAGTCGTTGAGGGCTTGGGTGCCGCGCACGCCCGTCTCGGTCTCCCTCCTCTTCCCAACGCCACCGGAGCACGAAAGTTGCAACGCGGCACTGAATGAAGACGAGGGGGTGGAGAACGAGGAGGGCGCAGGGATGGGTGCCGCGAGAGTCGTTGAGGGCTTGGGTGCCGCGCACGCCCGTCTCCTCTGCTCGCGGATCTGCGTGGGGAGCTCCGCTGGGATGGGGTCCGAGCACGGCTGCCTGGCACGAGCTGTGGCCGTCCGGTTATCCAAATGCATCCAGGAGGGAAAAACGCACACAGACACAATTCATCGTCGATCCCCCAGAAAATATGGGAACATATGGGAATTGGGCGGGAAGGCAAGGACCCAGAAAATGTGGGGAAATATGGGGAATATTTGTATTTCTGTGTATTTATTTGTGTGTCCCAGGGCCCCCTCATATACGTCCTTCCCTCATTCCCTCCGACCTGCCTCTTTCCCCTTCCTCATTATGAGGCCATGGGTGATCGACATGTACAAGAGTATGGCTTCCGTTGGGCGCCAGGACGCATCGCTCCCAACCCGGCTTGGACACTGATTATTTGAGGCCGTCTGCCTTCGCAGCAACCAGAGCCCATCGGATTCAGTCATGAGCAGCATTCCGCGATCCTGCGGATTCGCAGTCGCAGGGATACGTTCCGCACGGGGCATCCGCGAGAAAACGCCCCGCATCCGCGGGGTCGCAGCCCGGGGGACCAGCCCGCAAGGCCGCAGACAAGGATATGTTTTTCGCCCACGATTCAGCCTTCGACGAAGCGCTTGGCTGCATTCCTCGGAGACTCGTTGGTATTATCCGCAACCGCTTGCGAAGCATACCCCACGCCTACGGGTTCCGTCGACGCTGGGGTGTTGGACATACCCGCTGGGGTTTACACCTGGCTGCAGACATTCTTCAATTTCAGACTGCTCGACCAGTCATTGAGAACTCCGACTTGCAGGGATAGGGTTCTCAATTGTCCCCAACAGCGCTGGGGGCGATGTGTTTTTCGTGTTCAACGTTCCGTGCTGCGGTCGACCGAAGCAGGAGACAAAAGGGCATCCCAACACAGAGCAAAACCGACACCCGCCGGGCCCAGAACGAGCGGAACCGCATGGGAACCCGACCAAGGCTCACATGCGGGCGGGCGGAGTGCCTCTGCTGCGCTGCGACGTAGAACTATTGATGGGCTTGTTTTCCACCACCACCATAAGTTGGAGGGGGGGAGGAGGTGGAGGATGAGGAGGAGAAAGAGCAGGAGGAGGAGGATGATCCCCTCACCCTCCTACTTATGGTGGTGGTGGAAAGTAAACCCACCAACTGTGAACCCTGCCAGGGTTCACGTGCGGTTGCCTGTCTTATTAGTTGCCGTCCTTGGGCGGCAGCACGAGCAGCGTTTCGCCACACAGGGGCACGGGAAGCGGCGGAGGTAAAGGGCGGGGGCGCAGGCGGGGGCGGCGCACGGGTGCTGGCTTGGGGCAGATCAGTATCCGTGTTGGCATGACTTTGTTTCGATGCCGATCTCAAGGATTCCCTTTGTTTCAGGCGATCGCAATCATGGATTAAGGGGGCATGGATTAGCGACGGGTCCCGTTTCCACGGGGAATCGCGGATTTTCGCCGCCGAGCGAGGCGGCACCGGCCGCATTTTGGGGAGGGCACCTCCCCTGATCCATGGATTTGGCGACCGCGCGTCAAATCCATGGATCGCTAATCCATGTTTGCGTGCCCCTGATTGTTTCTGAGGGCGCACCCCTCAGATCTGAGGGGTTGGGATCAGCTCGAGACTGGCTGCATGGGGACAGGCTAGGAGGGCCGCGCGGTGGGACAGCCGAGTGGTGGGCAGGCAAAGCCGATGAGGCCATGCCGCTGGGTGTCGCTCCTTTTTCCTTCTGACAGCGTTGCAGTGGCTCCACAATGTGTGACAAGTTCAGCAGAAGAGTTCGATCCGTCGATTTGGGCTCGATCAAGTCGCTAGTGTGTGTCGAGTCGACTGGATGTTTCTCGACAGAAAAAGATATTTACGCCCTGGCACAGATGAAGCAGGACCACGGTCAGGATCGGGTCGTGGATCAAGTTTGGTCGGTGATGTTCCGCGGTGGGGGTTCCTACATAACCACCGCTTGGGGGAGCGGTAATGGGGAAACTCGGCGGGAGGTGGATATGGATGTATTCGGGCTCTGGGCGGGCCCTCTCGTGCACTTCGTAGACTGGATCACCCACCCACGCTCCAGGAAGTTAGCGAGACCCGCCGCTGCGACACAATGGCTCTTTGCTTGATGGCAATGAACTCATCGGAACACCTGTTTAGTTGCATCGCATGAAGCAACATTGTCTTGCCCATGGTATCTTCCAATTCAGTGTTTTCGGTTTGTTCTCGGAATGGCTGAATCACTTGTCCATGGAACTTGTGTGTGTATGTGTGTCATGTCTTGCAGCGGTCATGTACGGAAGTCGACTTGTCGTGGTCTCGTCTGGAGCAGTTTGGTAACGGGGGTCGTGCGTCCACGAGAACTCGCACGACCACGTCTGAAACCACACCGGATGTTTCGTGACCGTGGTCGCGATCGCCGTGGAGCTATGCCCGCGAACACACTTGTGGCCTCGGCTGGTCAGCGAGAGTGAGATGAGGAGACGGAGGGACGAGTTGATAGCAGGAAACGAGGAGGGCAACGACAGCGGCAGCAACGACGACTGCAATTCCGACGACAGCGTAGGTAACAATGGCGACGGCGGAGCACAAGAGCAAATTAGATAATGTCAATGATAACTTACCCAGGGACGTGCCCAACCCACCCGAGACGTCTGGCAACACTATTTGATGAGTCGGCTTGGGGCGCCACTCCGCTGGCTGGAACTCCCAGGGGTTCACGACAGCGGCGACAGTTACGCACATGGCAGCACTCAGGCAGGGCGAGGTCTCATTTTGATCTGCGTAGGACACCACCAGCCTACTGTATTTCCCAAGGACTGCCGAGAGTTGCGACCATTGCGCAGGTGGCAGAACCTAACAGGTAGGGCGAGCTTTCAATTTGTTGTGCGTAAAACTGCGTCACGCTGGGCCTCCCAGGGGCTCACGAAAGTGATGACCACTGTGCAGTAGGCAGCTCTCGCAGTTCGCGCGACGTTTCAGTTTGTAGGACGTCGCTCTGCTCGACCTCCCAGATGCCCGCCGAAGTTGTGGCAGTTGCGCACGTGGCAGCGCACAGGGTGCGCGAGGTACACTTTGGGACCGCTGGTGACTTTGCTCCGCTATTGAGCTTAGCAGCTCGAGCTCACGGAGGTTGCGACAGCTGGGCAGTGGGCCTCAGCACCCAGTGAGCGCATGGTCCCACCCGGTGACGAAGGGAGCGCGATGTCTTTTCTCCGCACCGTGACAGCTGCGCAGGTGGCAGCCCCCAGGGAGCACGATGTCCACTTCGGATCCCTCGGAGACGTCGCTCCGCTGGACCTCCCAGGAACCCACGAAAGTGGCGGCAGCTGCGCAGTTGGCGGCGCGCAGTCTGCGCGAGGCCCAATTTGGGCCCCTTTTAGGACGTCGCTCCGCTGCACCTCCCCCGGCGGCAGGTGCGCTCGCGGCAGCCCCCAGGGATGCGCTGTCCCGTTTGGGCGCCGCTTGAAGGACCTTGCTCCACTGGACCTCCCGGGAGCTCACGAGAGTGGAGCCACGAAAGTCGGGGGCGGAAAAGAGGGGGGTGATGACTGGGGGGGGGTGGATATCATGGCGGGGGCCATGATATTTCCCGAGATCTCGTGGCGCCTCTTCTTATTTCATTACGTCCCTGGCCCCCCCGCTGGGCCGTGCACATGCCGCCGGTCATGATTTGCACCCCCCCCTCTTGGACACCCCCCTCTTGGCCGCTCCCGAGAAAGAGGCGGGGAAGGAGCCGGGTGGGAGATGGGAGGGAGAAAGGGAGGAGGCAAGAAGCGGTGGCGGGCGTCATTTGGCAGCAGCAGCGCGCACGACCGCACGGTGCCGGACCTCCCCGGAGGGAGGCTCGGGGAGAGAGGAAGGCCAGGCACGAAGCAGGAGGCGTAGGAGGGGAGGCAGGAGGCCCGTCGAAGATAGAAGGGAGGATGGGCGCGTAGGCAGGAGGAGATGAGATGGCGGGCGAAGGCGAGGGCGGCGACGAAGCAGCCCGGCGGCCCTCTCCAGCCGCGCCCTGGAGGGCTCCTTCGTGGAGATGTTCGACTTCTGCCACGCGCTGGCCTACACGAGCTTCGACAGAGACAGGCGCGGGCGGGGGCACCCGAGCGTCTGAGGACGCCCAGGCGTGCGGAGGCGGGGGCCCAGCGATGCAAGCAGCTGCAAGCAGCCTCCAGCCTGCAGCTTGCAGGTGTGCTTGGCACGGGTTGGCCCTGAAGGCAGCCCAAAGAAAAACTAGTCACCCTCGCCTTAGCCCTCCTCAAAGTCGGGGTCCTCAGACGTGGCCGTTGCTCGCTGGATCGCTTGCCGACCCATCGCCAGCTCTCGCGGGCGGTCCTCGACAGGGGGGGAAGGATGAGACTGCGAAGGAGGGAGCGATAGGAAAGGGACGGAGTGTGGGAGGGGGCAGTTTTCGTGCGATCATCTGGCCGACAGCGCGCGTTCTGCTCGTCCACCGTTTCTTCTCCCTCAAGAGTCACAGTGCTGTTACGCTAAAGTAATCGTCCGCGTGAGTTCTACTCCTATGTGCGAACGCAGGTTATGAATTTGCATTTGCAGTTTTTGTTTATGGTGTTGGGCGCATGATTACTTTTCCTTCCAAGGAGGGAAGGGAGGGGGACGCAAAGAGAAGGGAAGACGGGGGATAGAGTCGGGGGCGGGAAGCAACTCGTCCTGCCTCGCCCCCGGCCCCCATGAAATCGTCCTCCCCTACACATGTTAGGCGATCTGTCCGCTTGATTCGGCCACCTATCCTGCCTTCGCTCACGCCATTATCTTGCCCCCCCGTCCTGCCCTCAAGCCTCCTCTCCGCGAGCAAGGGCGGCGCGGGGAGGCAGCACAGCACCTACAGCATGGACCTGCAGGCTCGGCGTGTCGCGCTGCAGCCAGAGGCAGGGGCAAGGGGCCAGCCGACTGTAGGTTCCATGCCTCTTCTGCCATCCTCAGGAGGAAAAGAAACACACAGACACAATTAATCCTCGATTCCGCAGAAAATATAGGAAAATATGGGAAGTGGGGGGGAAGACAGAAACCCCGAAAATATGGGGAATCCTTTTATTTGTGTGTATTTATTTGTGTGTCCTGGGTCCCCTTTACATCCCCCCTCTGAAAATTAAAGCTGTGCGCGGCCCGCTTAGCTTCGACTGGAAGAGGTGCGCTCTCGACCCGCGGGTCAAAAAAAGTAGGTTCAGTGCGTCTTGATGCCTGCACCAGCCACGAGCAGAGAGGCGCGATGCAGCGCACAGGCTTGCTGGAGCCATGTCGCCGACTTGCCTCTCGTTGCCTCCCCTCTCCGTGCCTCCACGGCTGCGGGACATCATGGAGAGGCAGGCACGCAGGAACACGCGCCAGCAGCATGTTCATAGTAGATTGCCACTGAGGCGGAGAGGCCCGCATTCCCCGATCTATGTTCCTTGTATGTGTGCTATCCTATTGCTTCCGCCTGCTGTCGCCAGCACCACTGCGATGGTTTCGTAGGCTGAGGGCAGTCGGGATGGAACTTCTGCGGGCCTTCGTGATCGCACCTTTGGCCGTCCATTCGTTCGACACCTTGTGTTCTCCCAGCATATCTGGAAGGGATAGTGTTATTCTATTGGGGCCATGTGTGGGCTGTCTTGGAGCCTATTATGGGCATAGCTGGAACTTCTGGTAACCAACTTGCGGCACTCCGGGGGGCCGTCTTATGGGTCTTTGACAAGGTTAGGTGTTATTGTTACTTGGGATTCTAAGACACCAGATGTACCTAGCACATTTCATGCGATGGCCGACCTACCATGACATCCGACATAGATTGATCCCACCTGCTCAGCGTCTCCTTGTGTGTGTGTGGAATCATGCAGCACGCCAGTATGCTTGTGCGAGTGTGCCGGTGGAGAGCGGGCGGGGGTCGCCAAGGACCCTTGACAGAATGACTTCTTTCCCACTGGGCCGTGCGTCAGCAGTCGTCATTGCTGTAGAATTTGGAACGGGTGCTCTGTACACTTGTGGTTTCTGGTGCGACTGGTGTCGTATACTTCCATGGTGATCAGCTTGCAGAAAGTCAGGCGGTCGCAAAGATGGATCAAGGGGGCGTGGATTAGCGACGGGTTCCGTGTCCATGGGAAACCGCGAATCTGCGCCGCCGAACGAGGCGGCACCGGCCGCATTTTGGGGAGGGCACCTGCCCCGATCCATGGACCTGGCGACCGCGCGCCAAATCCATGGATCGCTAATCCATGTTTGTGCGCCCCCGAGAAGAGAAGAGGAGCAATTGCCTGCTGCAGCAAATGCCAGCCTGCTCAGTCTTGCTGCGGGCTCCTCCGTTGAGCTCTCTGTCCCGGTTTTTGCGCGCGGTTCCTCCGTCTCCTTGTAAATCCACCTTTGGGTCTGGCCAAGGGTCTCACCGACCCTCATCCACCGACCCACCAAGGAGGAGGAGGAGGAGGAGGAGGAGGAGGAGGAGGAAGCCCGCGTACGTAAAAGCTCCATGTTGCCCAAACCAGCTCTTGGACCGCCGGGCGAGCTTAGCCTTTCTCCTTGCTGCAGAATGTGGAGCGGGCGCTTTGTACACTCGTGGTTTCTGGTGCGACCGGCGTCGTATACTTCCATGGTGATCAGCTTGCAGAGAACCCGCGTACGTAAAAGCTCCATTCGGGGGTGGACAGACCTCCTACCCCGACGCGTCGATTAGTGAATTGTCCGTTTTCGGTTCCCGAGAGGGCGCCGCGGCCGTCATTCTCCAGGCTTGCGCCCGCCAGGTTTGGGCCCGAGGTCGTTTTCACTAAACCACGTTTTTCTAAACGGGGGTTTGTCCATCCCCACTCCATGTTGCCCAAGCCAGGTCTTGGACCGCCAGGGGCGAGCTTAGCCTGTGGGCCTGCCGAGAGACTGCCAATCCTGCACGGCCGTCGGCATCCTTCCTGCGGGGAGTGCTCTGGCGGACTCTGCTTGCCCTTCTCGTAGCTTGAAGTCGGGCCTGTCCCTCCACAGGAGGAATGTGCAAAAATAGTCCAAAAATAGTCTGGGGACGATTTTTCTTATTTTTGAACAATTTGAGCATTTTCTGGGAATTTCGTACTTGTCGTCCTAAATCCAACTGTAGGGGGACACGCCCGATCTGATCCTAGCTGCTCGCTTCCTCCTCTTGCCGCACTGCTGGGAGAGCCTCCCAGCAGGGTGGCAAGAGGAGGCAGGGAGCCACGGCACCCCCAGCAGGTGGCAGTCGCTCGGGCCTGGAGGAAGGACATCCCCCAACCTGCCCGTTGCAGTTTCGGTGAACAGGGGGGTGCAGTGCGTACCTTTCCGAGGAAGACCTTACCATTCAGGGTTTGGCCCTCCACCGCTGTAGCGGCGAGTTGGAGGAAGTCCGGCCACTGCGGGACGACTGGCCCCCGTCGACGGAGACGGAGGAGACCTGGCTCAACACTGCGAGCAGGCACCCGATGGCTGTAATGGGTAGGCTGGCATCAGGCCCAAAGGGGGACACCACTTGCTCGTGTGAGAAGAGCCAGGAGGTGGCAGTGCGGCAAGACGCAGGACTATCGATGACGCTGGCAGCCCGCAGGGCCTGGAGCCCTCCTCTCCCCGGCATGCATCGTGCGAGTGGACCCCATCGGTCTGTCCATCTCTTTCCGCATCGCTCGGTGTGGCTGGCATCCGAGGCGACGTGCTGCGCATGGGGGAGAGGGAGAATGAGGATGAAGATGGGGAAGAGGGTTGAGGAGGTGATGAGGCAGAGGACGGGGATGGCGATGGGGATTCGGAGGCGTTGAGAATGAGGATGACGCGGATGATCAGGGGAAAAAGGATGAAGACGAGAAGGAGTGTTGAGGAGGCGATGAGGAAGAGGACGAGGATGGTGATGAGGATGAGGAGGTGTTGAGAACGAGGACGACGAGGAGGATCAGGAGGATATGGAAAGCGGAGGGAGATAAGGAGAGTGGGGCCGCAGATGTTCGCTCGAGATCAGGTGGAGTGCCGAAGAGGTGCTGCGCCGCAGATCCGCCGCGAGGGCAACTCGCCCACGCGAGCGCACTGAATGTCGGACACGTGCTGGGTAGTCCGGGGCGCCCGGGCACAAGTGCCGTCACCGCTGCTGCCTGCATCGTCCTTCTCTGTGTCGGGAGCGAAAGGATCGGAGGCCGACAGACCTCCTACCCTGACACGTCGATTAGCGAATTGGCCGTTTTCGGTTCGCGAGAGGGCGTCGCCGCCGTCATCTCTGCGGGTCCAGGTCCGTCGGTTTCGGTCCTAGGCCGTTTTCACTAAAGGGAGGTTTACTAAAGGGAGGTGTGTCCACCGCCGAAAGAAGGACGTACACGTACATGAATCCACGCTGGTTTCGAGAGTTTGCATTGCGCGAATGTGCGTATCACGCGGCCAGTCTCGCGGTTCAAGGGGCCGTGTTCATGTACATAGTTGGGCGCGTATGTCCTCTGTGGGCTCCCTACTATGGGGGGGTGGGGGCGATGGGGCCCGCGGCTTCGAGGGGCACCGGGGTTCAAGTAAGGGTGTGAAGATGGCAACTTGGCGAACCGTTCCACGACCGAAAGCCCTTGCACGGATTCTGAATGTCACTGACGTGTCACCAAATCCCCACTTCACATGCATTCATTAATCGGCACCTCAGCGAACGTCTCTTTCCCTCTCTCTGTCGCTATCTCTCTCTCTCTCTTGTTTTGCTGTCTCTCTCGTTCTCGTTATCTCTCTCTTTCTTTCTTTCTTTCATTTCGGTGTAGTCGAGCTCAGAGCCCTTCACTCTAACCAGCGCCTGCGAGAGTAATGGGTACTGGCCAGTATGCAATCGTGTTCGAGGTTGCGCACGGCAGAGGGACACTCAACGCTCTCGAGGAAGCCGCCAACGCAGGCGCCATCCTGCTGTGGTGAAGCTGATTGTCCCAACCCCTCCTGCGTCCGGTTGGACGTCCTTCTGCCTGCCGCCCCCTATCCTCCTCGCTTTCTCCTCGCTTCCTCTCGATCGCCCTCCCTGCACGCTGCGCGGCGTGTGCAGCTGTCGCCGCTTTGGTGCGCCCTCGGAGGTGTATAGGGGGGGTCCAGCGGAGTGGTGTCTTACGGTCTCTCCATTGCTCTCCCTTGGTACTGCCAAGCGTTCGATTGTCGCTGCTTTGCTGTGCCCCTGGCGAGGTCATCTTGAAGGAATAGAGGCTGTCACCTCTTTGGGTGATCCCGTTGATGTTGCCACCTGTTCCAGGCGGGTGGAGCAGCTCCCTGGGCAGTTTCCACTGCGGGTGATGGCGAAGAGGAGCATCACAAGTGACACGTGAAAATGCCCGCGACGAGTCTGAGGCCGTGCTTTGAGCGTCGCCCCAGGGGTGCGCCGCGCCGCGTGGCGTTTGGCTCCCGCCCCAGATCCCGACCCCCGGGGAGGCCTCCGGGGGGCCTCCAGAGGCCGTGCGGGCCCCCGAATGGGGCGTCGCGCGATCGGGGGGGCGAGGAATGCTTGGCATCGCTCGGACTTGTGCATTTTTTCTCGGCGAGGACCACCGAGGAGCATCGCAGACCCTCGGGCAACAAGAAGCACGCACGAAGCCAAGCATGCACGGGGAATGGACGTCCGAGCGGTGGCGAGAATGGGGGGGCAGCGAGGGCTGCAGAAGAGGGGCCCTACAAGGGCCCCTGAAGGGACCCTTTTAGGGCCCAGAAGAGAGCCTTAGGGCCCGAATCGTGCACATTTTTCTCCCCCCCCATTAAGCGAGGCTCGACCAAAACGCGACCTGCACCTTCCGCACCTTCTGCGCCTTCAGCGCGGAGGGTGCCGCTGCGGACGGTGCCTCCTCCTCCTCCTCCTCCTCCTCCTCCTCCTCCTCCTCCTCCTCATGCTCGCTTTATCGCCCCCGTTTATGCGAGGCCCAGCCAAAACGCTGCCTCCCCCCACGACCCTCGACCTTCGAGGGTCGCGAGTCAAGCCTGGCCGCGCAGGCTCGCCTCAGGAGGTGGGCGCTGGCGGCGTGCGCCTCGCCGCGACGTCGACGACGTCGACGACGAGGAAGGCGACGACGAGGACGGCGACTACGAGGACGACGACGACGAGGACGAGGACGACGACGACGACGAGGACGACGACGACGACGACGACGAGGACGGCGACGAGGACGACGAGGACGACGACGACGACGAGGACGAGGACGACGACGACGACGAGGACGACGACGACGAGGACGACGACGACGACGAGGACTAGGACGACGACGACGAGGAGGAGGAGGAGGAGGACGACGACGACGAAGAAGACGACGAGGGAGGGGGATCCTGGGTCCGCTCCGTCGCGAAGGCCGTTGCGGAGTGGGAGTCGCACGGGCTCGCCGCGGAGCGCCTGACGTTGGGCATGCCGCTCTTCGGTGCCTCCGCTGCCGGGAGATAGTTGGGCTGCACCTCTCCGAATACGTGTTTCGGGGAGGAGGAAACCCCAGAGCAGCTACAGTCAACCCGCATAGTAAGGATGGGCAACCTTCCCAAGGGTGCCCTTGCATCCCTGCCTCCTCGGTCCATCCTCGGCCGCTTTCGCTGGCCGCGCCCCGCTCGAAAAGCTTCGAAATGAGCGTCCAAGGCCCATGCATCCTTATCGCGCATCCTTATTATTCTGGTTGACTGTACTCTTCCCTCATCGTCACGGCTGGGTTCACCTCGACGTGTTGGTCAGAAGGCACCGTGCGAGAGGTCCAAAGAGCAGCGGCATCGACATCCTTTTGCTTCCCCAGTCCAGGAGTGATCCACACCTTTTGGGGGCGAAAATCACTACCGTTTTTGGGCAGGGTCTCGGGGTGACGTTTTGCAGGTCGGAGTGCTGGGTCGAGCCTCGGGAGCGCCGCGGATGTTCGCTTCGGGGGCGAGCTTGCTATTTTGGGTCTGGCGTAAGATTTCTGGAGAGCTAAGTCTTCCAGCATGACGAGGAGAAGGACGCGGAGAGGTTTATGAAGTTCCAGCCGGCCCCAAGGAATGTCGTTCTGTTTGTGGGAGAAGAGCGGGAATGTAGGACTGTAAGTCCACTTGGCGTTGGCTTCCCGCCGGAAGCGGTCCCAGAGCCCAGCGATATGCCCTTCAAGCTTCAGGGAGTCGCAGTCAAGCGGCGCTCCCGAGTCGTTCGCCAATCGCGAGGTTTCGGTGCCGCCTACGGCGTGCCACCGCCGCCTCCTGCGCTTTCGACGCGCTTCATCTTGTGTGGCCAAATGTCGGGCCAACGTCTGGCAAAGCCATCGGACAGGATGTGTTCTCCCGGCCGGCATGGAAACCTTTAGGGAAATACTCGAGGGAGGAGGGGAAGGAACAGGGGAGGAATGAGTAGGAAGAGGAGGAGGCGGACAAACAGGTCTTCTCTTGGGCCTCTCTGGACTGTGTTGGTGCCTCCTGCCTTCTGAAGCCTTTGGGGGGCCCTCTTGGGGGGGCATCCGAGGGCCTCGTGGGGTGCTCTTGGGTCGTCTTAGGGCTCTCCTGGTCCGTCTGACGCCTTCAAAGGCCGTCTTGGGGGCCTCTCTGGGCCATCTTGGGGGGAGTTCCGAGCCTTTTGTTATTGCCCTTTTGTTCCTTCCCTTTTGTCAATATATTCATTTTCTCTCTGTTCCATCTCCCTCCATCTTCGACCCACCCTCCTCGATCCCCCATCCCCCACTTCTGCTGGCCTGGAAGTTGACACCAACACCAGCACAGGAGGTGGCCTCCACCGGGGAAGGATGATCCCAGATGTTGGTGCTGGTGGCAGTGATATTTCGGCGACCTGGGAAGCCCGGATGCCCTAGGCCTCTTAGATGGGGTCGGAGCAGATGGGGTCGGAGGATCGCGCCGCATCGCCGACGCATCGGCGATGCATCGGCGATGCGGTTCGATGTGGGGCCCGATTTTCTCCACGCCGACGTCGCCGATGCACCGCCGACGTCGCCAATGCATCGCCGATGCAGCTGCGATGCATCGGCAATGCATCGCCGATGTATCGGCGATGCGGCGCGACCCTCCGACCCCATCTGCTCGGACCCCGTGGCCTCCTGACCAGCAGGTATGAAGCCCCCGTGCTCGAGCCTCTCCTGGTCAGCACCGGGAGCCCCCGACCGCAGATTTCAGTCGGGCCTGTCCCTCTACAGGAGGAATAGTCAAGACCTGTCAAAAATAGTCTGGGGACGATTTTTGCCATCCAGGAGGCCTTTCGATGCTGCGTTGCCATCGTCACCGAGATCGCGCTCCTCTTGCCTCCGTGGCGGCCGCCCCCGCTGCCGGTGTTGGTGCCGACCCCTCGGCCTCTGGTACTCGCCGCCCCCCACCTCCCGCCGCCCGTGCCCCCCCGTTGTGCCGTCCCCCCCCCCCCGCCCTCCTGCAGCTTCACCGATAGGTGTCTCGGAATAGGTGTCGATGCAATATCGCCAACTGTCTGCAGGTACGTGGATCTAAGCTCTCTTTTACCTCAGCAAGCGCGAAGCCGAAGATGGTAATCTCTCCTCGCCGCCAGCGTTAGTCTGCACGCAGTCCGGGTGTTGTCCAGAAAGCCAGCCCAAGAATGTGTCCCAGGGAATCTCTATGTTCGAATATTCTGATATTCGGTCTCGGCAACCTGGCAGGCTCTCTGGAACCAGCAAGTGAAATCTCTGACCGCCCAATAGGCGGCTCAAGAGCCCCCTAAGCCATAATGATTACGGATAGCTGCAACTGACACTCGTCTCCCCTCGACGGAAACGAAACAGACACAGTTGAGTTCGCATCCCCAGAAATCTCTGTTGCAGCTAATCCACGAAACAGCTTAGGCCTCTAAACAGTCGCACCCACTCTGGTGCGTTATAGAACGTGAAACAGGCAACTGCGGCACACGGGCGTTAGCCACTGGATGTAGGTTCACTCACTATCCGGTTGTCATCATCATTGTCATCACTGTCTGCTGAATCTGGTAACGACACTCCCACTTTCATGAACGCCATCTTGATGAGACCCGAGATGTCCTTGTTGTTCTCGAACCTTCTCAGCCCGCGCTCCTTCCGCTTCTTTGCGCTGCTCGCCGTCGTCTACCAGAGCCCAGCTCCATGTTTTCATGTACAGGTCGATCGGTCCCGTTGCCGTCGTCTTAGTCAGGCTGTCGGCTAGGTTGGCCTCAGAGTGTCACCACCTCACGATCAGCTCCGTCTCGTTGATGCACTTCTCGAAGGCCATCAGCTCCAGCGCCGTCCGCTTTTCAGCCAAGCTCTGCATCTGCACCTGTTTGGCCAGGCAATCGTAGATGCTCTTCGCGTCTACGCACAGGCACGATCGCACCTGCTTCACGCCCACCAGCATCGGCTTGGTCGTCTTCCTCTCGCTCGCGGTTCCCATCGCCACGTCCGATACGAAACCGTTCAGCTCGGCCCACATCATTCTGACCATGAACAGTTCGTCCTCCGTCACTGTCAGAGCCTGGACCTCAGCCGCCAACGAACTCCTCGCCACACGTTGTAGCTTGCCACTGCGGTGCGAAACCCAGCCCACTGGAGTTCGCTTCCAGTTCAGGATGTCCTCCGGCGCGATACCGATCACATATCCTCCTGTCGATAGCCCATCCGGTCGATTCGCCCAGGCTGCATCGCTCCAGCCCGCGACCACGCCTGCGCCCTCGAAGCTCTCGAACTTCAGCTTGTAGCCCTGGTCGTTCTTCATCTGCCTGATCAGCTTGTTGATCCCGAAGAGCGTCTCCACTGTCGCCATCGGTCCACTGCTCTGGAAGATAGAACACTGCGCCTGGTACTTCGGCATCGTCTGCGTCGCCACCCACTGGATCTCGCCCAGTGCTCCCCGAAGCATCGTCATCTCCTTGTCCGTCAGCTTCTGGTCCCGCTGCTTGCGACGCTCCTGGCTGATGTTGATCTCGGTGATGTTGTCGATGAACTCCTTCTGGTGTATGGTGATCTCGCCGCTGGCCGTCTGCATGACCGACAATCCGGTCTGCTTGAAGCTTCCTTCCTCCCATGGAGTCCAGCGGAACGCCTTCTGCAGCTTCACCTCGATATCCCGCCATCGAACTCCACCATCTCCGGCGATCAGGAAGTCGTCCACGTGGGTGCCAACCACTCCGAACACGTTGTCGTTCTCGCCGCTGAAGACCCAGACGCACGGGTCTGACACGCATCGTTGTCCACCGAGCTGCTCCATCAAGGTGTCCACGCTCTCGTACCACGACTTCGGCGCTTGGCATAGTCCGTACACTGCCTTCTTGAGCCTCACTGCCGTCCCTCCAGGTACTCCGAACTCCTCCGCCAGCTCGTCGTTGGCCTCGATGTAGGTCGGCTTGTCGTCTGGCATCCCTTTTCCTTGCAGAAACGCGGCCTTGACGTCGCCCTTCTTCAGCTTCCACTTCTTCATGGCCGTCAGCTGGAAGATCATGTTCCGAGCTCTCCTCGTCATCGTCGGCGATGCCACTGGTTCTTCTCCTAGCCTAGGATCTTGATAGCCCAACACTACCAGCCTTGCCTTTGCTCGGCTGCCTCCTGTCGCTTCGTCTTTCTTCCAGGTGAGTACCCAGCGCGTCTTCAGAACGTCCGACGGCTTCGGTCTGATGTGTGGCGGCAGCTTCTCCAGCACGTTGTTGGCGATCCAGTCTCTCACCTCCACCAACTTCGCCCCCTTCATCAGACTCTTCTGCTCATCGGTCATGTGCTTGACGCTCGCCTCGGACCTTCCTTTCTTCATCGCCTTGGTGATGTACTGCTCCGGCTGCTTCGTGAACTTGTTCATGCTGGTCTCGTCGAACGCCTCGAACGCTACCTCAATGTAGTCGGTCCCCGTCGGAATCTCCAGGTCCTCCTGAATCTCAGCAGCCGCCCATGCTGCCACGTCGAAGTCCTCCCAGTCAAGCTTGTCCCAGTCCAGCTGGTCACAGTCCGCTAGTTTACCATTGAAGAAGGCACAGTATCTCCTCAGTGCTGGTCCGAAGTTGGTCCGCATCCTGACCCTCCTTTTCGTCTTTTCGAACAGGTCGTTCTTGACTTTCCTCTTCTCGACGATCCGTCTTCTGAGATCTGCTTCTCCTGCAGTTGTATGTTTCGTGGTCTTGACCTTCTCGCTCTCGATGTCATCCATCGACGGCTGGTCTTTCTCGTTGTCCTCATGGGTCTCCGGGACCTGCTCCACGACCGTCTTCTTCGCTTCCTCATGGATCACCTCCTTATCATTCTGGTCCACCTTCATCTCCTCCGGCTTGTCCGCAATGGGGAACAGGTAAGTCCTGCCAGTCCAGCGTCGTCCTATTGACCTCGTAGACTTCCCATGCACGTTCCAGTTGTCGTCCTTGACCGTCTCCTCGGAGCCGTCCTCGTACTTTATCACGGTGATCCTCTCCATGGTCGTCTTCTCTGGCTTGGATCTGAAGCCTCTTGGTGTGAACAATGCCACTCTCGGTCGTAAATGTACTCGAACATGTGCAGGTCGTCCTTCGAACTCACCTTCCTCCCGGTGGTCCTACTTGTCTCCATCTTCTGGTGCACGAGCTGTGGTCTCCGGTACGTAGGTCTCCTCGTTCATCGGCACGTCCTCCTTGTCCACTGAAATCACCTCACTCTTGTTGAGACTTTCCAGTCCTTCCACGAGCGTCCAGGGTGTGTGCTTCTCCTCGAAGAGCATATCTTCTTCTCTTGGACTTGCCGCTCGCAGTTGTTTTGGTGCACACCTCCACAGCCTCGACCCCATCACGACCCATACCTTTCTGGATTGAACAAGCGTCCCGTCGCCTGTTCTCGTCGTCTGTACTCCGAGAATAGTCCCTGGTCCAAACCATCTGCCCTTGTCGATCCCGTGGTGTCGCGGTCCTGCTGGTGCTGGTTGCTTGGCCTGCTTACCACATCTCCACACACAGACCAGCATCCCTGGATACAGGTGTTGAGGTCGTTGATCTCGTGCTGCAGCTGCTCTGGCCTGCTGCTGCTTGAGAATGCGCTCGCCAATGATCTTGGATGCCAGCACCCGCTTGGACAGGTTCTCCATGTAGCTCTGGTTCGTGCACTTCATGACGTCCAGGTGATCCTCCTTTTTGAGCGTCCCCGACCAGTTCTTGTCTCGTCCAAAGGCCCATTGGCTTGGACTGTAGCCGTCGACCCTCTCGACTGTGTTGTGTGCCTCCACCGCTGCATGTACTGCTGCCTCCAGTTCGGTCTCATGGTCACGATGCATGGCCTTGGCGCACTCGAACACCGTCTTGATCGCACGCTCCGCGATGCCGTTCTGCCAGTGAGCCTGAGTGGCACAGGGATCCACCTGAACTCCTTCACCAGCAATACTGTCGTAGAACTCGTGCGACACGAATGCTCCTTCAGGGTCAAGGCGAAGTACGCTCGGCATGCCATACCGATCTGACCAGTGTCCTCTGAAAGCATCCAACAGCTCCTTGGCGGTGCAGTTCCTCGACTCCTGGGCGGGTACTGAAAAGATCTTGACCGCCAGTGTCAGTTTGCTCGCCTCGTCCACGATCACAAGGTACTTCCGCTTGATCTGGTCGTTGCTCACGGTCTCCTTCACGTCGGTGCCTACCACCTGCCATAGATCTCGAGCTGGTTCGAGTACTGCTGCTGGTCTCGGGCTGGGTATCTGGTTCTCGATGCACGAGCTGCACTTGATCTGCTTCACGGCTGCGATTGTCGCTGCTGAAGCCCAAGTCTCCGCAGGATCCTGATTATCACCCTCGGTGGTCGGTGTCCAGTGTTCCGATGCAGACGCATCGCCGCCTTCATTAACTCGTTCTGCTTCAGCGCCGGCAAGTCGTTCCACTGCTGTTGCTCGTCGCTCGTCAGCTCTAGCTCCTTCTCGTGGTCGAACATCTCCTTGTTGTCGTTCGCCAGGCCCATCAGCTTCGGCGGTTCCACAATGTTCCGCCAGATGATCCTCGCCATTCTCGCAGGGTATCTGCCCGACAAGGTAGCATCCTTCCCACAACATTCCGCATGTCCGTGTCCTCGAGGATCTGGGCAGCGTTTGCCGCTCAGGGCCGTCGCAAGCTTCTTCCTGCTGGTCCACTGCGTCCACGGCTTGTGGATTGGCTCGCCCTTCGTGTTGACCACCCCGACCTGGCACCCGTCGAAGTTCACCTTCTCCATGCTCAGCTCATCGAAGAAAGCCGTCAGCTCCGGGAAGTACTTCCAGCCATGGCAGTTGCGTGGCCACTCGAAATGCACGTCGCCCCCATTGTCCTTGACGATCCTGCTCACTTGCATGAAGTGATTCACGATTTTCTTAAGGTTCTTCTTTCGTGCTTCGAGCTTCTTCCAGTACTGGCCATCCTGCCTGCCGATATAGCCGTGGTGGAGTGCGCTGGCTGCCGTACACTGTAGGCTTCCCCAGATGTCTGCTCCAGGGTTCTTCACCGCCAGGTTCTTCGCAAACTCAAGCCCGTTCTTCGTGCTGAGATCTGCATCCTTCCTGGTGATCCTGATGATCTCGGCATCCTTGCGCTCTTCCGCGACCTTCCCGAGCTGGCTGTCCTCCTCCGTGCAGAACTCGATCAGCTGTTTCAGGTAGAGGTCTGTCGCCATCCCGGCTTCCGTCACCTGCTCTAGCACCCAGCTGTAGTCCTTCAGGTTGATTTCCTCCTTGTGGTACTCGACGTCAATCCCAAACGTGATGACGTCGTCGTCCCCTGGGGGGACGTCGGTGTCGGGTCTCAGGGACCCTCGGGCTCCCCGCCCTGGGGAGACTCCTTCTTCTTCCTGCGCGTCGGTGGGTCCGCTCGCCGCTTGAAGCTGTCGCGCATCTGCTCGAACATCAGGTCGGCCTTGCTCATCTGGTCGGTACCCGGGTACGGCGTCTCCTCCTCCTCGGACTCTCCGGCCTTCTCGAATGAGTCCTCCGAAGACACCTCCTCGACCTTGGTCCGGCTCTCTCTCTCCGACGTCGCCTTCTCCTTGGTGACCTTTTCCTTCGTGATCTCTTCGATCTTGATCTTTCCCACGGTCGGGCTCAGAGCTCCCCTCTGCCTGTACTTGCCCGTCGCCCCGTGCTTCGGAATGTACAGCATGACCAGCTCGCATCTCACGCACTTGTAGCTCACCTTGTAGCCGTTGGCGTGCCTCGACAACGGGTGCGTCGTGTCGTGCTCGCCGTAGCAGGGCTTGCCCGAGTAACGATCGTCTTTCTCGTTGGCAGATTCCGCTCTGTCCCAGTCCAGTCGTAGATCCCGACGATCCAGTCTCATCCATTCGCCGATGGTCCGCTTGCCCCATCGCTCTGGATCGGTCTGTCGTCGCTGTCGGTCTCCTCTGGCCCTCTGAGGTCCTGAACCACCGTCGAGGTCCTTGTCCTTCTTGATGTTGCGGTGCTTGTTGCTGTCGATCGGGATGTCGGCTGCTGGCGTCGATGCTGCCGCTGCCGCCCCGGGCATCGTCCCCGATGACCTGCACCCAGTTGGGGTTGATCCGCTGAAATCTGGATCTTGAGCAATCGCGTTGCGGATCGCAATCAGGATCACCGCCACCATCATTCATGATTATTTGGTGTACTTCGCATTTCTCGTGTAGGACATCTGTTGCTTTCATCTCTTGGGGCTTTGGAGTCTTCTCGAACCCATTCGAAACACTCGCAGGCCTCTGAGATCCCCTGAAAGACGTCTCACACGTGTCTGGAGTCACGTACCTAGATCGTGTCGGTGTAGTCCGGATCGCCGGAAATCTCCGAAATCGGGTCGAAGTACTCGCAGTCCTTGATCGAACTGTCGTTCGCGTCGGACTCGCACATGTCCTCGAAACCCGCTCCCGCTCGGAACTCGTCGGTCTTATTTCCAAACCCGTGCCAACAAAATCTTCAGTGGTTTCTGTAATGAAATTCCCGTTCTCGGAAGTCTCAAACGGTACCCTAATGATCTCGGTCCCCTCCTCTGCTCTCACTGTTCTGGTAGGGCTTCCAATCCAGTGACGTGATGCTGGCATTGTCTTCCTGAAACCAGCACCGCAGAAGGAGGGGCACTGTCCCTATTCAGGGCTGGCGGCTGGAGCGGCCGCCGCGACTCTCGCAGTGCCGAGAGCCTGCTGTAAGTCCTCGAGCTTCTGCTTGAAGTTGTCCCTGTCGGTGTTGTTCACCTTCGTGTCGTAGAGGTCCTTCGTCATGTCGATACACAGGTGTCCCGTCGAGATCCGCTTGAGCTTCGCCATCTTATTCTTCGTAATGTTGTTGAAGCAGGCGATCCCCGTCTCGAAGTCGATGATCGCTCCAGCGCGCTTCAGGAAGTCCACTGATCCCAGCAGCGGCACGTAGCGTTCCCCCTTGGTGTTCAGCGCGTAGCCCGACGCGCTCCCCAGATTGCCGTTCGCCTGCAGCGGGAGATTCGTCCAGCACGAACTATGCTCCGCGTCGCCGTTAGCGAACCCGAACTTCGGCCGATCTGTCACATCGACCTTCACGTTGCTCGTGTCGATCCCTGCCTGCTGCTGCTTCTCGATGATCTTCTCGAGCGCCACGATCGAGCCTAACGTCTTTGTCGCTCCGCTGTCGAGTACCATGCACCCCTCCGTCTCGTCTGCGAGCCCGGCCAGCGCGTGCTCCACCTCGGACCCCGTGTAGGCCATCTCCAGGTTGGTCTCCTCGAGCTCGTCGTCGTTGGCCTCGGCCTCCCAGTTCGCGAAGCTGAACGCCAACGCTCCAACCTGAGATGCTCGTCCGTGTGGCTGCTCCCTGCTCCTGTTCTCCGTGTTCTTCGGGCAATCGGCCTTCCTGTGCGGTCCACCGCAGATGAAGCACGGCCCACCTTGGCCCTTGCCACCTTTCTTGCCCTTGCCCTTGCCTTTCTGGAAAAACCCTCGGCTTTGCTTGATATCCTTCACCACGGCCCGCGCTTGCGCCAGCGTCCTCTTCTGGTTCTTGACGTCCTTCTTGGCTCCGGCGATGACCGCCAGTGCCTCCTCCGCCTCCGCGCGTTCATCCTCGTCCAGACCTTCGAGGTCGAGCTCGTCCTCGTCCCAGTCGAACTCCGCGTAGGCTTCGTAGTCGTCTTCCAGGTCGTAGTCGTCCGGAGCCTCCTCTCGATCATCTTCATCTTCTCCAAAGACTCCTAATGCTCGTCCACGGCCAGGTTTGTGCGGGAACATATCTCGCTTCTTGTTGTGCGCGTCGTGCTCCTTCAGGTCCACGTCAGCCCCCTGGTCCCGCAGCGCCGCCTCGATGTTCTTCAAGTTCAGCGAGTTCTTGGCCGACGACAGAGCTCCTGCGCGCTCCTGAGCATTGAGTCCTGCTCTTTGAAGCAGCAGCCATCCCACCATCACCGACGGGATCAGCGTCTCGCGCGCCTCCGTCGCCACCTCCTTCAGCGCCTTGATGTCCACATCGTCGTCCTCCAGGTCGAACCGCGCCATCAGTGAGCACAGCGCATCCGTAGCCTTCTCCTTCAGCGTCACCTTCTTGTGTGCCTTCAGCGATGTCGTCGCCTGTGGCCAGGTCCAGCCAGCCGTCCCCGTCGGTGAGCTTTACCACCAGCTGCTGCCATACCACCAGCTACCCTTCCAGTAGTCGTCGTTGTCGTCCTTCCAGCTGCTGATGTCCTCTGCGCCTTCGTCGTCGCCTTCAGGGCCCTCACGTTCTCGAACCGACTCCAGCGTCACGGACTCTGTCTTCTCCTCGGGCCGCGCCTTCCTTACTAGCTTGATCTCGGTCGTCGTATCCTTCTCCTTGATCCGCCTGAAGCTCTGGTCCACCTTGTCTGCGACAATCCTGCTTCTCTGAGCGTAGGCCTTCATGCCCTCGTTGTTCCGCCGTCGCAGCGTGAACAGGTACTCCTTCAGGTACTTCGCGGCCTCCGGGATCGGCTCGTCCATGAGCGTCTCGTCCAGGAACTCCAGCAATATCTTGTGGCCGCCCGCCTTCTCCAGCAGCTCCCGTCCCTCGTCCGAGACCTCCTCGAGCGCCTTCCACGCTTTGCCAGTGAGAGCTGCCGCCAGTCGAGCTCCAGCCACTTGCTTATCTCGATGTGAAAGACCAGCCACATACCACTTCACACGTGCGCGATACTCTTGAAACCTGGTGACGTCTCCATCCCATGTGGGAACCTTCTTGCCGTCATCGCGAGAGTCTCCCATTTTGCCGGCTGTCCAGGTGTTGGAGCCAACCGGCTCCGCTACCAATGCAGGTTCACCGATAGGTGTCTCGGAATAGGTGTCGATGCAATATCGCCAACTGTCTGCATGTCCAGAAAGCCAGCCCAAGAATGTGTCCCAGGGAATCTCTATGTTCGAATATTCTGATACTCGATCTCGGCAACCTGGCAGGCTCTCTGGAACCAGCAAGTGAAATCTCTGACCGCCCAAAAGGCGGCTCAAGGGGCCCCTAAGCCATAATGATTACGGATAGCTGCAAGTGACACTCGTCTCCCCTCGACGGAAACGAAACGGACACAGTTGAGTTCGCACCTCCCTCTTCCCCGCCTCTCCTTCCCCCCCACCTCTCCCCACCTCTTCTCTCCCCTCCCTTCCCCCCCCCCCTCCTCCTCCTCTTTCCCCCTCCCCTCCCCGCCCCAGCCATGTGCCCCCCCCCCCCCCCCCTCTCCAGCCCCTTCCCCCTCCTCCCCCTCACCTTGATTTCTCTCCGTGCGGCTCCCGGCCTCTCCGTGGCTCCTCCGGCGCCTCGGGCCACTCCTCCTCTCATGCCTCTCCGGCTCCTCTCCTCCCAGAGAGGAAGGGGAAGCGACGCCACCGCCACCAGGGGCGCGGCCTCCAGCGAGGAGGTCCACGATGCTCCCCGAATTGGGGATCGAGGATGTCTTGATCGGGGCGGCGGCTTCTGCACCATCTCGCACCGGTGGTGGCGGTGCCGGCTTTCCCCGTTCCTGCGCCCCTCCTCCTCCTCCTCCTCCTCCTCTTCCTCCTCCTCCTCCTCTTCCTCCTCCTCCTCCTCCTGCTAGCCCCCCCTGCTCAGGCGGTCGCCGACCTGGGGCAGGAGTGCCATCACACTTCCATTATTGTACCTTCAGCATCATTATGCCCTGAGACACGGGTACCGTTCTGGAAAACATGTCAATAAATCATGTGGTGTGACGTTCTTGCTGCGACGACGCAAGTTCCAACTCCAGCACGTAGTGGATAGTTTAGTGAGGGGGCCGTCTACAGGAAGGGGGGGCCACCCCAAAACGCTAACAGCCAGGCCGGGGGGCACAACTAAAATGTAATATTCAAGATTCCGTTTTTGTCCGAAGGCATGGTTTGGAAAATCCAGAATTATGGTTTGTTGTTGTTTTTGCCCTGAAGGGCTGCGTGTGCTTGAATTCAGAAATCGTGATTTTATTGTGGGAAGGCTTCGCTTCTTTCGCCCTTCTGGAAGTGTTGTTGCACGATGAACGCCACGTGCGAAACATGTTTGTGGGGAGTTGCGTGTGTAGTTTCATTCGCGGTTGATCGCGTAGTTGATTTCGTTACTGTTCGTATCCATCACGGTCCACCCAGCAATAGTACCCAGGCGAAATGTCTTGATCAGGGAAGTGCGGGAACATTCCGTGTAACGAAGAGAAATTGATGGGGAAGCCGTCAAACTGAATTTCGTGGGTCAGCCTGGGCACGCCCTGGAGTGAATGCACATTCGCGGCCCTTGCCGAAACAGGCAGGGCGCAGAAGAATGATGAGGGGGCGGGGGAGGAGGAGGTGGGGGAGGAACACGAGGAGGACGAGGACTAAAAGGAAGAAGGGAGGAGCGACGGGAGTAGCAGGAGGGGGGCGAGCAGAAGTATGATGACATTGACTGCGCAAGCTTTCTGGGGGGAAGGAGGAGGAAGAAGAGGAGGAGGAGGAGGAGAAGGAGGAGGGGGATGAGGAGGAGGAGAAGGAGGAAAGGAGGAGGAGGAGGAGGAGGAGGGGGAGGAGGAGGAGGAGGATTGGGCGAGGAGGAGGAGGAGGAGGCGGAGGAGGAGGAGGAGGAGGAGGAGGACGAGCGTACAACGCGCCCACGCGCGTGCGCGCGAGGTGTGAATTCTGCATTGTTCTCAGCGGTCTGGCAACGAAGGGGCCTGGAAACGAAGGGGTTGTTTGGCGGTGACCGAATGGGTGTTCCAGGTAGCGCGGGGCTGCAGCGCGCCGGCCAAGTGGCTCAGCGCGCAACGCGCCCGCGCGCGCGCGCCGGCGCGAGCTGTGAATTCTGTATCATTTATAACAGAAGGGCCGCAATGTTGGCATGGGAGCTCAAGTAGTCCCCTAGCGGAGACCGATTGGATTTCCGATTCACCATGGGTTTGTAGCACGTCGGCGAAGTGGCTCAGCGCGCAACGCGCCCACGCGCGCGCGCGCGGGCGCGAGCTGTGAATTCTGCGTTATCCACAAAAGAAGGGCAGTCGTGCTGTCCTGGAAACTAAAGTGGCCCCCCAGCGGTGACCGACTGGATTGTCAAATTGACATGGGGATGTAGCATGTCGGCCAAGTGGCTCAGCGCACAAGTCGCCCGCGCGCGCGGGAGCGAGCCGCCACTCTGCGTTATCCAGAACAGAAGGGCCGCCATGGTGGCTTGGGAGTTCAAGCAGCCCCTTAGTGGTGGCCGATTTCTTTTTCCAATTGAACATGGGCTTCTAGCATGTCGGCCAAGTGTCTCAGCGCACAGCGCGCCCACGCGCGCGTGCGCGCGAGCTGTGAGTTCTACCCGCAATAGCAGGGCCGCCATGCTGGCCTGGGAAATCAAGCGGCCCATTAGCGGTGACCGATTGAATATCCGAGATAGCTCGAGTTTGTAGCGTTTTGGTTAAATGGTTCAGCGCACAACGGGCCCACGCGCGCGCGCGCCCGCTTGCGCTCGCGCGCGCGAGCTGTGAATTAATTCTGTATCACCAACAATAGAATGGCCGCCACGTTTGCTTAGAAACTTAAGTGGCCCCTTAGCAGTAACCGACGGACTTCCAAGTTAGCAAAAGGTCGTAGCATGCCGGTTAAGTTGTGCAGCGCACAGAGCGCCCGCGCCTGTGCGCGCAGGCGCGAGCTGTGAACCCTGTATTCTCCGCAGTGCAAATCCCGCCACGTTCGCCTGAGAACTCAAGTGGCCCCTTAGCGGTGGCCGATTGTTTTTCCATGTTTAACATGGGTTTGTAGCGTGTCGGCCAAGTTGCCCAGCGTACAAGGCGCCTCGCGCGCGCGCCCGCGCGCGCGCGCGAGTTGTGAATTTTCCTACTACCCGCAGTAGAAGGGCCGCCATGTTGGCCTGCACATTCAAGTGGCCCCTTTGCGGTGGCTTCCAGCATGTCAGCCAAGTGGCTCAGCGCGCAACGCGCCCGCGCGCGCGCGCGGGCGCGAGCTGCGAACCCTGGTCCACAGTAGAAGGGCCGCCGTGTTGGCTTGGAAACCCGGATTGATTTCCAGGTTAGCACTGGTCTGTGGCACGTTGGCCAAGTGGTTCAGCGCTCAACGCACCCACCCGCGCGCGCGAGTTGCGACTTCTGGACCACTTGGTTACCCAGAATAGAAGGGCCGCCACGATTGCCTGGAAACTGAAGTGCAACCCTATCGTCGGCTGATTCGACTTCCGAGTAACCATGAGTTAGCAGCGTGCCGATTAAGCTGTAAATTCTTTATTGCACGCAATAGAGTGGCCGTCATGTTGGCCTGGAAGCCATAGTGGCCCCTTAGCGGTGGCCGATTTGTTTTCCCAGTTTACTTAGGGTTGCCGCATGTCGGCCAAGTTGCTCAGCGTACAACGCACCCGCGCGCGCGCGCGGGCGCGAGTTGTGACCTCTGTATCGCTCACAACAGAAGGGCCGCCGTATTGGCTTGGAAACGCAAGTGGCTCTCTAGCGATGGCCGACTGGATTTTCAATTTAACATGGGTTTGTAGCATGTCGCACAAGTGGCTCAGCGTAAAGGACGCCCACGCGCGCGCGCGAGCAGTGACTTACGAACTATCCACACCAGAAGGGCCGCTATGTTTGCTTGGAAACTAAAAGTTGCCCGTTGCGGTAGAAGATTGAATATCCTAGTTAGCATGTGGTTGTGCCATGTTGGCCAAGTAGCTCAGCGTGCAACGCGCCCGCGCGCGCGGGCGCGAGCTGTGAACTCTGTATCATCCACGACAGGACCGCCGTGCTGGCCTGGCAATTCAAGCGGCCCCGTGGCGGTGGCCGAATGGATTTCCAAGTTAACATGGGGTTGTTGCATGTCGGCCAAGTGGCTCAGCGCACAACGCGCGCGCGCGGGCTGTGCATCCTGCACTACCCACAATAGAAGGGCCGCTGTCTCCTGGAAACTCATGCGGCCCCTGAGCGGTGACCGATTGGAATTCCGAGTTCACATGGGCTTGTAGCATGTGGCTGAACGTACAACGCGCCCGCGCGCGCGCGCCCCCACCCCCGGAGCGTGCGAGCTCTAAAATCCGTACTACCCGCAATACCGGGTCCTTTTATGTTGGCATGGAAGCTCAAGTGGCCCTCCGCAGTAACCGATTGAACTTCCGAGTTAACATGGGGGTTGTCGCGTATCGGCCAGGTGGCTCAGCGTACACGTCGCCCACGCGCGCGCTAGCTGTGAACTCTGTATTTTCCACCGTACAACGGCCACCATGTTGGCATGGAAAATCTAATTGGCCAATTAACGGTGGCTGATTGTATTCCGAGTTAACATGGGCTTGTAGCATGTCGGTCACGTGGCTTAGCGTACAACGCGCCCGCGCGCGCGAGATGTGACTTCTGGACTACCCACATTAGAAAGGGCCGCCATGTTGTGGCCTGGAAACTCAAATGGCCCTGAGCGGTGACCGATTGGATTTCGAAGTTAGCATGTGTTTGTAGCGTGTCGGTTACGTGGCTCGATTTACAAAGCGCCACCGCGCGCGCTCGCCCGCGACCGCGCGAGCGCGAGTCGTGAATCTTGGGTCACCCACAAAAGAAGGGCCGCCGTGTTGGCCTGTGAACGAAGGTGGCCCTGAGAGGTGACCGACTGCATCTCCAAGTTAACATGTGGTTGGAGCATGTCGACCATGTGGCTGAGCGCGCAACGCGCCCACGCGCGCGCGGGCACGAGCTGTGAATTCTGTTGTGCCCACAATACAAGGGCCGCTATGTTTGCCTGGAAACTCAAGCGGCCCCTCAGCGGTGGCCGAATGGATTTGGGGCCTGGCCCGGCAAGCAGCCCTGCCCACCCTGACCGGTGCCCAGCGGGCCCGGCCGGTAGCCCGGCCAGTAAGTCCGCGAACGCGGCGGGCAACCCTGCCGGTAACTCCACGAACCCGGCCGGTAACCCTGCCGGTAATTCTACGAACCCGGCCGGTGACCCGGCCCGGCCGGTAACCCGGCTGGTAGCCCGGCTGTTAACTGCGCGCCCGGCCGGTAACCCGGCTTTTAGCCCCAGCCCGGCTGGTAACCCGGCTGGTAACCCGGCTGTTAATTCCCAGCCCGGCCGGTAACCCGGCCGGTAGCCCGGCTGTTAGCCCCAGCCCGGCTGGTAACCCGGCTGGCAACCCGGCTGTTAATTCCCAGCCCGGCCGGTAACCCGGCCGGTAGCCCGGCTGGTAGCCCGGCCCTTAGCTCGGCCTTGCAGCACATTCTGTAGCGGAGCTACAGCGCCGCTACAGAACGCCGCAGACGGCCGGCCCTTTGCCTGGCCGGCAGCCCGGCTGTAACTCCGCGCGCCCGGCCGGTAGCCCGGCTGTTAATTCCCGCGCGCCCGGCTGGTAACTCCGCGCACCCGGCCGGTAATTCGGCGATTTTGGTTGGTAACCTGGCTGGGAATTCAGCGAACCCGGCCAGTAATTGCGCGAGATCGGGCAGTGGCCCGGATGGAAATTTTGCGCACGCGGCGGGCCCCGCAGCCGGGAATGTCGCGGGTTAACCGCAGGAGGTCCCCCCCCCCCGCCCCCCCGATTTCCTTGGGACGAAAACAAGGCCCCGATGCCCCTGGCCCGCCCCCCGTGGATTCTTTTCCCGTGATTAGCCGTTTGGGCGAAATCCTCTTCGCGTTTGCACCCATGGCCCACTATTGGTCGTCCGCTGGTCACAGCAAGCCGCGGCAGCCGGCGCAGGAAAGCCGTGGCGCGCTGATGGCCATGCACTTAACAGTTCGTGGAAAACCATTGGGCGCCGCGCATTTGTTAAGTGTCTGGCCAGAGAACTACATTTCAAATCTGGTTTTCCCTTAGGGTTTTCGCGTTCACACCGACGACAAACGCGCGGGAACCAAAGTGCGCAGCGCGCGCGATTTTGCGCTGCGCACTATGGTTTCCACTTGTATGGTCATCTGTTGGGACGAGTATTAAATTGCGCATCGTTTGGTTTTCGCGTTCACATCGTTCACAAATTTATGGGGCGAAACCGTTGTGCGCACCGAAACGTCGCGCGCGCGATCTTGCGCTGCGCGCTGGCTTTCCCACGCAATTATCAACTGCATGGCCATCTGTTGGGGCCAGAGAAATTTTGTTTACATGGCGCATTCCCGATTTGGACTTCGAGTTCGCATGCGTGGGAAGCCATAGTGCGCAGCGCAAGGTCGCGCGCGCGCGCGACTTTGCGCTGCGCAGTGTGGTTTTCCACGCATTTGCTAATCGTGTGGCCATCTCCTGGATTCAGAGAACTAAATTTTGCTTAGGGTTTCCCCTATTGATTTTCACGCTGACATCGTTGACACATGCGTAGAAAACCACAGTGCGCAGCGCAAGGGCGCGCGCGCGCGCGACCTTGAGCTGCGCAATATGGTTCCCCGCTCATTGTCCAACGCGCGCGCGCGCGACTTTGCGGTGCGCGCTGCGGTTTCCAACGCATTTGTCATTGCACGGCGAGTCCTTGGGGCCAGAGAACTCAGTTTTACATTTGGTTTCCCCGCGCGCGCGCGGTGAGTTCTGGATTGCCCCCCATAAGCAGATCGTTTTGTACAGCCAAAGACTGAATTGATTTTTGCTTGTGAAGTAGTAAGGGGGCCGACGGAGGCGCGTAGTTCTGCATAGCATTGTGGACAATACAGAACTCCCTACGCGCGCGCGTGGTGAGTTCTGTATTGTCCACATACAGAACTACGCGCTCCCCTCGGCCTCCTGACAGCTTCACAGAAAAGTCCAATTCAGTTTTTGGATTTACAGGGCGATATTCTTATTGTGGACAATCCAGAACTCACCACGCGCGCGCGCCGCGGCGCGGGCGCGTGTAGGAAGTTCTGGATTGCCCACACTAAGAAGATCGCCTTGTAAATCCAAAAACTGAGTTGAACTTTTCTGTGAAGCTTTCTGGAGGCCGACGGAGGCGCGCACAGTGCGCGCCTTGAGTAAGGAACACTTACGTTTCAAAAGGGGCTCGCACGTTCCTTAGGTTTGCATGCGTTCCGCTGCCTTTTTGGCGGCGAGCCCCCCCGGTGTTCATTGCGATTTTGGACGCGCGGGTTCGTTTTGTCGATCGGGGCGGACGGTCTAAGGAACGGGGCTCCACGGGGGGGCTCGGTTCCTTGCGCTTGCTCGGCGTAATGCGACGGCGGTCGCGTATAAGCCCTGCGCCTCTCCGGGGCCTTCCCGTTCTTTGCGGGGCGCGCGCCGGAGCTTTCGCCCGTTCCGCGCGCCAGGGCATGGGGCATTGAGGTCCAGTTCCACGCAAGAGCCCCCCCCCTTTCCTTCGGCCACGCGGTTTGGAGCTTACTGGCTCGACATAATTGAACGGTGGCTGCGTTATGGTCCAGCTCCGTTCTCGGGCCCCCCCGTTCCTTGCGGGGCGCGCGCTGGAGCTGTCGCCCCGACGTGTATCCGCGTGCCAAGGTATGGGGCATTGAGGTCCAGTTCCTCGCAAGGGCCCCCCCCGTTCCTTCGGCCACGCGGTTCGGAGCTCACTGGCTCGACATAATTGAACGGTGGCTGCGTTATGGTCCAGCTCCAATTTCGGGCCCCCCCGTTCCTTGCGGGGCGCGCGCTGGAGCCGTCGCCCCTACATGTATCCGCATGCCAAGGTATGGGGCATTCGTTCCTTATGTCACACCTTAGGTCAAGACCTTCACTGTACGCCTGCATACTCATTTTGTGCTTTGCATCCGTGGGTTTTCACATTTCTGAAACACGTGGCCGTCCAAGGCCTGTGCACTTGGTCACCCCTGGGGGCGCGAAGATTATTGCGCCTCGCGCGTCGCGGCCCGGGCAGGAGAGCCGCCCTTGTCCAGGGCGGCGGCGCGGGGGCGTGACGTTCACCGCGCGTCGCGCGTCGCGGGGCGCGATAATCCTCGCCTATCTACAAGTATGTACACGTAAGGCTCCGCGTGCGCCGGTTGGTTGGTTAAGTCCAGTGTGTTGGTTGGCTGGTGCTCCGGCTGGTAGGCAGGTTGGCTGGTTGACGAGCCGTTTAAGGAAGCCGACGGAGGCCGGGTCACCCGCGCGCGCGCGCGTGGGGAGTTCTGCATTGTCTAGAATATAAAAGTCGACATGTTACTCCCGAAACTAAATCTGGATTTTTCTGGAGCCCTTTAAGGAGGCCGACGGAGGCCGGGTCACCGGCGCTTGCAGGCGCGGGATCATTCTGCATTGTCCAGAAAATAGAAGTCGACATGTTATTCCCGAAATTCAATCTGAATTTTTCTGGAGCCCTTTAAGGAGGCCGACGGAGGCCGGGTCACCGGCGCTCGTGCGCGCGGGATAGTTCTGCATTGTTCAGAATATACAAGTCGACATGTAAGTGCCGCGTTTGAGCATTTTTTCTGGAGCCTTCTGAGGAGGCCGACGGAGGCCAGGTCACCCTCGCGCGCGTGGGGAATTCTGCATTGTCTAGAATATAAAAGTCGACATGTGATTCCCGAAACTATATCTGATTTTTTCTGGAGCCTTTCAAGGAGGCCGACGGAGGCTGGGTCACCGGCGTTCACGCGCGCTGGAGATTTCTGCATTGTCCAGAATATAATAAAAGTCGACATGTTATTCCCGAAACTAAATCTGATTTTTTCTGGAGCCCTTTAAGGAGGCCGACGGAGGCCGGGTCACCGGCGCTTGCGCGCGCGGGATCATTCTGCATTTTCCAGAATATAGAAGTCGACATATAAGTGCCGCAACTGAAAATGTATTTTTCTGGAGCCCTTTGAGGAGGCCGACGGAGGCCGGGTCACGGCCGTTCTTCGGCCAATGCTCCTCCCGCTTGCGCGGCGGTTATGTTCGCGCTTCTCCAGGCCGCGCGCTGCTTTGTATAATCAGTACGTTTCTCATGTCCCGCACGTTAAGCTCCAAGCCCAACATGCGCGCGGATATTGTGGGGAAGCCGTCTGGCGCTCCAGAAAGCAACATCGCTTGCGGACCCGCGCGTTTGAGACGACGAAACCTTGCACTACGGGAAAGGGGGGGCGGTGGCGGAAGCTCCAGCGGCATGGGGGCCCTTCCGCGGCGCGGAAGTGCGCGTCGGCATTCGACAATTCTCCTTGCGGCACCCGTGGGGCGCGGAGCCCGTTCGGGTGCGTTTCCGGGCTGGCTGCTGGGCAATATACCGCGATCCGTTCTCTTTGTTTCCATTTACAGATGATATTGTCTATATATATATAGATATATATATATATAGAGAGAGAGAGAGAGAGAGAGAGAGAGAGAGATGTTTGCGCTGCCGTCAATTATGTTAGCCGCGCCCTGGTCTAGCTTGTGCCCGTCGCGACTCAAAAGCTTGGCTCGCTACGTGCACGTGCGCGTGTGTGTGTGTGCGTGTGTGTGTGTGTGTGTGCGTGCGTGTGCGCGTGCGTGTTTGCTTCGATTTTGGCGCGCCCGCGCGCGCTTTGGTTACGCAGCGCCGCCTTCAAAGTTGGACGGAAATAAATGCGATTGCGACGCTCTCGAGTGATGTCGCGACAGGTGTGCGCATCGCCGTGCAGCGGACGATTTTCCCGTCGCTCGTAGCGTTTGCGCTTGCGCGGTGGACTTGCTCGCACGTTGAATCTTGCGCCCCCTCAAGGCGCGCGCTGCCCTAGAGAAGCGGCTGCTTTCTCACTCGCGTACGCCGCGCGCCAAATCCAACATGGTCGCTGTTTTTTTCCGGAAGCCCTTTGGGCGTTGTACCAATGAGCATCGCCTGGGGTTCCCCGTTTTTGAATCGATGACACATCGCCCCATGGCAAAACATGCCTGGCAAAAATCAATGCCCCGTGGAATTCTGAATATTGCAAAGCAGCCGATGGCAAATCAGGCCGTGCAAAAATCAGTGCTCGGCGGAATTTTGAAAATTTCAAGGCGCTTTGTCTGTCAAATTTGTTTTTTTTTGCGTTTTCATTCCGCGGGCCAAGAAGTTAACAGCCATGGCCTGCTAATGGTCGCTGTAGGAGACCCCCTCACTAATGGATAGTCCAGCCGCGCCTCCTTCCCCCCAGGGCAGGGTCGCTCTTCACAGGCTTCGCTCTGGGCGTTTCGACATTGTAGTGACTGTCGCTTACTTCCCACCACGTCCGACTCAGAAGCGCGAGGGCAGGGAGAGCACGGCAGCAGGTAGTTGCAAGCGGTCTCGAGAGACGGTTGACAGTATGTGCAGTTGGTTGGAGCAGTGTTTTATGTGGACAAGGGCTCGGTCAGCATTGTTCTGGGGAGTTGATCTCAACGACTCTTTTGGTTTGCGGCGTGCAAGTTCTGCAGACATGTTGGGCCTATCGTGTCGCAGGCTTTCGGTCAGCACGGAAGAGGCGAACAAAGGTACGCAGGTGTCCGCGTGCAGGAACTATTGGAACGGCACGCGATTCCTGTGAATTCAATGGGCCTTCCTGTGGGCGACACATATTGTAGACATGCGAGCTTCTCGTCGATCGACTATGTAGCGACCTTTGTATGACAGCGTCGCAGTGTTGCTCGATGTTCGGGATTGAGGCACGCGAATCTTGGTATGAAGTTGTTTGCCAAGGGAGGTCTGCAGGACCACGTACCCATCCTCATGCGAGTTCACAGTTCGTTCGACTTCACCGACAGTCGCCCTGAAGGGGTCAAGTGGGATTTCGACCGATTGGCTCAGGCGCTGCAGAGTGGGATGGGTGTTGGTTATTGTATTTCAGGACTAGAGACGTTTTTCCCCCCCCCCCGGGGGGCCCGACCCGCATGAGGAATGTTTGACTGCTCGTGCGTCCGACCAGTGCTGGGAGCAGTGGGTCACGACGGTGCACGACGTCGCTGCTCGCCACTTTTCCAGAACGGGTACAAAGGATGACGAGGCGGCTCGCTATGCTACAGAGCGACGGCGTCTCCTGGCTCTGCGCAGGCAGCAGCGACGGCGAGGGGGCGACCATGGTGAATCGTGCAGGCAGCTTGCCCGCTTCACTCGCCTCCTGCGCCGACTGCGGCAGACTCGGTTTACCGAAGTCACGGAGCAGTTGGTTTCTGAACTACAGCAGTCGTGGGACGCCAGAAGGCACGCCGAAGCGTGGAGGCTCGCCCGCCTGATTGCTGGCCAGTGCAGGGGCCCAAGACGACGACGATTCAACATAGCTGACGAGTGCGCACCACGGAACGACGAAGTATGTGAATAATTCTCGCGAACTGGTCCAGCGGGTGGATTTCACGCGGTGCCGATCGATTTTCCTACCTTCCAACGTGAGTGCTTGCAGCACCTGCCCCCGCCCCCACTTTTCGGTGCCAGCAACTTTGCGTCGGTGGGGGAGGCCGCGGGGGGATCTGGGGGGAGTGCGAGAGGTTCTTGCCAAGGCACCGAAACGGAAAGCCGCTCCGCTTCGCAGTGTGCCGCCGGAGATCTTGCCGCTGGCCATCGATCTTGTCAGGAGGTTCGACGGCTCGCATCGACGACGTCGGCCCCCACCGGATGCCGAACGCGACGACGACGGCGGGTCTCGACGGCAGCGGCAAGGAGGGCCTCGTCTGGCCCAGCGACATCGTCTTGGGGGTGATCGTAGGGGTCTCGGAGCTGCTCCAGAGGCATTCTCCAACAACGTCTCATTGAGGCGCCTCCAACAGGTGTTCCATCGAATTCGGCGGATTGAGAGGACCCAAGTGGTCTGGCATCACTCGAGGGCCACGGGGCTCAGCAAAGCCAACGGGAAGATAGAGTTCCAAGCGCGTCGCTACATTCTCGGGCCGTGTCGTACGGGGGCGGCCTGGTACAAGACCTTGCTCCTCAGGGGGGCCCAAGATGCGCCCCCGGATGGGGAACGCTGATATTTTCCAGGTCGTGACCGAGAGGGGGCCCTGCTGACCCAAGAAGCGCTGGCCTGGCGACTTCGGAAGTAGGGTATGTCCTTCCTGGTGTCCAAGGATGACATGTCGAACGCGTCTGGCTGCTCGACCGTTGAAGCTCTGCAGGACACTGTACGGACCTCGATCGACCCCAGAGATCAGGTGTTTTTTTTGGTTTGCGCAGAGGCACGAGACCAGCGCCTTTACCGTGCAGACGGCGGAAAGGGGAACAGACTTTACGGAATCGGTGTGGGTCTTTTATGGGTGACAGCCCTGCTGCCGTTTTTTTTTTTCGCACGGACTCTTCGGAAGCCCATGCAAGGCTGGCTGGATGCATTGCGCCAACACGCATTGCGGGGCAACTACTCTCTTTCTCGACCTCAGGCGTGCGACGAGTGGCTATCCAGCCCTCCTGCCCCACCTATCCCTCCTCCCAATCTTGACGGGGGCGCATGGCCGTCCGAGGGCATTTTTACAGCGTGGGCGCCGTTCCTGCGCAGGCCTGCGTTGCTTGCCTGTCGCGTGTGTCCAGGCGATGCAAGTATGGCGCACGTGGTGTCCTCGGCTCGGAACGCGCAGCACGCCTTGGACATTTCTCACCAGAGGCTGCGAGAGTGCTTGGCTCTTGGCCGCTACAAGCACAATGCTGACAAAGTCAAGTCTCTCCAGTCTTCGTGGGACCAGGGGCTCGCGGGCGCTCCAAGGCGCATTGTGGAGGCTCCATCCCCGTGGCGGGAAATATTCAGTTCGACCCGGTGTCTCTTGGGATTTCCACGTCCGTCAATGGAGGGGCCCAACGCGAGCTACGTCGTCGCATTCTAGCTTGTAGGATGGGATTCTACGCGATGGGGAAGTTCTGGGCGAGAAGGCGAGTGCGGCGATTCACGGGAGCTGTATCCGGGGCGGTCGTTCAAGGGTCAGTGCCTACTGGACTTATTCCCTTGATCCTCTCCCCGACCCAGGAGCGTCGTCTGGGTGGTTTGCTTGCAGGTCTCTCTCGAAAGCTTCTCGGAAGTGATGCGCGCAAGAAAACGGCGATCCTGGGATCGGACGGCGCGCCGCAGCTGGGTGAGGAGGGGAACCCTCCGTTCAATTGCACGTCGAGCACGACCGAACAAGTTTTGAGACGATTGGACGTGGCCCCCACTGGTACCGGGTGGAGGGCGCGACGTCTGCGTACATAGCAACGATGGCTACGACGCCCTGGCCGCCACGCCCAGGAAATTTCCGCCGTGTTTGGTCAGCTGTCCGTCGAATCCACTCCCACAATTACGCCGGACGGAACGATTGCTGAGGATACGAACCCATGCGCCTGGAGGTTCGCGACGGATGCGATCAGGTTGCTACGTCGTGCGGTGGAGGATGACCTACTGCATTCGTTGTTTGCGCATGCACCACCCACGCCCGACGCGCTTCGCGCGAATGTGCGAGCCCTGTTTCTCGACCCCGAGGTGAGAGGTCGCTTCCTGCAGCTTGACCCGAGCCTCCTGCGGGCGGCGACTAGGACGATTGCGATTCCCGCTTCCACCAGGCTTGCATGATCCGAAGGAGCCCGTGGACCCCCAGCTGATTCTTGGACCCCCCTGCGAAGTGCCGCCGAGCACGTCTTGGAAGTGCGAGCTCGCGGATTCGCTGGGGCAGGTCTGCGGGGGGGAGTTTATTACGAGGAGTGCTCTACAGGCACGCCAGAGATTTTCCGGGGCTGGGGGGCGCACTCTACGATGAGTTGTTCACGTGGTTACAATCACAAATCAGTGCATCTACTGCCGACAGACGTTTCGGACCAGGCGAATCGCCCAGGATTATACATTGAGCGCTGTACTTCATACGCGTTGCCTTGTGACGGCCATCTACCATCATGCGGTTCAGGAGCCGGGTGCGCCGGCGCGCCCCTTGTCTGCTATCACGTGCGCTTCTATCCGCGGGGGCGCATCGCCGAGCCGTGCTGCTCGAACACCGACACCATTGCTTCCCTCGCCGAACTCTACGCGCACCTGGCCACCCGCGCCCCTGCGCCTCGGGTCCGACATGTTCCGACTGAGCGCCGAGCAGCTCGAGGGGGCCCGCTCGCGGTCCAAGAGCCGCGGAGGCGGGCCGCGCCGAGGCCGCCGTGGATCAGCCGCTGCTCCCCGCCAGCGTGGACCGAGGCGCCGAGGGCCTAGCCTGCCGCAGCGCGCGGGCGCGCCAGCAGCCGCCTCGGCCGCCTCGGGCGCGGCAGGAAGAGCTCGCGAGGTCAGGGCCGCCCTCGGCAAGCAGTGCGGTCTGGCGCCCGACGCGTTGCAGAAGCCACCCAGCATGGACATGCAGATGGTGACAAAGTTGGCGCCCATCCTCGTCAAGGCAGTTCTCGGGAACACGTTCCAGCTCAGACTCCTCGCGGCCGCCGAGTTCACCGCGTTCCTGATTCCAGAAGACGGCTCTCTCGCGAGAGCTGCGCTTCAGGCGGGGCGATCCTGCGCCACAGCAGCAGCAGCCGTGAGAGAGGCCAGCGGGAAAGATCCAGCGGCGCCACTAGCCGAGGTTCACATTGGGCCAGCGTGCTGTCAGATCTTCATGGTCGTGGCAGATCAAATCTTCAAAGACGGCGACCGCGTGGGAGCCAGGAGCTGCGCGGCATGGGAGACCTGCAAGCAGAAGCTTGTCAACATCAGCACGCAGCGCGACCTGAGCCTCCTGGTGAGGGGCTATCGAGTGCGTTCGAAGAGAATCAGGCCAAGATGATCGCGTCGCTGACCGACAAAGATATGCAGCGCGTCTTCTGCGATTGTGCGAATCAATTGGGAGGGGGGAGAAAGAAGGGATCGCCCCCCGCTCCAACGCGGAGAGGATCCTAGAGATGGCCATCGACGAGTTCGAGGGAATGTGACGTCGACGGTGACGACGCCAGCAGGCAGGCTCCCACCACCGACGCCTGCTCCACCGCCAAGGCACGCCAGGAGCGCCACTCAACTTCCGACAGGAGGAGATCGGAATCGTTCGAGGGCCAGTTCTGTCACAGATGAGCGGAGTGAGGCCCCCGTCGTGCCACGCTTGCAGCAGAATCAGACGTATAGTTTCAAAGAACTGGTGAAACTTTTCACTCGGTAGGCCCCGCGGGGCCCCTTTGTTTTTTTCGCTGATCTGGGTCTGCTGTCGTCCTTGTCGTTCTCGGCTTCATGTCGTCGTTCGTCTCTCCGCTTCTCTCGCCCTTCCCGCTTCTGGGCCCCGTCCTCCCTATTTTCTTCTCCCCCCCTAGGGGGGTCACGCCTCTTTGCGGGCTGGTGAACGCTGTGGTTTTCACTCCCGCTTGCGGAAGGAGGGAGACGCGGCGATCGCCTCTCGCGGAGGGACGTGGTCGCCCGCCTTCTCCTGCGCCCCCCTCGGGGCTTCTCCCCGTCTTTGCTGCTTGCTGTGGACCGACCCAGGTCAGCGCTCCGAGGGAACTTCACGGTTGAGCGAGTTTCCACTCGGGGCCCCCCCGTGGGGGCCAGGCTTCCTCAATTTAGAGCGCGCGGTAGCTCGCACATCTCTGAGGATTCTCGAAGGCGTTTTTTTTTCCCCACATCCTGAGTGGGGCTCTTGTTTTCCCAGAACACCCTCTCCTTCCCACCCACCTCCCGCTCCATCTTCCAGACAGCACAATGTTATTCCTACCACACACACCATACCATACCATAGTTCCTACCACACATACCATACCATACCATACCATACCACACCACACCATACCTACCATACCATTCACACACACACACACCATACCATACCATAGTTCCTACCACACATACCATACCATACCATACCATACCATACCACACCATACCTACCATACCATTCCATATCGGAAAACCATACTATTTACATGGTTTCGTGCCCCTCCCACCCCTCCAGGGAGGCCCCGCCTGAGCGAGGAGGGTATCGGAATACCATGCTATTTACATGGTTTCGTGCCCCTCCCACCCCTCCAGGGAGGCCCCGCCTGAGCGAGGAGGGTATCGGAATACCATACTATTTACATGGTTTCGTGCCCCTCCCACCCCTCCAGGGAGGCCCCGCCTGAGCGAGGAGGGTATCGGAATACCATACTATTTACATGGTTTCGTGCCCCTCCCACCCCTCCAGGGAGGCCCCGCCTGAGCGAGGAGGGTATCGGAATACCATACTATTTACATGGTTTCGTGCCCCTCCCACCCCTCCAGGGAGGCCCCGCCTGAGCGAGGAGGGTATCGGAATACCATACTATTTACATGGTTTCGTGCCCCTCCCACCCCTCCAGGGAGGCCCCGCCTGAGCGAGGAGGGTATCGGAATACCATACTATTTACATGGTTTCGTGCCCCTCCCACCCCTCCAGGGAGGCCCCGCCTGAGCGAGGAGGGTATCGGAATACCATACTATTTACATGGTTTCGTGCCCCTCCCACCCCTCCAGGGAGGCCCCGCCTGAGCGAGGAGGGTATCGGAATACCATACTATTTACATGGTTTCGTGCCCCTCCCACCCCTCCAGGGAGGCCCCGCCTGAGCGAGGAGGGTATCGGAATACCATACTATTTACATGAGTTTCGTGCCCCCTCCCACCCCTCCAGGGAGGCCCCGCCTGAGCGAGGAGGGTATCGGAATACCATACTATTTACATGGTTTCGTGCCCCTCCCACCCCTCCAGGGAGGCCCCGCCTGAGCGAGGAGGGTATCGGAACACCATACTATTTACATGGTTTCGTGCCCCTCCCACCCCTCCAGGGAGGCCCCGCCTGAGCGAGGAGGGCATCAAGAAAATAGGTCCCACAAAACCGTTAATCTCTTTATGTGGGGAACTCCGTTAGCATTTTTTTTGCAATTTCGCTTCGATGCACGACCCGATACCGATTCGCCGCCGCCTTCTCCTCCTCCTCCTCCTCTTCCTCCCCCTCCTTTCTCCCCCTCCCCCTCCCGTTTCTCCTCGTCCTCCTCGTCCTCCTCCTCCTCCTCCTCCTCCTCCTCCTCCTCCCTCCACCTCCTCCTCCTCCTCCTCCTCCTCCTTCCGCCACCTCCTCCTCCTCCTCCTCCTCCTCCTCCTCCTCCTCTTCCTCCTCATCCTCATCCTCATCCTCATCCTCATCCTCATCCTCATCCTCGTCCTCATCCTCCTCCCGCCCTCCAGGCTCCATCGCCCCCCTCGCCGCTCGGAGCGTTTGCGGGCTGCTCCATGCTTCTCGGGCTATGAGTTTTCAGCCGTGCAGAATGGCGTGTCAGTAGGTAGGAACTCAACAGCAATGTATGGAAGCAGTGTGAATGCAGCTACGAATCGAAAGTGCGAGCGCGAAGTGAGTACGAATCGAACCTGTGAAACAAATAAAAAAAGGAAATCCCAGCATAATTATGAGAAGCTACGGTTCCAATTACTAGGCATGGGCATGCGTGTGTTTTCACACTTGTCACGTTTAGGATGCGCACTCAGACTGGTCCCTTCATATGTTTTCACATTCAGGTTCCGCATTCGCACTGTGCCATGCTTTGCTCACACCCTCGATTCGCATTCGTACAATGCTCGTACTTGTTCCGCACGCTCGTAGTATACATTCAGTATTGCCCGCCTTTTCGCCATATGTTTTCGCATTTGCACTTTCGATTCGTAGTTGCTTCACGCTCTTAGTTTCGGTTTGAGTTGATTCCCCAATCAGTGCTTGCTCTGAAGGTGTCCGAGCGGGAATTGCAAGATTTGGCGAAAGTTTCCCGCCGAATTTGGTGACGCTAGGTTCCTGGGTTCACGGTTCTGGGTTCCCGGGGTCCTGGTCGTTGGTTCCGGTCCGATTTTGGTGGGTTCCGGGTTTTCGGATTCCCCGTCTATCTCATTATCGATCTCCTTATCGATCCCATGTCAAATCATCCACTGACTGGGGTTTCTCTCTGGTGGAAGTTCACGCCCGTACTGTCGGACTCGAACCCTTACCTCTCGCGACATCGAGGGAATCACCGGCCGGCACGGCGCGGCCCTTCCTCTCCTCTTGCCCCCTCCCGGGCCCGTCGCTCTACCCTCCCACTCCTCTCTCCTCTCCTCGCGTCCCCCATGCTGTCCTCGATTCCCCCAACCTCCCCTCTTCGCCCTCCCCCTTCCTGGGCCCCGTCGCGACCGTCGCCCCTCGCCCACCAGCCGTCCGCCAGTCGCAGGGTGGGGGGGGGAGGGGCGGCTTGAACCGCGCCGCGAGGCATCCTGCGGCGCGGCGGCGCCGAGAGCGTGGGCTACAGCGACATCCTGGCCGCGGAGGGCCGGCCGCTTCTCTCGAGGGGTTGCTCTGCAGGTGTCCGGGATACGGGGCCCGCAGATATACACCACCACCACCACCACCACCACCACCACCACCACCACCACCACCACCACCACCACCACCACCACCACCACCACCACCACCACCACCACCACCACCACCACCACTCCCCCTCCCAGGAAGGAGGAGGGGAAGGGGAGGGTGGAGGAGAGGGAGGGGGAATGGAGGTGGTGGTGGTCGTGGTGGTGTGTTGTCTTGGGGCCCGCACGGGAGAGTCTGCCCGGGAGAGGCCCCACACCTCTCCCGGAAGAGCGGCCCCCTGCTGGCACAAAACAAGTCCCGGAGCGGGCGGTGGGCCTCCGCCTCCGCAGCAGGCGGCGGCCCTGGAGCCCGAGGTGCTCTTCTGGGCAGAGGAGGTGGAGGAGGAGGGAGGCAGGAGAGAGGAGGAGGAGAGGAGGAGAGGAGAGGAGGAGGAGGAGGGGAGGAGGAGGAGAGGAGGAGGAGGAGGAGGAGGGGATGGAGGAGGAGGGGAGGAGGAGGAGGAGGAGGAGGAGGAGGAGGAGGAGGGAGGAGGAGGAGGAGGAGGAGGAGGAGAGGAGGAGGAGGAGGAGGAGGAGGAGGGGAGGAGGAGGAGGAGGAGGAGGAGGAGGAGGGGAGGAGGAGGAGGAGGAGGAGGAGGAGGAGGAGGAGGAGAGGGGGATGGAGGGCGCATGCCCCCCCGCTCCTTCCGCAGTGCGCGGCGACCTCAGGACGGGTGCGCCTCTCCGGTGCGGCGGTGACCGCCATGGCAGGTGCGGCCCTCTCTCGGGGGGGGGGTGCTGAAGGCTGCCTGGGAGAGTCTGACGAGGAGCGATACACACCTCTCTCAGATGTTCATTTGGGAGGCCTTCCCAGGGCCCGCGTGACGCATCTGCTTGGCCCCAGTTCGGCTCCAGTTCGACTCTAGCTCGATTCAACTTCGACTCACGTTCGGTTCAAGTCGACAGACGTTCGGTGCAGCATCGGTGCATGAGTGGAGCGAGTGGTTCCAGGAAGGTCCCCAGGACGTGAATCTACCCGTTCCACCGTGCGTCTGAGAGTCTGCCGAAGAGTGCTCCCCACCTCTCGGGGGTGAAACGCGCGACCGTTCTCGGGAAGGGGCTTCGGGATGTCTTGCAGTTCAGAGTTTGGGAGTGGGTCTCGGGACCGCCACGGACAGTTTCCTCGGGGGGGGTGGGGCGGAGAACCTGATATTCCGGGATCTGGCGCAAGCTTCTTGGAGAGCGAAGTCTTCCAGCAGGCCCGCCAGGCCGTGATGGGCGACAGGGGGGAGACAGGGAAACCTGGAGTTACGGAATCTCCTGCCTGCATCTGGTTTGGGCCACGCCGCCTGACGCCTCTCTTATGGCGCCTCGAGGCGCCAGGGGAAGGTGCGGCGACCACGCCGCGTGGTGGGTCAGTGGGGATTCTTCGTGACCTCGCGGTCTTGGACGGTCTCCGGCGACTTGGGCCTCCGAGAGGTCCCAAAACCGTGCGGTGACGGACCTGGCCCAGGGTGTCCCTGGCCCACGGTGCTGCTCTCGGGGCCTCGCAGGATACGGTAGGGGCACTGGTTGAGGGCTGTGCCCAGGAGCCTTTAGACCCTGGGCCATTCCTTATCTCGGGCCTTGCGAAAGGGGGGGGTAGGGAAATCGGAGGTTACGAAATCTGCTGCATGCAGCTGGTTTCGGCCTCGCCGCCGGGCCCATTCCTCGATACACGGGCGCCTCCCGTCGCCGGGAGGCGCCGGGGAAATCGGCTACGCGAGCTGATTCCCTACCCTTTGCCATCCCTCCTTGTATTCCCCCCGATTATCGGATGAGGGCTGTGGTGATGTCCGTGGCCGATCAACGAGTGGAGTTCCACCGCTTCCAGACCCCGGGCTCCTGAGCTAAGGGTTCCGTGTCCATATAGGTCGGCCACGCTGGGCGCCCAGCTCCGAGGGACGAGCGGGTTCGTCGACGTGAGCGTGCAGTGTGGCGTCGAGGTCTGGCACCGCCTCGAGGGCGTGGTCAGAGCCGAGTGCCAGCGCGGGTGGAGCCCCGGCGAGGCCTGCAGGAGCATCGTGCTGTGGGCCCATGCTATCCGCCTGAGCCTGGGCGACGGCGCTGAAGGGGGCGATCGAGCAGGCGCAGGCCTCGTCTGCTGCGGGTCGCAGTGATGCCAAGGCCTGTAGTCCTCGAGCCGCTTTCTGGCGGCAGTGCGTCGCACTGCAGAGGTGACGGCATTCGTGCTGCTGGCCCTGCAGCTCCCCAGAATTCACTTATGAGCGAAAGCCCGTGCTCGCGCGGACCAGCAGAGATACAACATGCCCCCACGGTAGCCACCGTATACACGAAGGCCGGTGAGGGCCTTCTTGCGAATCCCGGGAAGCCCTCGGCCAGGGACACAGTTCTGGCAACACCCGACCTTCCCCATGGCGGCCGCACCGCGCGCCAGGCTGCTGACTGCTCCGCCCCCGAAGTCCTAAGGCAGCAGGAGTACAGCCGGACCGAGGTATAAGATCGAGGGGGGTTCGGGGAGGGTGCCCTAGTGTCCTTCGTGTTTGTTGGATGTCCTCGCGCATCCCGGGGGAGGGCACCCTCGCATGTTCTGTGTGTTTCGGCCGGCGGAGAGCCTCAGGTTCGTGGAGGAGGCTCTTCTGTCCTTCGTCCGGCCGTAAGGTGAGGAGCTGGAGGGCGGGGAAGTGGACGCGGAGAGGCGCGGGAGGCGGGAACCGGGGGCGACCTGCGTCGGCCTCCTCCGGGTACGATCGAAGTGGGTACGGATCGGGCTTCGCGTAATGGGTGGGCGATGAAGGGGGGGGGGAGCGAGGGCTGCATAGAGGGTGCCCTTGAGGGCCCCTATCTTTAAGTCGGGCGTGTCCCCCTACAGGGGGATTTTCGACGAAAATGGTGACGAAGACGGACAGCAGGAACTGCCCATTTTGAACAGAATTCGCTGTCGGCGTCGCCGCGGGCGTTGTCAGTTTGAGACAGTCGCCTGCCCAAGAGCGGCCGCTGTCGGTTTGGGACACAATTAGCTGTTGGGCATTGTACCCTTTTTTCAGTACCAAGTCCGGGCGTACCAACCCTCGTCGTTGCCGACAGGTTCCTGCTCCTCCTCCTCTTCCTCCTCGACGTCGTAGCTGCTGTCGTTGACGCCGCCGCCACCGTCTTGCTCGCTGTCGTCGTCGTTGTCCTCGCCCTCGCCAGTTGGGGGAGGGGCGGCCCCCCAGGAGCCCTCCCTGAAGAGCAGCCCGTCCTCGGACCGCTCGGAGGACGGCGGCGAATGGGGGGAGCTCATCCTCGTGCTTGTCCTCGTCCTCCCCGTCCTTCTCCTCGCCCTCCTCGTCCTCGTCCTCCTGTTCCTCCTGCCCCAGGCGGGCCAAAGGCGCCATGCCCAGGCCTCGCATCAGTCCTCTTTGCAGGGGTGCGACAGCTGTTCCTTCCCAGCCCAGACTCATCCCCTCGGCGCCGCGGCCTCAGCAGTTCACTGGCCTCGGGGCCTGATCGCCTTATCGGAACGCCCCCACCGATCCACCCTCACCTCCTCGCGTTGAGACCAAACAAAGCGACGGAATGTGTTTGTCAATGTTCGGCCTCCGGGGGCACCCACTGAGCTCCGGACCGTCCAACGAACATCCCGCCGGCAGGGCCAATGTGAGAATCTTCCAGACCATTCTGGAAGCAAGCCCCCTCGTTATCCCGATGACCACGGGGGCTCTCTTCCTGTCTGGTATCTGTTGGTCCTTGCCGAAGCTTGCAGGCTTGATTGAGGATGGCCGCCTCGGATTACAAAGGACGCCCGACAAAGGAACGAGGCTCCCGCTCGAGACCTCCTCAAGCTTCAGACTCCCAGGTGTCGCCAAGGCTGTACTTTGACAGGGTATTCCGATGGCCGCCTGGGATTTGTTCCACGAAGCGGGGTGGCCCAGACATCCCCTCCATTTGCGCAGGAACGAGGCTCCCGCTGGAGACTTCCTCGGGATTCTGGCTCCCGGGCGTCACCGAACCCGGTTTTTTGCAGGGCGTCCCGATGTTCGCCTCGGATTGCCGACATGAGGCGGGACCCCATTGGGAGGGGGCTCCCGCTCGAGACGTCTTCGCGAGTCACTCACGGACGATTTATTTCCCGCTCGAGACGTCCTCCAGACTCTTGTGCGAGTCTGTGGGTGAGTGTGCGTGCGTGTGCGAGTGCGTGCGGTGTCGATGATGGTGGCGATGATTCTGGTGATGTTGCTGGTGATGTGATTGTGATGATGCTGCTGCTGATGGTGATAGTGGTGATGATGATGCAGACGACGGTGGTGATGATGATGATGAGGAGGAGGAGGAGGAGGAGGATGATGATGCTGATGCTGCTGCTGCTGATGATGATGATGATGATGATAATGATGGTGATGGTGATGGTGATGATGATAATGCGGATGTCCAGGGTTATCCTCATGATGGCGATGCTGATGATTTTTAGTGTGATGATGATGTTGATGATGATGATGATGATGATGATGATGATGATGACCATTCTGATAATGCTGATGATGATGCTGATGATAGTGATGGTGATGGTGGCGGTGACGATGATGATAATGCAAATGCAAATGATGGTGATGCTGGAAGTACCGATCCGCGCTCGTGATGGGATGGCGGCTGTAATGGTGATGGTGATTGTGATCATCATGGTGATGATGATTGTGGATATGATGACGATGATGCTGAGGATGCTGCTTATGCTGATGATGATGAGGATGCTGATGATGACGACGACAGTAATGATGATGATGATGATGATGATGATGATGATGATGATGATGATGATGATGATGATGGTGGTGATGCCGATGACGGTACAATGGCCAGCATGGTCGGTGGTCAGGATGGGATGGTAACAGTGATGATGCTGATGATGATGATGATGGTGATGGTGATGATGATGCTGATGGTGATGATGATGATGATGATGGCGATGATGATGATGAGGAGGAGGAGGAGGAGGAGGAGGAGAGGGAGGAGGAGGCAGAGGAGGAGGAGGAGGAGGAGGATGGTGTGATGGTGATGATGTTGACACTGGTGATGTTGATGATGGTAAGGATGCCGATGGTGATGATGATGCGGATGATGATGATGATGATGATGATGATGATGATGATGATGATGATGATGATGATGATGATGCTGATGCTGATGTTGATGATGATGGTGGTGATGATGATGATCATGGCCGGTGATCAGGATGGGATTGTGACAGTGATGATGCTGATGCTGATGATGATGGTGGCGGTGATGGTGTTTGTGATGATGACGATGATGATGATGATGATGATGATGATGATGATGATGATGAGGATGAGGATGAGGATGAGGATGAGGATGAGGATGATGATGATGATGAGGAGGAGGAGGAGGAGGATGATGATGATGATGATGATGATGATGATGAGGCTAGTGTGATATTGATGATACTGATGATGGTGCTGGATATGATGATAATTGTGAAGTTTGATGATGAGGAGGAGAAGACGGGTGAGGTGTGGAGGTGAGGACCGCGTGGAGCGGTCAGAGAGAAAACCCACATTGAATGCACAGCCATCCCCAGGGAGGGGGTTCAGAACCCCTGGGGCCCACGCTGGGAAACCCAACCACGACGTAGGAATTCTTGGGTTTGGCCTTATCGGAACGATACCGCCGATCCCTCGGGCTTGGCCATGGCCACGCCGGTATCGGGCTCCTGCCCTAATTGTGGCATGATCCATCACGGTGAGGCGCACTGCATCTGCTACTGCGCAGGATGGGTTCCATCCTCGACGGGGGGGGGGGGAAACCCTTCTCGAGGAACAAGACAGCAAGACCCTTGTGGAGACTCTTGGCGACCCGAGCAACTTGTGCCAGTAGGCTTTCTTGGATCGGCGCCGGACTTCCCCGGCGGCGTCTCCAGCGCCGCCCCTGGCGCGCTCCGCGCGCCAAGTTTTGCACGAGCAGCCTTGTACACTATCTCTTGCCTGTCCTTGAGGAGCACCTGGGCCCGCAAACGGGAGGCGCTCAGACAACCTTTGCCGAGTAGCGCGCATGAGGCGCATAGAAGCAGCAACAAACTGGCGCCAAGAGGTTTGGTGGGATTCGTTCACACGCTTGAGAGTTTCTCAGATGGTGCGCTGACCTCGGGAATTGTGGGGCTTCAGCCTGGCCACTCACCGTCTGGAAAGTCACCCAGGGACGTACCCAATCCACCCGAGACGCCTGGCAGCACAATCTGGTAAGTCCGCTTGGAGCACCATTCCGCTGGACCTCCCAGGAGCTCACGAACGTGGCGACGGATGTGCAGTTCACAGCAACCATGGGCCCGTTTTCCGCCACCACCACCACCACCACCAGAAGTTTTCCGCCATCACCACCACCATAAATTGGAGGGGGAGGGGGTCCTCCTCCTCCTCCTCGCTCGCGGCATGTGACGAAAATGGGCCGATCTCTAGTGGTGGGGCCGGCGAGGTACGAGGGGGGAGAGACGGACGGGGGCCCGAAAGAGGAGGACGAAGGCGGACACGTTCGGCGGAACGAGCGAAGGAGGGGAGGACACGAGGAAAGGGACCCACGGGTTGACTGTGGCGCGCCCGCCTAACCCATCCCCCCACACCTCGCTCACTAACCTCTAAAGCCCGACCCAAGTACCCCCGCCTCCCTGCTTGGCCCTCAGACATAGGAGTTGTCCAGCAAGATGTATTATAAGTAGAGGGTCGATAAGGTCGACGAACTCGAGATGGAAGTTCGCGCACGTGAGTTTAAGCAGAGGTCGGAGGAGTCAAGGATGTGCTGCGTCGGGAGGGGTGGTGGTCGTAGGGAGGGTGGGTGGTCGTAGAGGTGGGTGGGAAGGGCGTTTCGGGCCGGACGAAAGGGGTGGTTTGGGAAAGGGCGGTTACGAAATCTGCTGCATGCAGCTGGTTTCGGCCCGATTCGGCCCCACCGAGGGGCCCATTCCTCGATATATAGCCGCCTTCCGGCGCCGGGAGGCACCGGGAAAATCAGTTACGTGAGCTGATTCTCAACCCCCCCCCTTGCTATCCCCCCCTTTCGCCCGACCCGAGTTGAGGTTTTGGGAGGGGGGGAGAGTGGCCAGGTCTCTGCTCGGGGACGCGGGCAGGGGTGGCCGCAGGCCGGGGGCTGGGGGCCTCTCACAAGTGTCGCCGCCAACGTCGTGGGTGCGTTGCCAGGGGGGGGGGGTGAGGCGGTTGTGGCCGAGTGCCGCCATCGGCGGGTTGCGCTGCCTCAGGGGCGGCGTCAGTCGTTAAGGACCGAGGGCGCTAGAGGTCGGAGGGGCGTTGCACCCTAGAAGGTGCGTTGTGTGGTGGGGTCGCCAGTAGCGCGGCAAGGCTCGGAAACCAGGGTCGTCTTGTACTTGGTTTGAGGTGTGGCGCTGGCGTCGCCTGTGTCGGCTCTAGTGCTGGTGCTGGTGGCGTCTCCAGTGCTGGTGCTGGTTCAGCTGGCGTCGGCACTGGCTCTTAGTCTGCTCCCGCTGGTAGAGGTCCCGCTGGTGTGAACTCGGACTCTGGGACTGGCGCCCGGTCCTGGTGGCGGCAATGGTTTTGGTGGCGTGGGTGGTGGTGCTGCTCGTGAGCTCGGTAAGGCTGAGTGTTGGGTGCCTGCAGTGCGTGGGGCTGGGCGTAAGGAAGGGCGTCGGAAAGGGCGTTGGGGCGGACGTCGATTTGGACGTCAGGACGGGTGTCGGGATGGGCGTGAGGCTGGGAGTCGGGAAGGGCGTCGGGGAGGGCGTCGGGTAGGGCGTCGGGTTCGGCGTCGTGTTGGGCTTCGGGAAGGGCGTCGGGAAGGGTGTCGAGAAAGGCGTTGGGAGGGGAGCCGGCGGAGGCGTCGGGAAGGGCGCGGGGCTGGGCGTCGGTTTTGGCGTCGGGTTGGGCGTGGGGTTGGGCGTCAGGAAGGGCGTCGGGAAGGGCGTCGGGTAGGAGGTAGGCTTGGGCGTCGGTTCGGTCGTCGGTTCGGGCGTCGGAAAGTGCGTCGGGTTGGGCGTAAGGTTGGGCGTCGGATTGGGCGTCGGCGGGGGCGTCAGCGGGAGAGTCGGGAGGGGAGTAGCGCAGGGGGTCGGCCTGGGCGTCGGGTGAGGCGTCGGTGGGGGGGTAGGGTTTGGGGTCGGGTTGGGCGTCGGGTTGGGCGTCGGGAAGGGCGACGGGTTAGGCGTCTGGTTGGGCGTCGGGTTGGGCGTCGGGGAAGGCGGCGGGAAGGGCGTCGGGTGGGGCGTCGGTTTGGGCGTCGGGAAGGGCGTCGGGAAGAGCGTCGTGTAAGCCGTCGGGTACGGGGTCGGCGGGGGCGTCGGGTTGGGCGTCGGTCGGGACGTCGGAAGGGTCGTCGTCGGGGTGATCGGCGTCGTCGTCGTGGGTGGCCCTGGCGGTTCCCGCGGGCTCCCTCGCAGGGCACGCGGCCACTCGGGGCTCAGCTAGGGGTGCGTGGGGTATGTCGCGTGGGCCGTGGGGTAGTTGAGGGGGCGTTCGGGTCGTGGGGGAGGCTTCGGCTGTCCCTATGACCGCTTCCCGTGGTGTGCCCCCCACGGGCTCCCTCTCAGGGTATGCGGCCACTCGGGATCTCGAGCTGGCCGCGGGGGAGGCGGCGCCCGCCGCGGGCTGTCCAGCGGCCCCAATGGCCGCTTCCCCGGGTATGCCCCCCGCGGGCACCCTAGCAGGGCATGCGGCCACTCGGGGCTCGGCTGGGGGGTCGTGGGGTCCGTCGTGGGGGCCGCGGGTTCGTCGAGGGGGCCTTCTCGTCGTGGGGAAGTCGGGGGGGCAGGCGTGGGGCTCATTAGGGTGGCTCCGGCTGTCCCTACGACCGCGTCCCCGGGTATGCCCCCCACGGGCTCCCTCTCAGGGCATGCGGCCACTCGGGATCTCGAGCCGGCCGCGGGGGGGGGGGTCATGGCGTGGTGAGCAGGGTAGTAGCACGCGGCCCCTATGGCCGCTTCCCCGGGCATGCCCCTCATAGCCATGAAATAGATGCTCTGGCAGGTAGCCTCTGGATCCGTGATGTGGTCTGCGAAATTGAAGCTCTTGGAGGCCGTGAAAGTGGAATCCTGGAGGTCCGCGAAATGGATGTCCTTGTGTGAACCAGGCATGACATTGGAGTCCTGGGAGGCCGCGAGATCGGAGGTGAGGTGCTTCGCGAAATTGATGTCTTTGGAGGCCTTGACATCGATGTCCTTGTGTGAACCATCTGTGGCCTCGGGGCCCTGGTAGGTCGCACCGTGGACTTGGGGTGTGGCGGATAATGTAGGAGGCCGTCTGGAGGGTCACATCGTCGTCGTAAGCGGCGTCGCGGTGGGAGTCGTGGGGGGCGTCGGCGAGGGCGTCGACGGGAGCGTCGTCGTGGGGGTCGTCGAAGCTCATGTCGGTGGCCCACAGCGTGCGACTGCCGCACGGTATGCCCGCAGTGCGGCGGGTGGCCTTCCTGGCCGCCTCCTCGGTCTCGAAGTGGACTTAGCCGTCCGTGGTCCTGCGGGATGCCGTCGCCGTCGGCAACCATGTAAGATGTGCGGATCTTGCCGAAGAGGCTGAAGGTCGCATGCAAAGCTGCATTGTCGATGCCTCGCCAGATGCCCGTGACAAGGATAGTCCGCCGCCTGAAGGTCGAGTTGGGCGTCGTGTGGGCGTTCTGTTGGGGGTCGGGTGTGTCGTCGGGAGGGCCGTCGGGTTGGTCGCATTGTGAGGAGTCCGGAAGGGCGTCGGGTTGGGTGATTGGTGAAGCGTCCAGAGGGTCGTCGGGGTAGGCGTCGGGAGGGGTGTGGGGCTGGGCGTCAGTTAGAGTGTGTCGGGAAGGTCGTCGGGTGGAGTGTCGGCGGGGGCGTCGCATGGCGAAGCGGAAAAGACGGCGGGAGGGGCGGCAGGGGCGGCGGGAGTGGTCGGGACGGTCGTCGGCGGTGTCGTACGTCGACGTAGTGTGGCCTGCGACGTGGCGTTGTCGATGGCCTGCTCGACGTATGCGATGTCGGGGTAAGATGCCGTAGGTCGGGCCGCAGCTGCCTCCGGGTAGTCGTAACTGTCGTTGGTCTCCGCTGGCATGAAGGTGGCCTCATGCGGCTTAATCACGTGATCGGTGTTGGTGATGGCGTCTGCTCTTGTAGCGGCGGCGGGAGGCAGCGGCGGCAGGATGAGGGTGGACTCGTGTCCAAAGAACGGGTCGGTCTGATCTGGGACCTGGACGACGATGTACTTCGTCACGATGGTTGCTTTGCCTTTCTTTGCGGAGGTGCGGTTCTGGAGGGCGGCCTCGCAGGCTTGCATCCGTTTGCGTCGGGCCGCGCGAAAGGCGGCTGTGGGCCCGATCGCTGCGAGTTTCATGGCGCGGAGCGTACTGGTTGTAGGGCGAGTGGGCGCTGTTGCCGATGCCGATGCCGATGCCAATGGAGCTGTGGGCCGCCTCGCTCTCGGGCAGCCCCCCATAGCCTGGCTCAAGTTGTCCGCCTGGTGCATCACGGGCTCCACGATCCGCATCGCGGGCCGCGCTGGGCGTTGCCGCGGGCGGGCGAAGAGGGGACACGCGCCCAAATCGCCCGGGCGGAAACGCCTCTCCTCCTCCTCCTCCTCCTCCTCCTCCTCCTCCTCCTCCTCCTCCTCCTCCTCATCCTTCTCCTTCTCCTCCTCCTCCTCCTCCTCCTCCTCCTCCTCCTCCTGTTCCTCCTCCTCTCCTCCTCCTCCTCCTCCTCCTCCCTCCTCCCTCCTCCTCCACCTCCTCTCCTCCTCCTCCTCCTCCTCCTTCCCCCCTCCAATTTGTGGTGGTGGTGGTTGTGACGGAAAGCAGGCCCATCAGTACACGTTCGGACGCTAACACTCATCCACCAAGGCACACGAGGAGAGCACATTCGCCTGTACAGGTCTTGACCTCCATGCGCTCCCCGAGCATGCCAGGACTCGTGTGGTCGTTTCGTGACCTGTGCGCGAGGCGAGGTTGGGCTTTGATGCGCACCTCGGTCTTGGAACTTCCGAGAGGGTCGCCCCGAGGACCGATGCCACTTCGCGGGCCCTCGGGTGGCCACCACCGCCTGCAAGCCTCTCAAGCTCGCGAACAACCCAGGCCGCCAGATCCATCTGCGCACCGGTCGCCCCCGAGGTGGTTCGGCCGCGTCGCAGTCGATTGCGTTCGGTCGGTTGTCACGTCGGTTGCTGCAGCTCTGCTCCTCTTTGGCCTTCTTGCGGCCTGTCGGTTTCGGTCGGTTTCCGGATTCGCTGCCGGCTCGGTCGGTCCTGGTAGTACCCGTCGCTGTGGACGGTTTTGGCCCCAGACCTGGAGCATGCGTGCACCCTAGCACTCACGCGCGCTTGGGGAAGCGCCATGGCTCGGCCTCCCGGCTGCGCCTTGCAGGAGCCGCTGGTCGTCCACGCGGCAGCGGGCGCGTGCGGGCGGGGCGGACCCTTGGCATGCTGGCACGGCGTCGTGGCCTGTCACGCGCTGGGGCCGTTGGCCGCGGCTTGCTTGTGCTTGTTGTTCGTCCTGACCATCACGATGGATCCTTCGCCGGGGGACTGGGGTGGCGCTCAGCTGGTCGAGGCGAACCAGAGCAGTGGGGGCCACTGCGCCCTCCTGAAGACATCGGCGAACCAGAGCTGCTGGGACTTCGCGTCCGCAAAGGCTAAGCACAAGCTGCATGGTCCGTACACGGTCGCGCGCGTGGTCCGTTGGTGGTGCTCACGGCTGGGAGATTTCTTGATATGCGAGGGGCAGGAAGCGTGTGACAGGCTAGGGGGGGACGCAGACAAGAGGCAGAGGCTGTCCCGCGAGTCGTGCTGCGAGGTGGTCACGGTGGCAGTCGACAAACGTTGGATGCTCTACGTCGCGCTCGGCTTGATCCTGGTGGCGGTGGGCAACATTATGATGTGCTGCTTCTGCCTGGGGACGCGCCGAAATCCAGTGCCGCCCAGCTACTGGTGTCTCCAGTCGGGGCCCTCGCTTTCGTCGAGAAGTTCTCGACGTGCGCGGCGTGCCTCCTTCTGCCGGAAGTGCTACTACAGATATCGGGATGACTATTTCTGGAAGGTGGACGTCACCGAGGAGTTGAGAGATCAAGTGCAGGCGCTGTTCGATTGCAGGACTGACTCAAGAAGAATGGGGAAGGGCCACGACGGGAAATGGGTCAGCCATAACAGGCTTGTGGTGACCAGGGTCTGGCGCATAGAAAACGGAAAGCTGTGGAGCGCGTACGCGCGCGCGAGGAAGTGTATCCAGAGAGTCGCGAGGCAGCCCAAAAGCCTGCGGTGCTCTGAGAACGTCAGGAGGGCCGAGCATGCCATTCGGGCAGAGGCCTACGCTGCCCGAGGCAGGGCGCGGTCGGCGTCCGACAGGAACGCCGTGAGGCTGGCCGATTATTTTGAGTGCTCCCTCGAGCTGGATGCCAGAAGGAACGAGGTGCTGCTGTTCCACGGCTGTCCGAACAGAAAGGCGCGGGATCCGATCAACGGGATCGACGAGCAGTTGTGGGCCGACGACTGGCCTTCTCCCGTCGATGCGGTCTGCAAGCAGGGGTTCGATGACCGCCTGGGCAGGCTGGAGGGAATGCTCGGAGCGGGGACCTACTTCGCGGACATGGCCAGCAAGGCGGACTGCTACGCGGGCAAGTACAACCCGCTGACCGTGTGCGAGTCAGATCACACCCACCCGGACCATTCGCCCGCAACAATATTCCTTGCGCGCGTGGCGCTGGGCACCCCTTACGTAACGATGCAGGCCCTGGAGGGTCTCAGGCGCCCTCCATGCCACCAGGGCCACTTCGACACGAACGTTACTCGCGTGTCGGTGGTCCATCCTGGCAGCAAGCCGTGGGTTGAGAAAGGGCTCTGCATCAAGCTCTGCGACCACCCCCGCTTCGATTCTGTGATCGCTGACAGGAGGTTCGACGGCGACGAAGGAACATTTAAGAAGTTGTGGAACGAGTACGTCATCTACGGCAAGCATTCGTATCCAGAGTTCCAGGTGGAGTACCGGAGAGAAAAAACGTCGGATATTGCAGTTGATCCTTCGCATCGCGCTTCGTCCGCAGCCTCTTGCGGGAGTCTTGGGCCGTCTTGGGATTCCCTTGGCCCGTCAGACGCCTTTGGAGGCTGGCTTGGGGGGCATCTCTCGACCGTGTGGGGGAGCCGTTTTGGAGGTCTCGTGGGCCGTCTTGGGGATGCCTTGGGGGCATCTTTGGCTGTCTTGGGGCTCTCTTGGCACGTCTTTGGGCCCTCTTGGGGGATTCTTGATGCGCGTGGTTGGTTTTAATCGTCGGATTGCCCTCACCTGCGTCTTCGGCCGCTGGGGTCACATCTGGCTTCGCGGGTATATCTTCCGACATTCCTCCCTCGGCTCGCCTTCCTCTTTTGACTTCACATCTCTGCTTGCCTCGCCTTTCGTTCCCCTCTTAAAGCTACCATGTACAGCCGTTGCGCATGCACGCCTCTCTTTCCTGGTTTGCTCTCCTACCCAGCTGGCCATGTTTCCTCTTGACTTCCTCTGCTGCGGTGCGCTTGCGTGTTCGGTGTGTGATGGAGATAGGTATCCCTCCACTCGTCAGGGCTACCGTTATGTGTTCGGCGCGTCTTGCCACAGTTTGTTTTTCTGTTTGCTTGATGTTTTCGCCCTCTTCTCTCTCATGGCCGAGTCGTTCGAGCAGCGATGACAATCTATATATATATATATATATATATATAGAACGCTTGTGACGACAGCGGCGGCATGAGCGAATGCGGCAAACGTAGCTACGACACCAGGTGCGGCCGTGCTTTGCTGCATACGCCATAGCACCCTTCAAAAGAGGTCGAGGACAATTCCTGGACAGTGTTTGCACTGCAACGTGTTCTTACGTATTCCTTGATGAGGTGGCAACCTCATTGATTGAAGAGGTCCTAGCGCTGGGTTCCAACACGATTCTTACTCCATGGGATATCACGCCATTGGATCCCATACGATTGGTTCCCACACAATCTTTCACAATGGGGCCCTGTACGATAGGTTCCCACACAATAGGGTCCCACAAGATGGGGCTCCGCTCCATGAGATCCCGGGGCACACATGGTAGGGTCCCACACGATATTGTCATACACGATATGTTCACACGCGACAGGGCCGCAAACGATAGGATTGACGGTTCGTGAAGTGATAGGTGGTGGTATCGTCGTTGGTGCAGTGGTAGAGGTTCAGAAAGCATTGTCCCACATGTTAGCGCCAATAGATCGCATCACAGGTGTTGCACTTCGTGAGCGGTACAGGGTTGGTGGTGGGGACCGCGCTAGTGTTATCTTACTATCAGTTTGAGGTCTCACATCGCCTATCAGTTTAGACCGAGCGAGCAACTACTGGCAGAGTGGCGCTTTGTGGGTTCGCGACGGGCACCCAACGATTTTGGAATCCGTGATCGCTCTGATGGCTTCCGCCGTTTGCCCTACGACGAGGGAGCATTGGAACAACCGAGCAAACACTGACCAGGCCAAGCGGAGCGCATTCTGTGTGCAGTTTGACGCTGAGGGTTGTGCAGAGTATGTGTGAGACGTTCTATACCTCCCTGCCGTTCGATGGGCAAGCCCGCTCTGTATGCTCCTGCGGCTTCTCACACTTTGGCTTTTCTCGCGTTGGGGAGCGCTGCTTGCGCGCGGCACATGGCAGGACGGCACCTACTTCGTGGGTGCTCATAGTGCAGCTGGCAAGGTCCGCTTTATGGGCCCCTCCATTTTCTGTCCTCCCCCTCCTCCTCCTCCTCCTCCTCCTCCTCCTCCTCCTCCTCCCCCTCCTCCCTATTCCTGCCCCTCCTGCATCCTCCTCCTCCTCAGCTTATGCAGCGAACGGTTGGTTGAAGGATGTTATCTGTCGCTAGTAATGCGCAGTTGTCAACACATTCTCGGCACGTTGGCATCAGTTTTGATGTTTGGGTGTGGCAAGACAAGTACGTGGGCTCTTCTGAGCATGTGGCGGCAGCGTGCATATAAGCCTTCGCCCCTTTCACATGCGCTTCCCTGTGCAACAGTTTGCTTCTGCCCCCCTTTTCCTCCAACCACACGTTAGTTAGAAGCGTCAGTGGGACGACGTAGGCGTACATGTCAGGCACGGTTCTGGAGACCCCACCGTTGGAATCCTGGCTTTCCAGTCCAGCGCCTCGGTAGAGCACCTCAGTCAAGCGTGATGTTGGCATGCTACTCCGACGGAGTGCGTCGAACTGCGGTTATGCTTCTGCTGCTCGTTTGCTCCTCCGCCGAGCACGCGTAATAAAAAACAAACAAGAAATATTGGTGTGCAGCCTGCGCCGCCGAACCCACGGCACCGACGTCGGCCCTCCCATCGAGGCCAGCAGCCATAGGCGGCCTGGGTTTGGCCAGGCAATATGCCACCCACTCGCCACAGATTCCTTCGAACGCCCAGCAGCGGGACGACGTCTGTCCGTAGATGGGTTCAGCCCTGGGCCCCCTCGGGAAACCGCGCGCCGCCGCGGACAGGCTCGGGCTCTGGCGCCCCAGGCGAACCAAGCATCCCGGGCCAGCCTCAGCGCTTGGTGTCCAAGCCCCTTGAGCGACACCATGCTGCGCGTACTCCGGATTTCGTAATAAAGGGAGGGGGGTCTCATTTCGGGGGGGGTCTCTTCCAGGCTATCTTGGAGGGCCTGGGGGGGTCTGGGGACGATGTTTTGGAGGGTTCTCCCACGGGGGGGGATCTGAAATGGCTTGTCTTGGGGGGTCCAGACCACCTCCCTTTTATTACGAAATCTGGAGTAGCCGGTCTGACCTCGACGCGTCGTTCGTGGATCGACCAGGTCTCCGATCTGTCGGTCGCACCTGGGGGTATTCGATCCAGTTGACAACAAGGCTGGAGTGGTGCGGACGACCCGACGTGCGCGCGTGGCACCAATGAGCCGTTTAATTGGTTGGCCAGCTGATGACACCGAGACGAGGCTCGCCGAAAACGACTCCTCCTTGAGAGAAGCTCACACTATTAAGGCTTACGTGGAAGCTCGGCTTGTTCGCAAGGGTTGTGCGTGCTTGCCCGGCCAGCAAGGATCAGGAGGCGTGCATGGTGGAGATGGGGCGGAGGGCGGGGAGGTGGGATTAAGACGGATAGAGAAAGGGATGTGAATGTTTGATTGTTTTTTGCCCACTCGCCCCAACTCGCAAAAAAAATTCGCCCCAACTCGGGCAAAACCAAGGTGGGCCCAGAACGTGTGCCCTTGGCAGGCAGGCCTGTCCAGGTCGACGCCGCGTGCCTGTTGAGACATCGCGCTGCGTTCCTCCGAAGGGGGTGCTGGGAGCAGAGGGGGAGGGAGGGAGTGAGCGAGGGGCAGAGGGAAAGAAGGTGGGAGAGATGCAGGGGGGGAGAAGACGGAGCGCATAACGGAAAGGACGGGGAGGTAAGGGGACGGAGGGGATTCCGACCAGGTCCGTTTCGCACGCAGGCGAGGCCTCGGCGGCGTGGTGTTGTGGGAGCTTGGTCAGGACCGCTGGGCATCTTCGCTCCGCCTTCGCCGCCGCCTACGGGGTCGTTCGCCAGAGTCACAAGACAGCACAACAACGATGCGTTCCAAGATCTTCAGGGTGTCCAGGGCTTCCTGTTGTTCCGCACGGGATCCAAAAACGAGGCCGCCAGATAGTGCCAGCTGGTGTTTACAAATGATGCTCCCCCCCCGAGGATTGCAAAAAAACATTGATTTTGCATCCTTGTGTTTTGCAATCCTTCGTTTTTTTGTTTGCAATCCTTCGTTTTTTTTTAGCATCCACAACACCAGCGGCCAGGAGCACCACAGGACCTCTTCACTCTTCTGGTTCAAGCACCTACGGATGCCGACAATGGAGTAGCCGTTGTATAGGATCCGCAGATTGAGAAGCCATTGCGCCGCGCTAAGCGCCTTGCTGTTGTCGCCAATATCATGAAGATGACCGTGCGAACCCAAGCTGAAGGCGATCCCAGGCACCACTTCGAAGTGTTCGTGTGGACGCTCTGCGACGCCACGGACGTGATCTTCGCGAGGTTGATAACTGTGTAAGTCCCGCGCTCTCGTTCCCGATGAAGGCGGCCCAGAAGCGAGTCGCTGGGTTGACGGGTCAGCTGGATGGGGAAGCGGTAGAACTCAGCGTGAGCCTCAATGATGGTCCTGCGTGTAACAGGGTCGATCGGAGCGTCCATGTCTTCGCCTGGCTTGTCCTTGCCCCAGCGGGACCTTTCCTCGTCCCTCTGCACTGCAGCCTTGTACGCGCGCCGCAGGGCGGCGACGGGCGTTCTGTCCGTGATGGCGGGCTCCATGGACGCAAGGATCCCCGTCCAGTCTTTGATGTCGTCAACGAACTCGACAAACTGCCACAGCTTGAGGCAGCCGCGCTGGACTAGCATGTTGCTGATAGCCGGGTCCACGGTGAACTCGCCCAGGATCTGCGTGAGTTCGCCTTCCATCTCCAACACGACAGGTGGTCGTTGGGGACGGTGGGCGGGTAAGTTGAGCCCCTCCCGTGCGGCACAGGACACCGCGACAAGGGAGGGGCGCGCCGTGCGGTCCGCAACGAGGCGCTAAACCCGTTGAGCCGCCTGAGCTGCACACGGCTGCGGCGGCATAGAGATAAGGCGGCGTGCACACGAGCCGTCACGGCGTGATGTTTTCCATGAGAGTAGCGAACGTTTCTGGATGGGCGAGAGGCGGCGGCCCCGCAGGTCCAGGGGCCGCCGAACAGGTAAGGACCAGACCCGCGACAAGAAAAAGCAGGGATGCAAGGGTAACAGCAAAGCAGCACAACAGTCGCGTGCGCACAAACGCTGGCTCGTCAGATGCCGCCACACACAATGTATCTCCCCTGCCGGCACGAGCGGCGGCGCACACGCATCGGGATCTCAGCCACAAGAAGCCAGAACCAGAGAGGCCGGCGGGTCCAGAGGGCCAACAACTCCGAACGAGGAGAACACTGCTGAGCAGCAATAGGCCTCAGCCACCACTTCCCTGCCACAAGCCCAAAGCCTCGTTCCAATTGCTGCTTGCATCAGGGGCTCCCTTTTCATCCACAACACAACCATGGGTGGTAGCTTGGCGCCGCAGCGGGATCGTGCGTCCCAAGGCCCAGCGGCACGATCCCAAGGCCCTGCTGCCGCGGGCAAAGGTCACCAGCGAGCGACAGGAAATCCAACGCAGCAGCATCGAAGAGGAAAGGAGGGACCCCGACCCCCGGAGAGGGAGAGAAAGAGCGGGGGCAGGGGAGGGAGGGAGGGAGGGAGGGAGGGGGGGGGGGAGCGAGGCAGGGGAGCGAAGCAAGAGAAGACCCTCGGGACACTTTTCCCTGAGCAGGCAACACAGTTCGGAGGAAGCGTTCCTCGGCAGGCGGCCTCATTGTGAAGCCAAGAGTGATGCGACTGTGCATCGAATCCCGAAGCACGCGCGGCCGCACACGGAGTAGCCGAAGCAGGACGCATCCGACAGACAGACGACGCGCTGGGCGCCGACCGGGAGAACGAACCCGCACTTTGCGCGCAGGTTGTCCGGAGACCTGGCAACGTGCAGCGTGACATCGCCAAGCGCGGACACGTGTCCGAGCAGAGTGCCGCCCCGCACTGCTTCTTGCAGCGCCAGGCGCACTTGCCCAAGTGAGCGGCCGTGCCCTGGGGCCGGCGCGCTCGGGGCAGCCTCGCTGACCACAATCGGGCCACCAGCCGGCGTGCGCGGGATCGCAGCGGCACCCCCTGGGGAGCGCGGCATGCCCGGGCAGCCCGCGGCCGGGGGTTCCCAGCCAGCGCGCAACAGACCGAGGAGCTCCCCCCGGCGCAAGAGCTGCTCACCGCACACGGAAGCGTCGTACCTGCGAGGCATCGAGTTCCCTGGGGCCCAATTGCCGAACATGCACCTCTCGTGGTCGGTGAAGCCGAAGGCCGAGCCGACCGTGTTGTAGAAGAAGCGAGGGGAATGCGGGGTGAACTCCCGCGCGACATCCACGCTGACCGGGGGATCCCCCTCTGCGTGTGTGAGCAGCAGCCAGACTGCAGCGACTTGGTCGCGTTTGCTGGCCCAACGATGCCACTCGAATTTCGCGCCGTCTCGGCTGATGCCAGGGAGACTGTAATCAAGAGCCCGCGAATGCACTTCGGAAAGGAGGTTCTTCCACAGGTGCTCGCCCCAGTCTCGACCAGAGACGCCGCACCTCAGAGCAGCCCACTGCATGTTCTGGACGCCGTGCGGTTTTGGGTCGCGACAGACGCCAAAGATCGTGTCCTGGTTGCGGCCACAGGAGCCCGGCACCAAGCGTTGAGCGTCCTCGCCGCGCAAGCCCGCGTGTGCCAACAGCGCGACCCACCCCGCCATCCCAGAGTGCACCGGGTTGGAGGCCTTCACGCAGACAGACTCCACTTGCCTCATGTGGCATAATTCGAAAGGCCTGGCCTGCTCGGGCGCCGGGGCCTTATCCTCTCCAGGACACTTAATTTCAGCCGCTACAATGCTTGACGACACAGAACACTGAACTGGAAAGTCGAATGTTTTGCACCACCATGCAAGGCTCGACGCCGCTGCCTTCGCAACGGGCACACCGTTACCCTGAAGGGACTCAAGGAAGTCAGCTATCTCGATGTTGGAAGACTGCAACACGGTGACATGAGCTCCAAGCCCTCTGGCTCCTCCCCACTCCAAGAGACGCTTGCACGCCAGGTTGTGGGTACGCAATGCCAGCAGCCGGGGCGCTCGCCCGTCCTGTTGTGATCCCGCTGCGGCGCCAAGCTACCACCCACGTTGTGTTGTGGATGAAAAGGGAGCCCCTGATGCAAGCAGTAATTCCTGTTTTTTTTGCAATCCTTCGATTCATCGAACCCCGCGGGCGCGAAACTAGTTTTCTAATCGCGCGCGCCACGGGGTCTTCGCGGGCGCCGGTAAAAGGGAATCGTGTACCCACTGGCGCGGCAGCCCCAAAATATTGCCTGCCGTATAGAAGTTGCAACACAAACGCGCCACAGTCGTCGTCGTCGTCGTCGTCGTCGTCGTCGTCGTCGTCGTGGTCGCCATCCGAGTCGTCGTCGTTGTCGTCGTCGTCCACAGCGGGCCTACGCAGCGCCACCCCCCCCACCCCCCGATGGGGCATTCGCAGTGCGTCGTCCGTCGTCTGCCGTCGCCGCCACCGCCGCCATCGTCGTCGTTGTATGTTCCGTAAGGGAAGTGTCAGAGGCCAGAAGGATCGTATACAACCGAGGCGAAGTTTCCCCCCTCAGGCTGATTACCAACGCGCCACAGTCGTAGTCGTCGTCGTGGCCGCCGTCGTGATCGTCATCAGTGTCGTCGTCGTCGTCGTCGTCGTCGTCGTCGTCGTCGTCGTCCACAGCGGGCCTACGCAGCCCCGCCCCCGATGGGGCATTCGCAGTGCGTCGTCCGTCGTCGGTCGTCGCCGCCGCCGCCGCCGTCGTCGTTGTATTTTTTTGCGAGGGAAGTGTCAAAGGGACCGTATACAACCGAGGCGAAGTTTTCACCCTCAGGCTGATTACTGACGCGACGCAGTCGTCTTGGTCGTTATTGTCGTCGTCGTGGTGGTCGTCGTCGGTGTTGTTGATGTTGTTGTAGTTGTTGTTGTCGTCGTCGTCGTCGAACATGGAGCATCCGCAGTGCGTCGTCGTCGTTTTCGTCCGTCATCGTCGTCGCCGTCGTCGTCGTCGTCGCGTCGCAGAAGGACACGTTGGAGCAGATAGTGGAGGGGTTGGGATGGGGGGAGAAGGAGAACGAGGAACGATTGCCGCCTGCTCCGCCGCTCCTTTATTTCTATTTACCATGCCCGCACCACCCGCCAGTTGTGAGGCGCCTGTTTCTCCCGCCTCTTGTTTTCGTGTGTGTAGCCATTTTGGCCCAACTGCCTCGCTGTAGCGGATGCGTTGGCTGCTCCCCCCGTTGAGGTCGCCGCCGTTTGCATCGAGCCTGTCGCCCTCCAGCTGGCGGCCGGGCGGCGGCGCTAATCAGCGGCGCCGCCGTGGTGTGTTTCCGTCTGGCGGGCTTTCCACCCCCCTCCACCCCCGCGATCCGCCGGAGCAGGCAAACCAGTTTCCCCGAGTAGCGTTTCGCTACAGGGTTCTACGAGAGGTCAAAGATTCTTCTCACCAGACTTCTGACAGGGAGGGTTGGGGGGAAATCGCCGACGGCTTGGTCCAGAAATGATGTTCACGCTTGTGTTTGTGGCTCGATTCCAACCCTGCCAAATCCAGAGATGAGATCCATGATTGCGTTGTGGATCGATTTGGTCCAGAGATCAGACACGATTGTGTTCTGGTTTGGTTTTTGATCAAACATTCCTCTCACCAGAGTCTCCTCAGGGGGGCCGGGTGTTCTGGCCATTTCAGCTTTCGCAAATCGAGAACTGTGATTCACCATGGTGTTTTGGCTCGATTTCAGCCGTCGCAAGTCCAGGAGTTGCGGCAGGGGTACAGGACCGTCGCCATCCCAGCTGTCCTGTCCAGGCTCCATGTCAGTTCTCGCTGATCCAGAAATGAGGCTCATTATGGTGTTCGCTTTTCCCAACCATCCTGTGGTGTTGGGTCTTCGTTTTGAAGGGACGTGCCCCGCGTTCGTTTCCTCCTCATCCTCCTCTCGTGATCCCTCCTCCCTGCGTTTCACCCACCCAGTACAGCGCTCGTGGCCCCATAGGGAGCTCCACCGAAGGCCCCCAGTGGCATGGTTCGCATTGCGGCCTCCATTTCGGCACACCCCTCACGAGGATCGTGGCCCCATAGGGAGCTCCACCGAAGGCCCCCAGTGGCATGGTTCGCATTGCGGCCTCCATTTCGGCACACCTGTCACGAGGATCGTGGCCCCATAGGGAGGTCCACCGAATGCGCCAGTGGCACTCCGTCACCATTTTGGCTCAAGACTCCATGTTTAGGAGGCTGCAAGCGTCCAGGCGAAAACGGGGTAGCTCTGTTCCCCGAGCTTGCGATTCATCCTCTTGTGGTGCCAGGTCCGCCCTTGGTCATCACGTGCCGTCAGCCCGAGGGTGCGCAGTCTTGTTCCGACTCTGTTTGTTCGCTTGGACCCTCTGGCTCTCATGGCGGAGTGTTGGCAGTTCGTGCGTTGCGGTGCTCATACGCCACAGCATCTCTCACACTGTATCAAGGTTGGCTGTAAGGGCAAGCGGGCGGACCACAATGTACCAGCAGCGAACGACAACCGCAAGCCTTGGGGTAAGGGGGCAGTCGGCGGCGGCAACTTCGGAGCTCCCTGGACCAAGCAGGGACCCAAAGGCGGCGGCGGCAAAGGGCGTGATGGCAAAGGGCTCGGACCTAACGGCGGAGGGCCCGCTGCTCCCGCGACCCTCACGCTCTCGCCAGAGAAGATTGCAGCCTACGCAGCCGTGGCCATGGAGTCGCATGACATCGTCAAGGACGGTTTTGACGCAGCAATCGAGACAAGGCCGAGCTGGCACGTCGTAGGGCAGCCGCTGGTGTCTTGGGTTCGGAGGCGCGGGAGCTCCCTCTGGCAGTCGATCAAGCATCGCTGGCCGTCGCCGGCGCTACGGCCAAGCGTGAGCGTCTCTGGTAAAACTCTTGCAAGGCTCGGGCCCTCGCCGAGCGCAGCGCGGAGTTCGAGCAGGCCAAGAAGCAGGCGGCGAAGCTCTACTCGTCCACCACGGCCGAGGACACGCTCCGCTCCGTCAAAGACAAGGTCGCCTCCATCGACGCGGAGGGCAAGTCGGGCGCTGAGGTCCTGGCTAGCCTCGCCACGATTCTGGGCGAGATGGCTGCTGCCGCAGCCCCACCACATCCCGAGCCAGAGCCTGCCCACGCTGTGCCAGCCGCAGGTGGAGGTCCAGGCGCTCCTGGTGCAGGCGCAGGTGGTGGCGCAGATGAGGCCGGTGCTCCCATGGCAGGAGATCCAGGCAGCGACGAGTTCGACAAGTTCATGGGGGGCGAGGATCCTGGAGGGCTTTTCGGCAGCGATGCGGACGAGACCGAGTGGAAGAGGCTCCAAGAGGCACTGGACACGCTCAGGGCCGCCGAGCGCTCCAAGACCTCGTGGTAGCGGCCTCAGCGGGGCCATTGGTGGCAATCGTTCCTCTCTCATGCCCAGGACGGCGGACAAGCAAGGGCGCTGGTGGGTTGGCCTCACGGCCAACTGCAATGCGTGGTCGAGGTTCGCCAACCTGCTTGGCACAGCCACTGTCAGGTGCTGCGACTTCGCTGCCGTTCAAGAGACGCATGGGGATTCGCAGCGCACTCAAGACGTTCAAGGACGCTTCGACGGTTCGGATGGGCCTCGGAGGCCGCGCCAGCGAGCAACGAAGGGTTTGGCTCCCAGGGCGCTGGAGGCCTTGTGCAGATGGCGCCCCAGCACCTCGGGCTCGGGCCGTTCGACCTGCTCGGCAAGCAGGCGGTGCTGGAGCCTGGTCGCGCCATCACCTCCCACCTCAATGGCGTCTGCAGAGGCGGCATCGCGTGGGCCAACGTGGATCTGGAGGCCAACGTCGGGCTCAACCAGAGCAATGCCGACGCCCTCTATGCGGTGCTCAAGTCCCTGCAGGCGGCCAACAGGCCCTTCATTGTGTGCGGGGACTTCAACATGGAGCCGTCAGTCTTGGAAGAGTCTGGCTGGCTAGAGGCGGCGCAGGCGGTCGTTGCCGCGTCCACGGATGCCGCGCGCAGACCTGCTGGCAGGATCATCGATGACTTCGCGGTCTCGAGGCTCTTCCGCGGAGCAAAGGCCAGCGTTATCCACGGGCTGCGCCTGAGCCCGCGCTACCCAGTTGCGCTCGAGCTGCTCGGCCCGCGCAGGCACCGGCAGGTCGCCGTCATGCGCGCGGCCAAGCGGCTGCCCCTGCCCAGGCCATTGGCCTGCTGCGCGCAGGATCATGGCCCATCTTGGCGGGCCGTTCGTGACCAGCTCGAGCGCGTGAGCGACCTAGACAGCGTGTGGCAGGCAGCCACGGCGCCGTCGCCGCCTAGGCTGCCGCGCGTCACTCGAGCTTCGACCTGGTGCAGGTCGGTGGCTATCTGTCTCCGAGACGCAGCGCAAATCGAGCGGCCGCCCACCAGGTTCGGAGCCCTGCGCGCCTGGGGCAGGCTAGCTAGCAGGCAGAGCTGCAGGGCGCGGTCAGACTCACCGCCAGCGGCGCGCAGGATTTCTCTCTTGATCAGCTTGGGGTGCTCAGCGCGGCGTGTTTCAGCTGATCCCAGGCAATGGTCAAGACGGACCTCGATCAAGCCTCCAAGAACTACAACGGCTGGGTGCTGCACTTTGTCGTCACGGGCTCAGGCGGCATCCGCGCTGTCACGGAGACGGCTCAGATTTGGGATCCGAAGCCAGCCAACATTGTTGGCGCGGCGCCGCTCACCATTCAGCAGAGCCCGCAGGCGTTGGTCGACGAGTGGCCCGTTAACTGGGACATCGTCGCCCCCCAGGCCCTGCCAGTCCAGGCAGCAGGCGGCGGCGTGCATGGTGCCAAGACCCCGAGGGGGCTCGAGCATGAAAGGCGCCGTCTGCCTTGGCCTGAAGACCTCGGAGAGCGCCCCGACAGGCCTACTGCGGCTGAGCTACGGAAAGTGATCTCGTTCTTCAAGTTTCAGTCTGGGCCCAACTTTGACAGCATCCGCCCGAGTGATTTCAGTGGGATGGATGACCTAGGTATTGAGGCCCTCATCGATGTGTTGATGGCTATCGAGCAGCGAGCAGATTGGCCCAGTTTCATCACCAATAAGGTCTCCATTTCCAAGGCAGCTGGAGGCCTTCGACCCATTGCGTTGTTGGCAGCGGTGGTCGGAGTTCACGGCAGGCTTCGCAGGCCCATCATGCAGCAGTGGTAGAAGGCCAGTGGCAGGCCCTACTGGTGGGCGTGCTCAGGGCGCTCATGTGACAGAGCGGTTTGGCAGCAGCAGACGAGATCCGAGTGGATGGCGACGATGGCTGAATTTCACCCCGATCAAGACTGGGCCTCTGCCAGCATCCTGCTGGACCTTTGGAAGGCATTCGAGCAGGTCTCGCATCGATGCCTTGTGCAGGCAGCCATCAAGTTCGGTTTTCCGCTCTGGCTGTCCAAGCTGCAGATCTCTCAGCACCGTGCGCCGAGGGTGCTGCACCTCGACGGGTGCTGCTCGCAGGAGTTGCAGGTATTCCAGACGGTGCTCGCTGGAGACGCGTACGCCACGGGCTTCATGAAGCTCATGTTGTTGCAGCCGCTCGGCGAGGTGGTCGCGCAGTTCGGGGCCGTCGCGCCAGCCGTCGTGGTCGACGACCTGGTGCTGCAGCGCCGGGGCGGTGCCAAGCGTGTGGAGGGCGATCATGTGGGCGCTACTCGTGCATTGGTGCAGCAGCTGAAGAACGTCAAGCTCGAGATCGCGGTCAAGAAGTCTAATGTCATGGGTAACTGACCAGGCTTGCGCAGCAGCATATCGCGGCGCCTGCTCAAGATTGCCGGAGTCCAAGAGTCGCGTCACGCGCGCAGCATGGGCATTGATCATGCATCGGGGCGACGTGCCGCTCGGGCCCTCCGGCAGCAACGCCTAGCCAACGTCGAGCTTCGCCTGGGCAAGGTGCTTTTTGGGCCTGAGGCGCGGGCGCACTGCTGCAGCCAAGGTTGCGTTCACGGGCCTCCACCCTTCGGCGATGTACGGCGTCATCTGCACTGGCCTCAGCTCCAGCGAGTTGTCCAGGATGCGCTCCGTCACGGTCAGAGCCGTGGAGCCACGGCCAGCAGGCAAGAATGCCACCGCAGTACTGATGCTCTCGGGGGCCACGAATTTGGACCTCATCTTCACTGCCGCGCTGGGGCCTGTCATGATGCTGGCCAAGGCTTTATGGGAGAAGTGGATCCCGACGTACATTTCGCAGCCAACTTTCGAGTGGAACGTGGAAGTCGCCAAGCACTGGGGCGACGTGCGTGGTCCGCTCGGGGTAGCAGCGCTGCCCTTGCAGAGGATCGGGTTCACACTCAGCTCCTTTACTGTTTGGGTCTCCGACGCGGGCGAGAAGCCCAACTGGGCCGTGCATTCCCCCTGGACGGTCAAGCAGATTGCCGCGCGGGGCATCGAGCGGTGGCAGTTGGCTCAGATGGCCAAGGGTACGCACTACGACATCTACGGTGCTGGCGGCGTCTTCCTGCCGCAGGTCAGGCGGTGGGTCACGTCGGGCCGCGGCCCGACCAATATCGCTAAGGTTTTGGAGGACGTTGGCGCCCAGTGAAGCTGCGTATGCCAGATCATGCCTGGTCGACGGCCAGTGGCTCAACGAGCGGGGCTGCGCGGCAGGCCTCAGCTCGTACTCGGCCTGCTCGCTGTGTCCCAGCAAGTTGGGGGGCGCTCTGGCATAGGCACATGGGGCGTCAAGGTGCCTGGCCGTATTTGGCCCTTTCAGAGGAGCTGTAACGCTTCAAGGACAAGGGCGACTCCATCACGATCAGGATTATGCTAGAGAGGTTGTGGCTGCCAGAACCGCTCGCGGAGTTGAGGCCGCCAGGTGTCGATTTCCTGGCGCGCGCGCGCAAAGGGCCAAGGGCTACTGCGAGGGCTTGCCGTTTGCAGAGCCCGACCTGTTCGCAGATGGAGCCTACATCGACGGTGGCACTAGGACTGCCTGTGCAGGATGTGCCGTTATTGCGTTGCCTAGCGGCGGCGATCACACCGACCCTTGGCCAAGGTCTGCCGCGCGTGCGTTGGCTTCCCCTGTGGTTGGTGCTTTGCAGTCCATTGACGGCGGCGAGCTGTTGGCACTTCTTCTGCTTCTTAAGAACACCATTCCACCAGTGTCAGTTCATTTTGACGCTGAGTTTGTGGTGGATGGTATCAATATTCGTGGGCCCGTAGCCACCGCCAGCAGCCAGGCAGCATGGGCGGAGCTGTGGGTCCGCGTCTGGCACGCAGTGCAGGACTTTGGGGGGCTCGGCCCAGGCGGCCTCGCCGTTGCCAAGGTCAAAGCGCACGCTTCTGTTCAGCACGCGCAAGAGGGCCAGGTCACGGCCAGAGCGCGCAGAGGCAACATCGAAGCTGATCGGTGCGCCAAGTCCATTGCTGCTCAAGTCGGCGCTCCCGAGGCCCTTCGGCAGATCATCCAGGCGAGGCAGACCATGCTCGACGCCGCGTTCTTCTGGGTTTCGATTGCTGGCGGCATTGCTGCCGGTGGCAGAGCTGACATCTCGGACGAGAATGTCACGAAGCAGGCCAACACCATTCAGTTGTATCTCGCGGCTCACGAAGCCATCGAGGTCCCGAGTGGGGGCATTCACTGTTTGCGCTGCCTCAGGTCCGCGTGCAGCAGCAACACCAACGCGCACTTCTGGGTCAAGCCCTGGGTGCCCACGCCGTGCGCCCCGTCGCACTCTGGCAGTATTTCGAAGAAGCGACCTGCCCGAGCAGCCTTGGCGACGGCGGCCACGGCGGCGGCGGCGGCCTTCGCCGCATTGTCGCGGGCCCAGCAGGAGGCGGCATATGCTGAGGCTACGGGCGACGGCAGCACCGAGCTGCCGAAGGCCAAGGCTCTCAAGACAGCCCAGCAGAAGATCGATTACCTGTTGTCGGCAGCGTCTGGAGCGATCTCGAGCGGGTCTGTGCGCTCGACATCAGTTGAGAAAGATGTTGCAAGTGCTAGTTAGGCTCCTGCTGGCCTCGCTGCAGACGCCCCAGTCGGACCTTGCACGCGCGCTCTCGTAGGGCCCGCTGCTGAGGCCCCGTGTGGCCTGGGTTCGGCTGGCGGCGCGAGCTTTGTGGATGGGCCTGTCTCGCTTCTCCCCATCGGGGTCCCTCGGGTCTCCTCCAGGCCCCGCTGCAGAAGCCTTGGGGGGGGGGGCCCACGGCGGCGAAGGTGCGCCCGCCGATTTGCTCTGCTTTCGCAGTGCGGCCAGCAGTCCGGTTGCCTCGCAAGGTTGTGTTGTTTCGTCTCGCCGCTCAAGCTCGCCCGATCGGTCTTGGTCGGAGGCCCTCGATTGCCCCTCTGGCCCCAGCGCTGCGTCGTCGACCGCTGGTGATGGCACTGGGGTTCCAGGAGTGGCGAGCGGCGAGGATGTTTTCGCAGCCATCTTTGGATATCGCATTTGCACGCGCTGTCATTGATATGCGAGAGTGATCGGGGGCGAGCACAGGGGCTTGTCCGCATAATGCAAGCTATCAGAGAGCGCCCGTGGTTTGCAGTATCATCTCCAGAAGGTCGCAAGGATCAGCTCGGGCTGCCGCCGAAGGCGGTGCAGCCGAAGGCGCGGGCTCGGTGATGTTTTGGGGGCTTGGCCTGGCGGCAGTGAGTCGGCCCTTTTGGCTTGCTCGCCCCTTTGCCGCTCGGCCCCCCTAGGATTGCGCCTGCCGCCAGCCGCGGCCGCCCGTGTTGCGGCTGCTTGAACCTGAGCTCGTGCTGCGCGAGCCTGGTCACAGCAAGAAAAGGCGACAGTGGCAGGGTTCGCGTGGCGACCTCGGGCCATTTCAGCACGCCCCTCATTAGGATCGTGGCCCCATTTGAAGCTCCACCGGAGGTCCCAGTGGCAGGGTTCGCATGGCGGCCTCGGGCCATTTCGGCACACCCCCCATGAGGATCGTGGCCCAATAGGGAGCTCCTCCGAAGGCGCCGGTTTTCAGGGCTCGCATCTCGGTCTCGGGCCATGTCGGCCCACCCCTCACGAGGATCGTGGCCACATAGGGAGCTCCACCGAAGGCGCCAAAGGCAGGGTTCGCATGGCGGCCTCGGGCCATTTCGGCACACCCCTCACGAGGATCGTGGCCCCATGGGGAGCTCCACCGAAGGCCCCCAGTGGCGGGGTTCGCATGGCGGCCCCCGGCCATTTCGGCATACCCCTCACGAGGATCGTGGCCCCATAGAGAATTCCAGCGAAGGCCCCCAATGGCAGGGTTCGGATGGCGGCCTCGGGCCATTTCGGCCCACAGCTCACGAGGATCGTGGCCCCATAGGGAATTCCACCGAAGGCCCGCAGCGGCGGGGTTCGCATGGCGGCCTCGGGCCATTGCGACACACCCCTCACGAGGATCGTGGCCCCAGTGGCAGGGTTCGCATGGCGGCCCCGGGCCATTGCGGCACACCCCTCACGAGGATCGTGGCCCCATCCATAGTTGTGCTGCTTCAGCAACCGCGTCTGGGCGTCGTATTCCGCTTTGTCGACGTGCAACGCCACCTCCTCCCTCATCGCTCTCAAAGCCCTCTCCTGCTCCTGCTCCTCGGTCAGAGAGACGCCGTCCTTGTCGTCGTCGGCGCCCGCGAAAACGGCCACGAACATGTTCCTGAGCATGTCGGGCTCCGGCGGGAAGCCGTGGCCACATAGGGAGCGCGGGCGAAGATGGTATGCACATTTGAGGTATTCACAGTTGCATATAGTTGGGTCCTTCCCCCGGTTAATTTGTTTCAGGCGTCGCAGGTCCAGAACGTGTTGCAAGGACAAAGTGTTATCACCATTCCAGCTGTCATAGTCCCACAACTTGTGGCGGCGCCATAGATTTCTCACCGTTCCAGCTGCCATAGGTCCAGGTCGTAATCCTGTTCCCGCTCTTTCTCTTAGTTCTGCAGGAGTGAGGTCGTTCGGTCCTTCCTGTTGTGCCAAACGCGTCCATGCCACCATGTCGCCATCACGAACGTATCTTTCATCAGCGTGGTTTTTTTATTGTAAATGTCATGAGGTGGTTTTCGCAAACCGGCGCTTCGGGCGTCCATCCGCCTCCACACTTTAGTTGGCATTCGGGTGTTATTCTGGGGTAATTCTCATCACGCGCCAGCATGGTTCTTGTGAGTCACAAGCTGGCATTACTCGTGAACTCTTGCTACGCATCTTGAGCCCATCGCACCATGACATCAATCCCGTCCCCATTGACAGGGAGAGGTGCGGTGGGCAGGGGATCGGAGCCGTGGGCGGGGAGGGGGAGCGAGGCCTGGCGAGGGGAGAGGTTCAGGGAGAGGCGACGGCGATGGCGAGGGCGACAGCGAGGGCAATGGGGGAAGGAGGAGCGAGGAGGAACGAGGGGGTAGGAGGAGGGGGAGCGAGGAGGAGGACAGGGAGGGGAAGGGGAGAGAGCTCCCAGGGCGCCCCGCCTCCTTGCCGTTGTCAGCTTTGGGCGTTTCTTCCTGCACGCTGCCATCATAGGGTCTGCGTGGGCTCCCGCCCCCACTCTATCAAGACGGTGTCAATGCCACAAGGGGGGAGGAGCCGAGGACTCCTTTAGGGAACGTCGTCCAGAGGAGACGTCCCGAGAGGAACGCCCAACGCACCCTATATTTGTTCAACTTCCATGATGGAGTCAATTGCCACCCGCGCGGTCTTCCTCGCTGGGGCCGCGAAGCTGATTTATTTGTGACGTTTCGCGTGCGGTGCCCTGTCCGCCGTGGTTATGCCTGAGGCCCCGCTGGCTTTAGGTGATTCGTGTTTGCGCGGCCCGCTCTGACTCGACTCGCCGCTTGCGCTCTCGCCTGCGGCTGCTGACTAAATAGTAACCTACCGGCCCATCCATAAGCGATGCCCGGACGAATTGCCCTGATCTGGGATGTGGAGAAGCATGCCGTGGAATGAAGGGTCGTGAAGATGCGTGCCCCAAGGGGTGGGGGACGGATAAGGAATCGGAGGAGTAGGAGAAGGGGGAGGAGGAGGAGGAGAAGGAGGAGGAGGAGGAGGAAAAGGAGGAGGAGGAGGAGGAGGAGGAGGAGGAGGAGGGAGAGGAGGAAGAGGATGACCAGTGTAAGCCCAGTACGCATCAACGATATTGCAAGAAACCCTTCTTCCAAGCTCCCTCCCCCAGAGGCCCGTACACGAATTCATTTTCATTGAGGGAAGTGCCCCGTTGGAAGACAACCCTTTGACAATCTTGAACTGTGCCAGAACACCATCCTTGGGACTTCACAGCCGCGAATCACCGTTACTGTTGCGTTTTGACGTCGTCATGAGTCGTGCCAGCACGCCATGTTTTCGAACACCGCGAATCACTGTGACTGTTGCGCCCTGGCATCTCAGCATGGTGCCACTGGGGCGTTGGCCATGCAAATCCTTCAAAATGCTGCAAACTTTTAACACAAACGTGCGCGGCGCTGGGGCGAGAGCTAAATTGTGAAACATAGCCGTGTTCCACTCGTGTAGTCATTGTATGCTTTAAGCCGACTGCGCGTGGCGTTAAGGCGAGGGCTACAGTTTGAAGTCGGCCCGCGTTCAATCCGTGAAACTCAACCAGGTTGTTAAGACGGCTGTGCGCGGCGCTCAAGCGATAGCCACATGTTGAAAAACCACCCGCCCTCCATACGTAAGAACCTAGCAAGTTGTCATTCCGAATGCGCGCGGCGCTAGGGCGAGAGCCTCATTTTGAAAGCGACCCCCCTCCATCAATAAAACACTCCATCAGTAAAACCCTTACAGGCAGTCGGGCGATGACCTCCGAGGCCAATGAATATGTAAGTTCGCCTGCTTTCCCAATCCATGGATGCGCGTGACGAATCGCCTATTGCAGGTTAGCTTGAGCGCCGCTCCTGGCGTTTGGTTGGGTTCCCTCGCCTCTCCCTTCCCTCTTCTCGTCCTCCCGTTCTTCCTCCCTCCAGGTTGGGGTGACGCTTGCCCGGCTGGCCACTATACAGCGCTGCCGCTGCGTGGGCTCTGCAACGGCTCATCGATGAATACGGGGGCCGCTCCCAGGTTCTCCCTCCAAACGGTACAACACCAAAAAGCCCCTGCAAGTTTTTGAGACGAGTGTGCGCGGCGGTGAGGCGAGAGCCACATCTTGAAGACCAGCAGCCCTCCATCCGTGAAGCTGCTGCAACATCGAAGCCTCAGGATCACAAATGATGAGGGAATCTCAGGCGAGACGCTGGGCCCGCCCTTTCGACCAGCCTCGGTGTGCGACAGGGAGGAGATGTTTGTAAGGGAGGGGCCGAGGACTCTTCCAGGGACCTTCGGCCAATGAAGACTTCCCTGAAGGAGGGCCGAACGTACCTCCACACCTCTTCATCTTCCGTTGCGGCGCCGAGTGCCACCCACGCGGTTTTCCTCCTTCCTGCCCCCCTTTCCCCCCCGCCCCCCCTTCCTGCGTCGGCTGCGCCCGCGCCGCCGAAGTGGCTCTCGGAGGCGTCGGGGACGCCGCGCATGTGGGGCCTCTTCGCGCGCCGGGCGTCGGCTCCGCCAGCGCAGTCCTCGCCAGCAGCTGCCGGCCACATCTCCGCCTCGGAGACCGCGAACGGCTTGATCTCCGTCGGCAGCTCGGGGGCAACGGTGCGCACTGGGAGCTCGTCCTCTTTGAACTGATGGATGCCGCGCGTGACGAGCCGGCTCGAGCGCGGGCGCCCTTTGGCCTCGGGCATGTGGACATCGTAATGGTTTTTGTTATTCTCCGAGTGGCTGCGGGTGAGATCCTCGGCCGGGGCTGCAGCGGCCCAAGTTAAGGAGTTGTTGGATATCGCTCTTGATAACGCTGGCGCTGACCAGCAGCAGCCTCTCAGGCTTGGTCGTCGGGGCGTCCATCATGCATTCGTGGAACGCCTCGTTGGCTCAAGGGGCCCCATGCGCGTGGCCTGGCGCCCGCCCCGGCGCCCGCGGCGGCGGCGCACATGCTCGCTGGCGGTGCTGTGCGCTCCCAAGGCCATCGCGGCCGCGGCGGCCGCTGGCGACTTCTCTAGGCCATGGGCCACTCACGCAGGCTGCGCCGAGCTGCTCCGCCGCTTCAACTTCAACGGCAACTACTCCTTCCTGATGGCGCACCGCCTCGCCGTGTGCGTGCATCGGCGACAGGAGCTGCCGGACTGGCACGGCCCAGAGCGCCCCGCGCTGCTGTCCGGGGAGCACTTCCCGGTCACGGTGACGCCCTCGCCCCGGGGGCCCGTCGGGTACTGGGTGCTGCCCGTGTGGGACTACGTCGTTTCCAATTTCGTCCGCATTGGAGGCACGTTCGACCCAGCCGAGCTGTCTCTTTACAAGAGGCTGGTTCGCGAGGGCGACTCCGTATGCGACGCGGGCGCGCACGTGGGCGCGTACGCCATCCCCCTCGCCGCGCACGTGGGCGCCAGCGGGGCCGTCCACGCCTTCGAGCCCTTCCGGCTGGTGTTCCAGCAGCTCGTGGCCAACGCCGCTGTGAACGGTCTGAGCAACGTCTACGCGCACCAGCTCGCGCTGGGGGACAAGCGCGAGCGGCTGAGGGGCGTGAATAGCCCGGCGCTCACGCGGTACGGCAACGTGGGGGCAACGCCGGTCTTCGTTCAGCCGGAGGAGCATTTCACGTCGGACAACGCCCTGCAGTACGAGGGCCGTGAGACGGTCACGGTGGTGCCCCTCGACGAGATGCAGCTCGATCGATTCCTCTCGCTTCGCGGGGTGAACGTCCGGAACACGCAAAGTCCAGTCGTTGTCGGGCCTCTGGGGATTTCTTGGGGGCCCCTTGGAGGCATCTTTGGGGCCTCTTGGGTCCTCGACGAGATGCAGCTAGATCGGCTCTATAGGCTTATACCCCACATCCCTCTAAAAACTACTGCGCGTCCAGGACTGCATTCCACGAGGCTTGTCCGATTCCTGGGAGGTTCTTCGGGGCGTTTGGGGGCTCTGTTCGGGCTCCCTGGGGGCTTCTAGGGGCGTGTTGGGGGCTTCTTGAGGCAACCTGGGGGCGTCCTGGGGCCGAAGGCTGGAAATGTGGGTTCGGGTTCCCCCCGTGGGCCCCATTTTGGCGCCGTCCGGGGGCCCTCTGGGGCCGTCATCGGGGCTTCTTTGGCGGTCTTGGGACCCTTGTGGGCCGTCTTGGAGCTGTCCTAGGGGTCTTTGGGGCCGTCTTGCGCGGTATGAAAGCGCAAGAGGCGAACGTGTTTGAAACATTCGTTTTCCGCAGAATAATGAAGCAATTTTCATTTCTTCGGTGCCTTTTGGGAGGCCTCTGGGAGGCCTCTTGGAGGCCTCTCGGGCGTTTTGGAGGCATCTTGGGCCGTCTGGATGCCATCTTGGGCATTCGACGATTCGGGGCCCTCTTGGATCGTCTTGGGGCCCACTTGGGGCCCTCTTGGCCCGTTTTGGGGCCCTCTATGCTCCCATGAAGCGTTCGTCCGGGGCTGGGGGGGGGAGGGTCAATCCCTGTTCGGGGTCCCTGGAGGGGGGGTTATGGGTTATGGGGGGGAACGACCTCACACGCCTGGAGACCCACAAGGGGTCGGCGGACTCAACTTCCTAAAGGTCGACGTGGAAGGCGCTTTGGACCGCGTCTTGCGCGGTGCCCACGGCACCATCCACACCCACAGGCCGGTCATGGCGGTGGAGCACAGAGGGCCAGGGGATGGCCCAGCGCTGCTGCTTGAGTGGGGCTACCGATGCGTCGAGGTGCTGCCTGTGCACGAGCTGTGGATCTGCGTCCCTTCGGAACGTTGGTGGAGCTTCGCCTGGGTTACGAAGTGGGCCGCCGACCATGGCGTGAGCGGTCGCCGCGGCAACGCCGCGGGGCGGGCCGCGCCGCCGCGGTTTGCCGAGCGACGCGGCGCGCCGCCGCCGGTGCCTGCCGTGCTGCGGGCGGAGCTGCGCCAGGCAGCGGCAGAGGGCGGCGGCGAAAACAAAACAAGCCATCGTGGCACGCCACGTGGCCAGCCTCCTCCTTCATCTCGGCCGCGATTTCTTCTGGCGGTGGCGAGATGCTTGGGGCCTCCGGTTTCCATTCCGGGAGGCCTGGGGTCTGGGCGTCCCCCAATCCCCAGGCAGCCCGAGCCGCAGCGGATCCGGGCGAGCAGCGGGGATGAGCGCATCGGTAGGTTGCCCACCTGCAGCTGGATCCATTCCTTCCCTCCCTCCCGTTATCCCTGCCTCCCCCCCTTGCTTGGCATCGCTCGGACGTGTGCAGTGTTCCTTCGGCGAGGACCCTCGAGAAGCATCCTTGATCATTTGGTGAAAAAGCCACGCACGAAACCGAAAAAAACAGCTTGAATGGACGTCCGGGCGATGGCCAGCTTGCGGCAGTTGGTGATCAGAAGGGGCGGGTCTGAGGCCGCGGCCGGGGCCCAGGGAAGGACAGAGGGTGGGATAGGCAGTGCCGGCGGGGCGGGCGGAAGGGCGACGACGGGTCGACAGCACCTCCAAGGCGGTCACGATTTCTGCTGAGCGTGTCGCGCCGCCGGTCCTGGCCCACCAGGCTGAGCTCGTCGGGGCCCCCAGGGGTAAAGGTCTCGAGCTTCTCCCCTGCCTCCCTCCCCGCAGAGCGGAGCGACACGCCATCCGCTTGCAAGGCACGGCGTGTCGGCGGGGCCGCCGCCGAGACGGGCTAGGCAAGAGAGTTTCTGCCCGTCGCACCCCCTGGGTCTCAGCAACGTCGGCCCGAATTCAGCCATTAGTGCGAGTCGCTGCTCGAAGACATAAGCCGAAACTTTTGGCGCTCCGCGCGGGTTTCTTAGATCCGCGCCTGGGCCCCCCAGCGGCGCCTCCGGCGCCGCCCCTGGCGCGCTCCGCGCGCCAAAAAGGGGGGGGTCCAGCGCGAATCCAAGAAATCCGCGCGTAGCGCCAGAAGTTTATGTTCATGTGGTGTTTCCTTCCCTTCTGGTTGCAGTGCCAACAGGCCCCGTGTCGGTAACACTAAAGCGGGAGCCGCTCCGATCGCAAGTCTTGCCCCGAGCGCGTTCCACTACTTTGCAGAGTGCCTGCTCGCAAACGTCAGAGAGACCATGCGTCTGCCTTGCTGGAACTTGTCGTAGGTCCCCCGTGAGGGGATCCAGGCCACTTGCGAGTAGTCACTCTGCGCGCAGTGGGACGCGCTCGTCTAAATCAGCGGGAGCCCCTCCGATCGCAAAAGAGCTCTCCGCTGCAGTGGCGAGCGCGCGCTGGGCCTGCCCCGCGCAGGGGGCCTGGCGCGCGCCCGCGGCTCCGGCTGCCCTGGCGGGGGCTTGACCGCGAGCTGGCGATGCCGCCGCCTGGCTGCCGGCCCCCGCCCCGTGGCTCGCGTTCCCGGGTGGGGATCGCTCGAAGCCCAGGCCCCCTCGGGCAATGAGAAGATCACGCCGGGAGGTTCTTTCATATTTTCAGCCTCCGGGAGCCCGCACCGGGCCTCGGGGCCGTCAAGAAACCACGCAGGAGGAGAAACCGGTCCCGGGGAATGGGTCGGGACCTCGGAGGGGTCGACGTACACTTTAGGCGATGCTTAAGAAAACTTAAATTTTCGGCCAGAGTCTCGATTATTCTTAATGTTTCAATGTAAATCCTAAGATTTGAATGGAAATTGTTGGTTTTTATGTAAGTTCTGAGACTATGAATTTCTTAACCCATGATTTCTTAAGCATTTCGCAGGGTGTAATGAAAAAATATGACGTCGGGGGTCTGGGAGCAGAGCAATGCCTGTCATGCTTGTCCCTGCTCCCATTCCTCGCCTCCGCCCCCCTTCCCTCCATCTTTTCGATGCGTGGGCCCCGGAGGTCCAGACTACTTCCTTGGGGCCGGTGTTTCGCCCTGAGCCGTTGTTTGACGCTCCCGAGGCCCAGCGAGGGCCCCCAGAGGCCGAAAACGGCCAAACGCCGCTCGCTCCAACTGTTCTGGAGCGTCGGTTCTCTGGGGAGGCGGGCAGCGGAGGGCCCTCGAGCGAAGTCTGGGCCCAGGTGGCTGTGTTGGCGGCGCGCAGAGGGGGGCAGGGGGGGGAGAAGGCTTGGTTCTTAGGCAGACTGCACGGGCCTTATCTGCAGATGCAAGGCCCGCGCCCTCTCTGCAGCAGCCTCCCTCTGAGAAGCCTTCGGAGCGACGGATCGTTGGGCCCCCCCCTCTCGGGCCGGGCGAAAGGGGGGGATTGGGAAAGGGGGGGTTACGAAATTTGCTGCATGCAGCTGGTTTCGGCCTCACCGAGGGGCCCACTCCTCGATACATGGGCGCCTCCCGGCGCCGGGAGGCGCCGGGAAAATCAGCTACGCGAGCTGATTCTCACCCCCCCTCTTTCCCTGACCTTCCAGAGAGCTATTTTTAAGCACTGGAAACCTAAAAACCTAAAAAACGACACGAAACAGCCTAAAACCAAGACGTAAAATAGCTCTGGGATAGGTTTTTACGTCGGGTGCTATTTTTTAGCCCTCCTGGAAGGTCAGGGTTGCTATCCCCCCCTTTCGCCCGACCCGACCCTCTCCTCCTCCTCGGCCCGTGCCCGCGGCCACGGGCCACGGCGCCCGCCCGGCGCAGGACGTGGCCGCGAGCGGCCCAGACAGGGAGGCCAGCATCCTGAGGCGCGGGGGGTCGGGGGGGCCGGGCGGAGAAGCTGCCCAGCAGAGGGGGGAGGGGGCTCCTCCTCCTCCTCCTCCCCCTCCTCCGCCTCCGCCTCCGCCTCCTCCCCCTCCTCCTCCTCCTCTTCCTCCGCCTCCGCCTCCGCCTCCGCCCCTCCACCTGCTCCTTCTCTTCCTCCCTTCCTCCTCCTCCTCCTCCTCCTCCTCCTCTTCCTCCCCCTCCTCCTCTTCCTCCTCCTCATTATCCGCCTCCTCTGCCTCCTCCGCCTCCCCCTCCTCCTGCTCCTGCTCTTCCTCCTCCTTCTCCGCCTCCGCCTCCTCCGCCTCCTTTTCCCCCTCCTCCTCCCCCTCCTCCTCGTCCCCCTCCTCCTCCGCCTCAAGGGACTTGGGCTCGAGCATTTCGCTTGCGCCCTTCCTCTGGGCTTCCGAGCAGCGCTTGATGGACTGCGCCCCACCGTGAGCCAACACGGTAGAGCCCCGACTAACACTGAGGATGGCACCCCGTTGGTCTCGTTGCGGCATCTGCAAGCAGTGCGAATGGAATCGCAAAGGTAAGATGTGTGGCATTCTGCAGTGGCTGCGGCAGCAAGGTGGAGTTGTGTGTGCCAGGGACTCAAGGCAGTAAAAAGGTCCATTTCGAGGACGAGCAAGCAGGTGACGACTTCTATGACGCCTGGAGTGACGAGGAGGGCCTCACGCGCCTCTGCCCGTAGGGCCCGTGGGCATCCTACGCCCTGAGGGCCGCTCGCGCACCGCGTCCCGAGGAGGACGCAGCGCCGCGGGCTCGGGCAAAGGCGGCAAGGGGGCAAGCGACGTGAGCCGCCTCCTGCAGCAGGCGGTGGAGGCGACCGAGGACGCGGGGCTCAAGACAGCGTTCAACGGCCAGCTGCAGCAGATGGCGGCGCAGGCTGCGGGCCCGACGTCCTAGGAGACGCACGTGGAGGCGCTCAGGAGGTGCGAGGGCGCCGTGAAGAATGCGGAGCACATGCACGAGCAGGCGGTGGCGAACGTCCTGCGCCTCCGCGGCAACCCGGCCACGGCGGAGGTGAAGGAGGCCAAGGCCGCCATCGCGCTGGCGCAAGCGCTGGCGGCGAAACGGACGGCAACGGCGGCGCTGGCCAAGGCCGAGAGGCTGTTCACCATCGAGCGGGACGAGTCCTTCTTCGCGGGGCTGGACGACATGGAGTGCTCCGCGCAGCGCTTGACAAGATCCAGGAGCAGTTGAAAAGGAGTCAATGACACGTTCGGCGCGAGGGAGCAGGAGATAAAGGAGTGGCTCAAGCAGGCCGACGAGTACAAGGCCGCGATCAACGCCCGCATGCTGAAGAAGCGGAACTCCAGCGACGGCTCGGCTCAGGGCGCCCAGACGGGCGGCGAGGGCCAGGCTGTTGATGGGGCGACCCAAAGGGCAGGGGCAGGCGGCGGCGCATGCGGCCGAGGAGGCGAGCACGAGGGAGGCAGGCATCGCAGCAGAAGCCAAGCGCTTCTCCGAAGCTCGCTTCCAGGCCAGGGCCGAGGCCGCCAAGGCGACGGGCAAGGGCGCGGCAGCGCCCAGCTCGACGCCGGGCGGCGCGGGCCAATGACAGCCAGGAGCGGAGGCCCCTCGGACCCTGACCGAGGGGGCGCCAGGGGGTGGCGGAGGAGCTGCAGCGGCCACCCGCATTTTCCACTCCAACATCACCGGCCTGGCGGACAAAGCATGGAAGTATTTGGCGGCCAGACCGAAAGAGTTTGACCATTGGGCGTTCGCAGAGACCCACGTACACAAGGAGTCAGAGACGAAGGAGGGGGATCGCAAAACTAGAAAGCTCCACCTGAAGCTCACGTCCACTGCCGCGCGGCGCTGGGACAAACCGGCGCCCCTGTCCAAGGAGGCATGGGGCAACGAAGGCGGGGAGATGTTCTTGAGCAGTCGCCACCTGCAGTGCTATCAGTTGGAGGCGGCGCGGGCTGCAGCCAAGCACCTGAGGGCGGCTAGCCAGTCGTCCCTGAGTGGCTTCTGCCCGATGGTCCTCCAATAGCATTGCACTCGCTGGACATCGTGTTGCTTCACGCATATCCGAGCATTGCCATGAAAGGTCGCAGTCCTGAACGTTTTGGCGGATCGGGGGGACCCTGTTGCAAGCAATGCGTGTGCCACGGGTGGTGATAGGCAACTTCAACATGACTCCAGGTAGTCTCTCCGAACCGATTTATTTCGCCAAGTGCAGGGTGTTATCAAGGCACCGAAGGCACATGTGCACATAAGGAAGGCCCCGACACTATGCTGGATTACGTGTTGATGAGCCCCTTCTGCAGTGCCATGGGTGAAAGATTTGATTCCCGTTCGTGGCGTTGCATGGCGTCCGCACGTAGGTCTCGTGTTCACCTTCTGTAGCTCTAGCCAGGAATTTCAGACGCGCGCGCTCGACGTTCCCAGCAGGTTGCCTCAGGTGCCCAGACCGCGGGTCGAACCCACCCTTGGGTCCAAATCCAGCCAAGCCAGGACTAGGGGGGCCCTGCCAGAGCTGAACCGCATCGGAAACTGTCTGAGGCTTTGAAAAAATATGATTGATTTTTTGTCAGGGGACAAGGGCTTCGCAGGCTCCAGGATGGATGGGGGGCCCATCGGAGCCCTGCAAGGGCCCTGACCCTGATTTTCTGTTTCACCCCGAGGAGGAAGAGGACCCTTGGGCCAACGAGCTAAACTCTTGTAGGGGCGGCCAACTCTCCAAGGCGACGGTTGGCCTTTCGTCTGTCGGTGCTCTCGATCAGGTAGAGCGCGAACAGGATAAAGAAGTTCACATGCCCGCGTTGCCCAGGGCGCGCGAGGCCCAGTCCCCCCTCCCCGTTTCAAGTGCCCCAGTAGAACAGCACAACGTAGGACAGATGGCCCGCGTCAGTTCGGCCAGTGTGAACTCGTCCGAGCCCGCGTTTGAGATCCAATTTGAGATTACTCGGGTTGAAATCCGGCGCCAGATCGGATTCAGGTCGGACACCTAAGTCGCGGCCGGCACCACCCCCCGCCCCCCCTCATCCGTAGCCTTTTTCGCTCGAGCCGCGCTCTGTCACCGTTGTCTCTGGCGCGCGCTGCGTGGGCGAGTTCGGCAGAGGGGGCCATCCATATTCATCGCGACTTCCAGGCCGCTCCTGGGCCGTCGCGCAGCGCGGGGCCCGGGCGCGTGATCAAACCTTTCAGGGGGGCAGCTCGCAGCCGCGAGCTTGCCCTGAGGGGCCAACGAAGCCAGTTTTGGACGCGATAGCACGATGTCTTGGGCAGCGTCAGCAAGCGCCGACGACGGGGCAACGGCCGACGACAACTGGGCGAGCTCGTCGAAGCACGTCGGCATTTGTCGGCTGCGCGCCCCGCCAACACGCAGCACGCCCTCAATCCAGTCCGTGACGCGCCTTGGGAGACGTGGCCCCCAGAGGCGGTGGCGGCGCTTGTTCTGGACCCCCTCATCGACGGTGCCGGATTGATGTCGAGCGTGGCCCCTAGGATCGCGGTCGAGGAATCTCTTTCTGAATTGAATGGGCGGGCGGTAAGGAAGCAGCGGGCATTTTGCATAGAAGTCTTAAGTTGAAAGAGGTACTACACTTGGAATTGGAAGTCGATGGCAAGGTCTTGGCCCTCCCGGCTCAGATTACGGATCAGACAGCTCAGCCAGTCAAGAAGTCGCGGGCGCCGAGGCCACCAGGCTTCAGCGAAGTGCGGGACATGTTCAGGCTAGTTCGCGACGAAGCTGAGTGGAACCATCGCCGGATAAGCATGAGTCAAATTTATCAGAGCGCAAGCAAGATGAAAGCCAAGGTTGGGCGTCGACGTCATGTCCCCAGTTGACTACCAACGGCTACCACCAGTGGCAGTCGCGGGGCTGGCCTCGTTGCTCGGCAGCGCGGAGCGGCTCCTAGAATTTCCGACCCAGGCGCTCCTGGTCGTGGGCCACCTCGCGCCCGAGGAGTCCAGTGGGGATCGGGCCATAGGCCTGGTCTCCATGCGGGGGCGCTTCTGGTCGCTGGTGCGCGAGCCGCTCGCGCGCCAGCGGTCGGTGGGGGAAGGGCCAGGCGCGGGGCGCCGCTGCGCCGGACAATTCGCGCCTGCAAGAGGCGTGCGCGCGGGCCATCGACGAGGGGCTGACACACAGTATGAAGATGGAGATCGGCCATGGGCTATTGGACGTGCAAAGGTTCCACAATGCTATTCCATGGTCGCCGCTGGTTCAGGCGGCCCTCGGGCTGAACTTCCCGCCTGTTCATCCTCTACTCGGAACTTCTACAATGCGCGGCGGTGAGGACTTTAGCTCGAGAGGGGGCGGTGGCAAGCCCATTCGAACCGTCCAACTGCGCAGTGCAAGGCCTGAGATCAGGCACGCGCTTCGCCAAAATACTTACCCGCTTTGTTCTGAAAGCAGCGGTGACAGTCATGCCATCTATGTCGCACAAGGTTAGGACTGATGACATTTTTCCGACGAAAACTGAAGCGGCACGAGCAGTAAAACGGGATTTGTTCATCGGCGCTGTCAAGACTGGCAGGGAACTGCGACGATGCGGAACCACATTCGCAACGAAATCAGTGGTGATGTTTTCTAGCCATTAGAATGCAATCGAGATTGCCAGGGCCGCCCGTATCCAGGGATTCCCCATCAAAGCAGCGAGACACGCACCCTATTCGGGCGTGGATTTTTCGCTTGGAAGGTCCAGCAGGGCCACCAGGACCCAATGGTATGCGAAACATGGGGAAATGGACGACACATGCAGACGTGTCTGTCACACCTCAGAAAAGCACTGCCTCATGAGTTGGCTGGAACGTTGCGGGGGGCAGCCAGCGGGCTCGTACGGCGCCTAGGTCCACGGCGCGTTTGGTCGGCAGCTTCTCGCGAGCAGGAGACGGATGGGCAGGGCGCTGGAGGCGGCTACTCATGGCCGTTGCCTCGCCACCCTGCTCGACTTACACGCCCGCGAGCACGACCCCGCGGTGGGTTTCCTACGTTTTGTACAGACACAGTGCTTCGGACTTGGCAGGCGCACCCCGGTTTGCGGAAAAAAACATTCGCCATGCTTGGGCTAGGGCGGTCGCCGACTGACGGTCGAGGGAGCCTATGGACCGAGTGGGGGCTGTCAAAGGCCCGATTTCAGCCGCCATCCTTACACTGCTGAGGATCAACTGGGACCCGATCGAGGCTTCGGCATGGTCATATGCGTCACTGCGCGACGCGACGGAGGAATGGCAGTTTCCATATTCGCTTTATATAGGTAGCAGCTTTGTATATTCCCATGCTGAGTTTTTGGAAAGACATCCGCAGCTCGGCAGGATTGATTGCATGGAAGCAAGCGGTCAGCCACTATTGTGGTAGCGGTGCTGAGCACGGGGTGGACAATGCTTCTTTCAGGTTGTTGTAACGACATGCCATTCACTTGGGCAATGGCCGCCGTTTGCAGAGCTGTTAATGAATATTGGCACAGGTGGATTTCGGCTACGCCAAACGAAGAAGGACACGTTGACCAGGCATACTGGCCCCGCGAACCACGACAGGTGTAAGGCCACAGAGCGTGCGAGTGCGAGGCCAATTCAGGAGCTCTTCCATATGTAGCTTCAGAGTCCTTGGTCCCCGAAGCGACGAGCCAGGTCAACCTTGCGGAATGCGACTGACTCAGGGGCCTTATCCCGAGGGCTTGGACTGCGGTCACGGCCCCGCCAGGGGCCGACGACTGGGTCGTCGCGGGGATCAGCGAGGTTGCCCTTGGAGCGTTACTATTTTCGGGGATGCGAGTGGAGGCTCCGATTCGGCACACACAAGATTTCAAAGAGTTGGGGTCGCCATCGTCGTCGCGTCCAGGCTCATCCCAACGGTCGAGATTACAAGCGCCATCTTTGGCCCACTGGCTGGCCCCAGAGAGGTCGTCGCGTGCGGCGAACTGTCGGCGCTGTATATGGCTATATGGACCACTCGGAGGTTTGTGAGTTTCACGACGGATTGCGAGATGGTAGCAAAAGGATGGTACGAGAAGCGATATGGAAATCCAACGGGGGAGGACGCTGACGTATGGCACAACATTGGAGACCTGATGAAAACTAGGTTGCACCATCAGATTGCTGGGACTTGGAACACTCCCATATGAGCGGGGAAAACATATACGAAGGTCGTTCCATTCGCCAATTGGTTTTGGGCAGTGCATCCGCGTACGAAGTTGTTGGATATGCTGCCGCCAAAACCCGCCTGCCCCAGACTGAAAGATCGAGAGCTTTGTTGCACGAGCGCAAGGCGCACCTCATCATAATGAGATTTTTGATACCGAGCCTGGACAGCATCAGAGCAACCCAGGAAATTGAGATCGAGGAAAGAAGCGTGCCCGTCAGGTCCCGCCTCCTCCTCCGCCCCCTCCCCTTTCTGCTGATGCTGTCCCTGCTCTCATGTCAACGCACCGCCTAGCCGAATGTCGTCGGCGGTGCCTTCTTTGTCACGGCTCGGCTACCCTAGCCACAGCCGATGAGCTTCGGGTTTCAGAGCGCCCAGTGTTATATAATGTTGACGGGGCCATTTTCAATCCCCTCAGGGGGGGCAGGATTCATATAGCAGGGGGCTGGGCACACAATGCACACCCTGAATGTCCAACCGACCCTTCAGGTCTGGTTATGTATTGTTTGCGGGGGGATTGTAGATAAGGTTTGGCGACCCCTCAAAGTCCCATGCGGGGGACGAATGTCCAAGCACGGCAGCGAATATCTCGACGGGATCTCACGGGGGTTACCGCCCGAAGTCCTGAGCCGAGCCGAGCAAGTGTCTCGACGTTCGAGCCGCCAGGCGTGATGTGGTCATTCAGTAACGGGATCTTGTTTCCGCAACGGGGTCCATTCCACTCCACTCCACTCCACCCCTCCTCCTCCGCCTCCTCCTCCTTCTCCTCCGCCTCCTCCTCCTCTTCTTCCTTCACCTCCTCCTAATGCTCCTCTCGCAGGCGACCGCGAGTCTCCCCCGCGCGCCCGAGACGCTTGTGGATCGGGAGCCGACGCATTCCCCCCCCCCCCCCCTTCTCTAAAACGGGATGCCCCCCCCCAAGAGCGACGCGCAGCGGCCGCTCCGGGGGGGGAAGGGGGGTGGGCCTGTAGTCTGGGCATGCCCGGGAGCGCCGCGGTGACCCGCGGACGACCCGGCGCGGGCCGCGAGCACGCGCCCCGGCGCTCCAGGCCGCGCGCGCGCCGGCCGGCGCCCCTCCCCCTGGCCCTCCCGAGCCCGCAGCAGCAGCGCCTGGCAGCCCCCTCCGCCCGCGCCCGGCCCTCGCGCCCCCTGCCCCGGCGGCGTGCTTGGCGCCGCCTTGGCGCCGCTCTGGCGCCGCCTTGGCGCGTGGTGGTTGGCGCCGCCTTGGCGCCGCCTTGGCGACCCCAGCGGCGTGATGGACGCCGCCTTGGCGCCGGGACCCGCTTTTACCCGGCGTGGCAACTCCGCGCCCAGCGCGGCGGTGCCACCCCATCCAGCGCCCAGCGCAGCGGCAGCGGCAGCGTCTCAGCAGCGCGGCGCCTTCGGCGGCCAGCAGGCTCAGCACCCTCCGTGCACTGCCCGGGGCCCGGCGGGCTTGGTCCAGTACCCCGCGCGCACGCAGATCGGGCGTCGCCCGCGCCGTCAGCAGCCCGCTCTGCAGACCGCAGCTTGGCTCTCAGAGGCAGCGAGTGCGCCCCGCCTCAGCCTGTGGCTGCGCCAGGCGGCGTTCCAACACCCGCCAGCGGCGCCGCGGCCCCCAGCCTCGCCGGCGCCCGCGCCGGCGCGGCGGCTGCCCGCCACGGCCGGGCCTGCGTGGCCGCGAGGACCGCGTCCGCGGCGTGCCGTTGCAGCACGCTGCGGAGGCTCTGGCAGAGCTGCCGAGTGGCTGCGGAGCGCGCAGCTTTCCCCGCGGGCGCGAGGTGCCGCACGAGGGCAGCCGCGTCCTCGCCGAATCTCCCATGGTCTTCGACGGCGAACGGGGCCAATGGCACGCCCAGATAGCGAGTTTGTTTCTGGCGCCCTGCGGTGGCGGCGGCAGCTCCGTCCCGTGTCGCGGCCCCGTTCGTCAGGGCGTCCTGCGAGGAGGCGCTCACGACCGTGAGGTCGATCAGGATCGGCGCCGCGACGCTGGGCGCATGGACCACCAGATCCATGCGCGCTTCAGGGTTCTGCAGCGGCGAAGCGTTGGGCAGCATAGCCTCTTCGCACCACTCCGCCAGCACCGCGCAGCCCGTCTCGTGCCGGCGGACCAGCCACCTGCCGACCGGGCAGCTGTGTGCGTGCTGGCCATTTGGGCCCGGCGGCTCACCGCAGACGCTGCCGTCTGGGTGCTGGCGCTGGCAGAGCCTGGTGTGGAACGGCAGGTCGAGGTTCAGCCGGACCCCGTCGCGACGCCGAACTGCGCGTCGGTGCGGGCGGTGGCGCGGTCGCGCGGGCGCCTGCAGCCAGCCGCTCGCACCAGCTCCGCCAGCGCAGCGCAAGGCCCCGGCTGCGTCGGGGCTCCCGCCCGCCGCCAAGCAGGCGACCAGTCGGGCAGCCGCAGCAAGTGGTGCCGCAGCCAGGTGGTGCTGCGTGGCTGCCAGGGCCTCGTCGCCCACTTGGGCGGTCGCGTCCCCCAGCGCTGTCTGTAGCGCGGCCGTTGCTTCTGGGAGGCAGCGGGGCGGCCGCCTCGTCCTCGTCCTCCTCCTCCTTCTCCTCCTCCTCCTCCTCCTCCTCCTCTTCCTCTTCCTCCTCCTCATCATCCGCCTCCTCAGCCTCCTCCGCCGCCGCATTCTCCTCCTCTTCCTCCTCCTCCTCCTCCTCCTCCTCCTCCTCCTCTTCCGCTCCTCCTGATCCTCCTTCTTCTCCT
>CAUYUJ010016671.1:258955-263955 GCA_963575745.1 Prorocentrum cordatum | reverse complement strand
CGCCTCCGCTGCTGCACGCGCGTCGGCCGACGCAAACGCTGTGGACATCCCAGTGGGCGGCAGCATCGACGTCCACATGCAGGACAGTGAGGGACAACCGGCACAGCGGCGGCGTCGCATGACGGGGGGACGGATCACTCGTTGGTGCGTCAGCGCCCAGGCGGCTCGCGGCAAGAAGGCCCACTGCACCCGCTGCATGGGAGGCTTCGAGGCGGGCGAATGGCGCGTGGCAGGCGCCGTGACGCCCCCCGTGGGCTCCCAGGCTCACGCGGGCAAGAAGTGGTTCCACATGGCCTGCGTTGATGGCCCCCTACCACCAGCGACGGCGATGGTGGGTTTCACGCAGCTCCCTGAGGGTGACAGGGAACGCCTCACGGCAGCCCTGGAGGCCCGAGGTGGCCCCATCTTGCCTCTGCTGGAAACGGTTGAAGGCCAGGCACCCACTCCTCCCTCCCAGGGAGATGGCGCGGCAGGGAGCGCTGAGGCCGCCCCGAGGCTCCCTGCCGCCGCCGCGCCAGGGGCGCATGGCCCAGGCTCACGAGGGACCCCCCTTGTGGCAGCCGAGGCAGCGGCACCGTCCACGGCGGACATCTTGCAGCCGCCACTCGACACCCCTGCGGATGCGGACGATGACGGGGGACTTGAAGCAGGCGTCTACGACGACTACCTGGACGATCAGGTGACGGACGAGGACGCGTACCACGAGATTGGCTTCGTCAATCTGGATTGGTGGGATGCCATCGGGTGGGACCGCATCCTGCTGCAGGGCGCGCCCACCACGGCCATGATCCCCGACAGCATGGCTGCCGCCGTCAGCCACGCGAAGGTGCGGCTGTGCTTGGCGATCGAGCAGGCCCGCCAGGGCAACGATGAGCAGGCGTCGCGCACGCTGACGCGGCTGTGGAAGGTGTTCTTATCGTTGGATGGGTTGCTGTTCAGTGAAAATGCGACCCCGACTCCGACGACACGGCGAGAGCGTCTCCAGGAGCGTTTGCAGTGGATTCAGGACGGCCAATGGGATGTCGCCTGGCTCTCCATGGAGGACCAGACGCGCACCGCGGTCACCGCGAAGGGCCGCGAGGATCACGTCGCGGCCCGCGTTCGCCGTGTCACCGAGCTGGCACGAGCTGGCGAGATGTCTCGGGCGGCAGCGGCAGTGTGGCCCCAGGGTGACATGGCGGATGCAGCGGCGGTGGTGAGGAAGTTCAGCACCACCCAGCAGCCTGCGGCGCCTCGCCCAGGCGAATGGGGCCCTCCCCCTGGCACTGGGGCCGCCCCGCATGGGCCAGGGGGGGGGGCCCACAGCGGCGGGAGCCGATGCGGCGATGCCGCCAGCCACGCCCCCTCACGAGCTCGACGGTGCGGCAGAGCTCCACCACCGTGTGGCCAACCACCTCAAGCGTCAGTTTGGCCGCTTCCCCCGCCGCGGCGGGGCGGGGCCTGGAGGGGGGCGCTACGAGCGCTGGGCCCCGCTCAAGTACGACGAGGACGGGGCGGAGGCGGTGGCCAACACGCTGGCGCGCCTGGCCATCGGCGACCTTCCTCCCGAGGCCCTCGCCGCCTTGACGGCGGCGCGCCTCGCAGGCATCCCCAAGGCAACCCCTGGGGGCGTGCGAGTCCTGGGCTGCGGGAATGTCACCCGCCGCATGGTGGGCCGCAGCGCTGCCAAGGTCCACCACAAAGACATGCGGGCGGCGGTGGGGGACCAACAGTTTGGCCTGGCCAAGGGCGGATGCGGTGCCCTCCATCGACGTCTATGCACGATGGCCAACTCGAGCCCAGGCAAGTGGGCGATGGCGGTGGCCTCGGGGACGCCTTCAGCAACATCCCCCGCGACCTCGTGAAGGAGGCCGTGCGCGCTAAGGTGCCCGCTCTGGCGCCGCTGGCGGAGGCCTGGCCCCCTGCTCGCACGCGCCACGCGGCGGGGGGCGGGCCCCAACCCGCCCAGCTGGTCGACCAGATCCGTGGCCTCGACCAGGGCAGTCCGATGAGTCCAGGCTTTTACGCGGTCGGCACCGCGGATGTTCTCAGCACCGGTCGCATGGCTGTGCGCGCGGTGGACATGGAAGGGGATTGCCTGGCGTTCTTGGACGACGCGTACTTCGTGGGCACCGCGGCCGCTGTGTTCCGCGGCTTGGACGCCTGGCGAGCCCGCATCGAAGCCCACGGGATGAAGCTGAAGATGTCCAAGGCCCAGATCTGGCCCCCAGATCCCCGCGCTGTCCTGCCGCCGGAGTTTGCGGAGTACGCCCAGTACCGCGTCCAGAAGCTCAAGGCGGTGGGGTCTACCCTGGCCTACACAAACCACGACGTGGACGCCGACTGGAGGGGCGTCCCGCTCGCGGATTTTGCCGCCCCGGAGGACCTCAACGAGGGTGGCCTCGCGCCGGCTGGCGGTGCCGGGGCCGCCCCGGGCGCCGCCACGCCACTCCCCTGCGGCGAGGCCTTCTTCCAGAAGCAGGACCGCTACTTCCGAGAGCTCTTGACGCTTCGCACGCATGGGCTTTCGGCCTTTGACGCCTTCCAGTTGATGCGGATCTGGTCGAGGGGCGCCTGCGTCCACATCCAGCGGGCGCTCCCGCTCACGGCGGCGTGGGGCCGCAGGGTGGATGACGGAGTGGTCGCCTTCGTCAACGCCCTTCTGGGGGTCACGGCCGCCCCCCGTGAGCAGGTCTTCATGAAGGTCAGCGACGGAGGTCTGGGCTGCGGCAGCGCCGAGCAGCGCGGCCCCGCTGCCCTCCTGGCGCCCTGGGAAGCCGGGATCCACGCGGCAGCCCGGGAGCTCCGAGAGACGACAACCATCGGCTTCTTTCGGCGGTGGCCGGGCCTTGGCCGCGCCCTCTCGGCAGCGGGCGAGGAGCAGGGGCGGCTGGCAGGAGGCCGTCGCCCCCAGAGTGACCGTTGGCAAGGCCTTCTGGAAGGGCGGAAGGGCAAGGACCAGAAGACGTACACCCAGCACGTACGGGACCGCGCCACCAAGACGTTCTTGGCCGCGCTGCCGGCGACGGCGGCGGCGGCGGTGCGTAGTGCCTCGGGCAGCTCCGCGGGCGCCTGGTTGGATAACTTCGAGGGGATCTCGCCCCTCGCCGACCACGCGTTCTGCATTGCGGCCAAGAGGCGCATGCATCTGCCGCTGCTGCAGTCCGAGTGCACGTGCCAGAACCGACCGGCAGCGCCCACTCGCGCGATGGCGCAGGTCGCCCGGCGCGTGGTCGCACGGTGGACGTCCGCGGCGTTCATGCGCTCAACTGTCCCAGGGGAGGTGGCCCGATGCGCCGCCACAACGCCATCCGAGATGCCGTGGCGCTCTGGTTGCGCGGGGTGGGCCACCATGCCCTAGTGGAGCAGGTCATCCCAGAGTGGCACGCGGAAGATCAGGGCGCGGCCACATTGGACGTCGTTTACCATCGAGGTATCCATGGCCGAGGTGCGTCTCGACATCAGCTTGGTGGACGAGGTGGCCGTGGCCCAGACGGGGCGGCCACATCAGGCATCCCTGCAGCGCGGAGAGAAAGTGAAGCACCGTAGGTACCCATTTTCTGGCCTGGTGCCCTTTGTTCTCGATGTCAACGGCCGTTGGGGCGCAGAGGCGGAGACGTGGCTGCGCCGTGCCGCTGGGGAATTGCCCGAGGCCGAACGGCCCGCAGCACGCTCGCCCCTGCGCACGGCAGTGGCCAACGCCCTGCAGGGCCAAATCGCTGAGCAGGTCGCCCTGGCGACGGAGGACGCAGTCGGGCTGGATGCCGGGGCCGCCCCGAGCGTCCGGTCTTGACTAGATGTGGATCCCTCCCATTTGCGTGCGCTCCCTGACGCCCCCCTTCCTCCTCGCCTTCCTGTTGCCCTGATCAGTCGTAAAAAGTTGGTCGCATCTGCTGTGTGCACGGTACTGCTCAGTTCCCTTATAGTGTGCATGATGCGCTCTTGCTTTGTCTTGTCTGTCCTGCGCGCCGCGTTGTGCAGCCACCCTGCCTTGTGCGCGTCGTGCTCTCGCCATGCCATATTCGTTGTGCTCTTAGTTGTTGTCTTGGGCTGCTCTCTCTACCCGCCCGCGCTGAGCCTGCATGCCGCCAGCAGCACCTGTTCGAGACCACTGGTTAAAGAGGCGTCAAGAGGCGTCCAAGATCGGGGCCGCCCCGCGGGTCCTGGGGCCGTCGGCGGCCCGCCGTCCGCTTTGTCGCCCGCCCGCGACGTGGTTTCCTCGCCCCCCTTTCCCCTCTCCTACCCGTCCAGGGCCCCGAACGGGGGTCAGGCCGTTTTCCGCCTGCACAAGGATCGGTTCCCTCGCACCTGGAGCCGTTGGTTTCAGCCTTTAGTCATCATATTTTACCTTTGTCCCGCCTTGGCAGTCGGCCGCCCCATTGTGGTTCGGTGCACAGCCTCTCCCCCTCCCCTCTCTTCCTCGGCAGCTGTTTGGCTCGTGAGGTCTTGTCTCGCACAATCTCTCGAGCTGCATCTCCCGTGCCATCCTTCTGACCAAGTGATGGCGCCCAAGTTCTCGAAGCCCGCGCCGACGCCGTGGCCTGCTAAGACGCGCGCCGACTCGCCCAGTCACGATGCGGCGCCTCTTCGCGAGGTTTTGGCGGCGAAGGCCAAGGCGAAGGCTGAGGCGCGCGCGAAGGCCAGCGGTGCCACCGCGGTCGACGCGCCCACTTCCAAGGCGGGGCCCGTGCAGCGCCCTGGCCGGCAGGTGGGCGCGTCGGAGAGCGAAGACGAGGGGTTCGACGCGATGTCTGAGGCGGCGACCTTTCGGACGGCGCCGACGCTGCCCACGGGATCGGCGACGCCCGCCGAGGACGCCGACGGAGGCGGCGGCGCCGGGGCCGCCCCCAGCGCCGCCGCCTCCGATGGCGCCTCGGACGGAGGCCCCACGGCGACGGCCGAGGCGCCGGCCGAGGCCTCAGCGATGCCCGCGTCGGCGGTGGTGCCAGCGACGAGGGCCGCCCTGGCAGCGGCAGCCACCTGCGCCAACTTCGCCACGGAGCAGCGCCGTGGGTTGGACG